>VXBQ01015511.1:527245-688738 GCA_013400175.1 Phainopepla nitens
GGGGGGGGTGCACTGCAGCACTTCATCTCACTTTTCTCTGCTGTCCCAGCCCTGAAGTGCTCACAGAGCTGAGGGCACTGCCAGAACACTCTTCAGCTGAAGTGTGGAGGTGCTCCAATTCTTTTCTTGTTCTTGATGAACTTTTAGCGAACAGGGCTTGTTTCAAAGGCATGAGTAAATGCTATGGATCCTAAGAGCCCATAGGAATCCTTCCAGGTTCCTTCCAAGGGTTCTTTTGGGTATGTCTTTTGGGATGTCTGTAATGAAATCATCCTAAACACATAACTGGCCTATGAGCTGACGCTGCTCAAACTCAGCTGATGTCAGCAGCTCAGTAGAGGAGTCTTTCTCTGAAGAACTCTGGTAAGGTTCTTAAGGTTCTTCATGGGCATTAAGTTTTAGCTACATATTCCTCCTTGTAGAACCAGCCTTTCTGTGATAACTGAGGCTCTTCTAACCATGACTCAAGATTTATTATTTAGCTATTGATGATATACCAGTTCCAGAGCAAAAATCTCCTATAAAAAAGAAAGCTCTTAAATATGAAAAAACCCCACAACAAACTACCAAATACCACCCTTCCCAAACCTAAAGCCTGTAGAAACATAGAGGTCTAGAGTTCTCCCATCACTTGCTCTCTTACCAGACCATTGTGGCCCCCACAGCTTAAGTTTCTTTCCATACAAAAATCCCAACCTCAGCTGACCTCTCTCTTCCCCTCTTATAGTGATATACAAAGTAGATTTTAGGCACAGGTATAAATAAGGCTGATACATTTACAAAACTTAAAATCTTGAACGTTTCAAAGAAGCAACCATTTAAGAGATCCTCTTGAGGTCCATTAAAGTATGAAAATATGACTGTTTTGTAAATGGGGAACTAAAGCACTATGACTTTAAGTGATGACAAAAGATGCTCATAGAGAAATGAATATCTTAGCACAGATTTTGTTAATCCTAGTCTAGCACCTCAAGTAAGAGAGCATTCTTGACTTGCTGCTAGGTGCTGAGATCCAAGGAAGTCTTTTTCATAAAAATGTCCACATTCTTAAAAAAAAAAAGACATAGCAATAAAAAGTAGTTACACAATATTTATCCCTTATGCAGAGGCCAGCACATCTGAACTGATTTTAATTTGTTGAAAAATTAAAAATACAGTCTTCCTTCTATTCAGAAAAATGAAGCTTTGAAACTGAGACAGAAACTTGATCTTTTGAGCATGGCTATAATGCTTAGAAAAACATACCGTACATGACTCAGTACAGTTTATCTCTGTATTCAGAGGTATGCACCAGTCAAAGTCAAATGACTCTGCTTCACATTCATGCATGATAAGTTTCTGCTTCAGTAACCATGCTAAATAAGTTTAAGAAATGAGAACTGCTGTGCTTGGTTTTTAGTTTGCAAAAATACCCAAGTCAGTGAGTGTGCTTTTCAAGAAATTTAAAATAGAGTTCACCCAGAAATGGAACTAACATTTATCAATTAGAATTACTAGAAGAGAATTTTTATGTTAAATAAGCAATAAATATAAAGATTTCCAGAACTATGAAGGCCAAAGTTCACTATATATTCTTTTTAGAACTTGTAACATTCATGGAAATGTGCTTTCTAAGCAAAAGTATTTTCTTCTGAGTCTTTGGCAAATTTCTTTTTCTAATCATTACTGCGCCTACTAACAGCTGTAATCCTTTAACATGTATCCTGAGAAGTAAATTCTCAAACTGGATTTAGGCACATAAGCTTCCAGCATGTCACTCAAAATGTGGATCTGCCCATTTCAATGGATGTATTTTTCTCAGTAAATATCCTAAATGTTTTATATGCCCCAAGTATCCGCAGTTTCACGTGAGCCACCCCTAGGAGGTGAAAACAGCAGCCACACTGGTTTCCTGCCTTTTTCTGGTGGCTTGCTCATGATGTCCAGTCTCACCTCCACATTAGGCAGCGGGTGAACCTGATCACCCATCCCAGGTAGGGACAAAGTGCACTGGGCTATTTGGGAAGCAAAAGACAATGGTAGGTACCACCACCTTCATTCCCTCCGGTAGCCCTGTGCAGTGACAGTCTGAAACAACCTTGTCCTCAGGCTTCAGGATCTGGGTTTTTTTAATCCTAAGGGAAAATAAACAGCTAAATCCCACTGAAACACAGAGTTTCATTTCATAATTTTGGGAACTTTTATGTCTTGTTAGAAAGTACCACTGACTGTTCCACCCTCCTTGTTGACTGCAGATGCTCTTTCCTTGCCATTTTTCCCATTTCAAGCCATTATCTTGGGAAAATTAATTGTATCAATATTAACCCAGTGAAAAGAGATAAATTTTCATTGCAAAAAAGGCTTTGAAGTGGTTCATCAAGATGTATCTTAACTGGTTTTGTCAACAGAGGGGAGGTGGTGATGGAGGAAAGGCAAGTGTTGCAGGAGGGCTTTAGGTGTTTCTGTACTTGGGAGCGGAGCTTCCAATTCAGATAGTCAGTGCACCCAGGGAAGAGTGGCCTCAGAGACACTTCACTTCTGAACATTTGCCATTAGCCAGACATTTTCTGGCTTTTTCAGAGCTTGTGCTTACCTGTTTAAGGTGCATCTGCATGAGTGAGAACAGACAATTATATGCTCACCCTGCCTAAGCTCTACAAAAACTACCTGCAGCTTGGAAGCCACAAAGTCATTTAATGTGCTCTTAAGACTGCCCCTGCATCTCAAAAGCCTGACTTTGGTGTAGGATGACAGGGCTTGTTTTCATTTGGTACTAAGGGATGAGGAATGAGGTGCTCAGAGTATGCAATATTTGGTTTAAAATATACTGATTTTACAGAAACTTTCTTTCCCTGAAAGAAAACCTCTCATTTACTGTGACCACAGAGCTGACAAGCAGGGGGCTTGCACCCTCCTCTACCTTGCTGTAGGTTTCATGTGTATTCATATCCTGAGCCTCAGGGGTGGAAGTGGGCCTAGAGTCCTTGTAATCCCTTTGCATCTTCTTCATAATGTCCTTGGTTGAAAGCCTCTTCCGTGCAAGAAGCCAGCACAGGTCTGCGCACAGCTTAAATCCCACTTAAATTGCTATGGCTTAGAGTCCCACTAAAATAGCTCCTGGTCCTCCCCCACTCCATATGAGGATGAATTCCACACTTATAGAATTCCTCAGCATTTTCTCCCTTTAATACTCTTTTGCTTGCTGGCGGGGTAAATTAGCCTCTTCTGAGGACAACAGGACATTTAGCCAGCACTGGTACTCAAGCTCATTTCCCATTTTAATATTGATTGTTATTAGAATTGTTATTGTTATTAAAATTGTTATGATTGAAAGAAATAAAAACTTGCCATAGTCTAGAGAGGATAAATCAGTGCTGTGATTCACTTCACTTACTGTAAGATGAATTACATATGACCATTACTTCTAGGAAGAAGAACTTACCAGAAATTGAAGTGTTGCCTGTTACACATTGGAAATAATTAATGCTGGAGGTAATTTGAGCTTGGCTGGACTCACTGGAGAAGCTAAAGCATATTACTGTCAGAGTTCACAGAGTTTCGGTCTTGGCCCATTGCTACCCTTCCATTGCATCATGTAGAATATAGGAAACATGTATAACAAAAGCCTGAAATCACATGAATATTTGTGTGAATGAGTCAACTAAATATTACTTGTTCGTTATGTCTCTGATACACAGATGGTCAGTGGTCATCTTCTGTTTTCCTTTTCTCATGAGATGATCTTTGTAATCAGTAGACCAATCAGAATAAGAAACAACAGTAAACAAATTGATTTCTTTTTCCAAGAGTAAATTAATCCAGGGTTGCATTAATTTATTTTTAAGATATGAGATTTCCTTAACAGTACTTCTTCATTCCATTTGCATGGTAATTCACAAAGGTAGTTTGATTTTCTAGTGCAGATGCACTCTTTTGAGCACCTGCGTTCAAAGATATTTTTATATACATTGGAACAGTCTTGTTAGAACCATCACTAGAAAATCCTCTCCTTTTATAAAAGTATTAGTAACTCAGTCATATACCAATGTCCTGTGGCTCAGCTGACCAGTCTCAAACTACAGTTAATAAAGGAAAAAGTGTTGGAAACAGTTGCCTAAGCAGGTTCAAAAGTGTCTGGCAAAACTCTGGAGATGGTGCCAGGGAGCTTTACATGATATAGGAAACACAGGAAGGAAGAGAAACTTTGGTGTGGAGGAGAACACATGAAAATCCCTCAGCACCGTCTGAGCTTCAGCAGCTTGTCCCTGCACAGCACTCCAATCCTGGGGAATCTCCACTTCCAAAGCACCAGTAAGCACGGCAAAAATGGGATAAAAGAGAGGAAACCCAGCTGTCACCATGGAGTGATCTGAGCACACCAGGCCTTTCACGACTTGATGCTCCCCAGTGTTATTTTTAATGTTGGTTGAGCGTTTTTTTTTTCTCCCTTAGCCATTGAATATGTATTAACTGTTATACAACACTTACCGAGTTTGTTATGTAAAATTCTAGAGATAAAACCTCAATCCGGGGGCCCCCCTCTAAAGATTTTTGAACTTCCTGAGGGCTCTGGGAGCACATCCAAGGATTTTTATTGTTCCCAGAAGATATATAGAGATTATTTGTCATTTGGAGAATGTGTGTGAGAGTGTACTGGGGGGCTCTGCTGAGCACACTATTGTGTTCCTTTCCTGGGGAGAAGGTGGGATTCAAGGGTGACCTAAAACAGATGTTGATTAAACAGGGAAAGTAAAAAATCAAAGAAAGAAAAAAGAAAGGGAGAAAACCCCTGAGATCAGCTAAGGATTACCAATGGCATTATCATTTTTATGAGGGTGCCTTCAATATTACTCATCTGCAATAATCTGCCATAGACCTTATAGAATTTCTTTTATTCTCATGTATTAACTATTCAGCAACAAGGAGCTGACACTTGTTTTCCATATCAAGCAAAGCTTTATAAGTAATTTTTTTCTCGCTATCACCTCAGCTTGCATTTTACACTGAACAGTAATTCTATTTTTATGGACACTTTCAAATACTTAATTTTTATAGAGTTCCTCCTTAAAAAAAAAATCAGATATTTAAGGGTCTCTTGGTGACCAGTCTCATCTTGGACATTGAACCTATAGATTCACAGGTGCAGATAACTGCTGGAGCACTTAATGGCTCTTAAGAGTGAAATCTTGGTCACGCTGATATCAGTGGGAGTTTTTGTAGTGTGACCAGCATTTCACCCTGTGCATTCTATACTTACCTCATCCTCAGCTGGACCCACAGACACTCTGTGTTGGCCCAAAAGACCCACTGGCTTTCATAATCACCCCTGTCTGGTATGCCCAGAAGAGCTGGTAACTAAATAACTTTTTTTTTTTCTGGTGATTCTGCCTTTTTTTTTTTTGTCTGACAAACACTAATTTTTTATCTTATTGGTTGGCCCGGATTGTGAGCAATGGATGTGTATCCAAGGGGTATAATTCTGAAATATCAGCATATTGTCACAACATCCCAGAGAACTCAGGCTTTCTAATCACCTCTTCGGGTAATGGAATGACTATTTTGGAGACAACAGGCTGAAATAAAGCTGGAGTCAGTATAATAAAAGACATTCCAAGGCTTTAATAACCACATTGGTGGCACAGTGGTAATTTGTATTTGCTGTGATATATTTAGAATCTGGAAGAGTATTACGAAACAGATTCCTATTTCAAGATATTTGGACAGAGCAGCCTGTTAACATCCTTTTAAATCTTAAGTGTACAGTGCCACTGTTTCCTGAACTTACTGTGATTTGTTGCTACATATTTAAACAAAAGGCATTCAGTTTTACCGAAAGTGGAATCAGATCCTGGTTGCTGGACTGGAGTCAGCCATCCCAGGGTGACTCTTGAGATGTTAGATAAGCAGCTCTTTGGAAGGCATGGGGAAACAAAGAGAAAATACTGGACGTCAAAAAGTTATAAATGCTCATTTGAGAATATTTACATTAGCAGTGTTCCTTTTGTGTATCTGCAGGAGGGCTGCTGTGTCACATCAGGACAAACATGACAAAACCTCTATCAGTTCAAGCCATAGCAGTGTTTGGGGAGTTTTGAGAGGTCTGTTTCATCTGAGGAGTGCTCAGAACAACCATTGGCAACTGTGCACATGCGGAGTGATACTGCTCCCAGGACACGAGCTCATCCATAATTTCTGGTTTGAATTGCATGTGGCCCTATTATCAAATGTGATGTAGGACTGCAGTGGGGGTCACAGCAGCAACCTGCCCTCCAAATGTTGAGTAAAGAAGATGGTCTATCCTCCTCTTATCATGGAAAACTCTAGTTCCAGAGACAGCATGTCAAGTCTCATCTTGAATTCTCAAAGGAGTGACACTGAAACTCTACTCTTGCAAAGGGCAAAAGGCAAACACAGCAATTATCTTATCTGAAGTTCCACCTTTGTCTTCTACCAGCTTCTAATACAGATAAGGACAATTTTTCACTTTTTTACCTGAGAGTTTTATTTTGGTTCACTCCATTAATATTTAAATATTTCTCATTTGAGACGATATGAAATGTACCAGAGACTATTGCTAGAATATTCTTTTTTTCTGTAGTTTGTAGAACTTCCTCATCAGAGAACTGTCTTTTGATCTTTCTTCATCAGCTTTTAACTCATTGCCCCTTTTGTCATGTTTTTGGTGCACAAGCTGAGGTTACACATTCTACAATCCTTATCACAAGGAAACTTTTTTGTGCAGTATGCTGGGGTAGCAAAACCGCTTGCTTCTGGAGCTGATGTTTCACATGCCAGTTCTTGCAGTGCTCAGGGGAGGAGATTAGTCATCTCTCCTGATCCCAATGCATTAAGCTTTTGGAGTTGTTTTTCCTCTACCTCAGCATGATTCTTCTTTATCCCCTTGTTTCTGTTAGCCATCTGGCAGTGCTCTACCCACCTCTTCTCTGTGAGTTTCCATTTCCTGAAGTCACAAGCTCCAGAAAGTGTTGAGTTAAAGTGTTGAGTTCCAGTGTGCTGAGCCTCCTCCGTGCTGATATTTGGGAATTCTGAAGCCCAGTGGACTTCATGTATTCAGTATATTAAGGTCTTGAAGTTTCTCTTCCTGAAACAAAGAAATCTTGGTTATGAATCTGTTTGTTTCACTTTCTGTGTAATTTAAACGGACTCAACTTGTGATCAGTTTGATCCAGGGTTATTTTCTACGATCAATACTTTCATAATGTCACAACTGCTCACAAAAACAGAGTGGCTTTTGTGCTCATCTTTTGCCTTATGGTGTATTTGCATTAAGGCCCTTGGCTCAAGCATCAGGGATGGAACCCATGAGTCTCTCCTTTGCTGTGGTCCTTTGTAATGTATAGCTGGGGCTCATGCAATGCACTCTGCACGGTGGAATAGGGGAGGTTCAGCTCTCACAGCAGGCATCTGTCTACTGCCTGGCAGGCATAGCCACAGAAAGAATACTACTTCAGTTCTTCCCTGAAAGAGATGTCTTTCAAGTGGCAGCTAGATGCTTGTCTTGGCTACCTGATATCTAGGCTTTCACCCAACAGCTGACATCAGCTAGAGTGTGGAAACTGCAGATTCAGATATCAATGCGTTCTTCCGAAAAGCTTCTTAGATCTGTCACTCACTTTTTCTCACTGGCCTGACAGAGCCTATTTGTTGACTCTGCAAGTTGTAAAGAAAGGCCCACTTATTTTCTCTAACCATTATATACTGAATGCTTAATGTTGTTCAGTCATATTTGTGCAATTAAAAAAAAATAAAACGCATTGGAGTGGTCCTTCATCATGCCCAGTAGAGCACATTATCACAGCAGGAATTACCAACCAGTGCAGTAAAATAAATGTCATGTAAATTGCCATTTGTGACTAAACAGGAAAGTTTTCCAAATTTGAAGAAAATCTGCACATAGTTTTTCTGTCCTCTGAATAAATCATCATATCCAAAATTTCTGTTTTGCTATCCTTTGGCGAACAACAAGTTCCTTTTTCTTGTTGGGCCTCTGTGATTGCACCTATGGCTAACAATTCAAGCAACAAGAGTTAAGGTTTCTGAATATGCTTTCCTGTCTGCAGGGTTATTAGACTACTCCACAGCACAACAGAGTCATTTCTGACTTGCTTTTGGCCAAGTTTTTGAGCCATCTCCCCAGATGAGATTCCTAAGGGAGGGGTGATTTTTCTCCCTCCTATTTGCCCACCAGGACTAAAATATATTTTGGAATTTGGAATATGCCAGCTTTGTCCGGATTTGGTGACCAGTATGCCTTTTCGGCAACAAGTCGACAAGGATATACACTTAGGACGCTGAGACGAGTGCTGGGAAGGAACTGGAGTGGGATCCTGAAAGACAAGATTCAGGTGTTCATTAAATCCTACAAATATTATTGAAAATGTATCATTTGTAAAAATTAAAGAGCTTAATGTTATGAATATGAGCAATTCCATCACTTGAAGCATTCATACTATGAATCTGATGATGAAGAAATATTACATCTAGACATGTTTTGCATCTAAAATATACTTTTTAATGAGTTTTCAATATATAAGTGATCTATTTCATTTTCACAGCACAGTAAACTGCTTTATAACTTTGGCCTGTTATAAAATGATTTGTGAACGCAGGGTAACAATGGGGATCTCTGATTGGCTAGTGGTGATGTCATGCATGTGTCAATATTTCTCATTAAAAGCACAGGTATGACCTTTTTACCTTGGAGTTTCCATACCATAATAGCTATAAGGCACTCATGGTTAATAGATTTCTGAGGGATTATTGCACTCTTTGAGTAGCTGAAGTCACTTGGCTTTTGACTGGTGCCTCATGCTGCACCTGAGGCGTGTGATAATCCCTCAGAAATGCACTGCTTGTGGAATCTCAGGGCTCAATTATAAACATTAACTGAAGTCAACTACACATTAACTAGCTTACCCAGATGTTTCTGTACCTGATGGATGGATGTTATGACTGATGAAAAGAAATCATGCAAAAAAGGTTCTCTTCTGGTGGCTTCGTTTGCCATGGAAAAAGGGAAGGAGAGAAAGGCAATTGCACTACTCAAGAACATGAGAATAGGAACTTCTTGACTGCAGGAAGATGCACAAGAACTTTAGTTCTTATTTCTCCCTCTGAGGGAGAAGAGTCTCTGTTTGAAATCCTGAGTCACCACTGCTCCCTCCTCCACATTGCGCTCCACCTGGAGCTCCCCTCAGCGCGGGCCACGGCCACGCTGCTGTCTTCTGTGCACTCTTAGGTCTGGGATGCTTTGGAAGCAGCTTCTTGACAATGATCTTCTGTGATCCAGGGGAGACACCTTTTCCCCCATCAATGAAAATACATCCCTTCAGAACTTAACCCTCTTTTTTTCTGACTTGTTTTTTCTTCTCTCGGTGTTGTAAGGTACTAAAACTGCTCTAAGAGGTCTGTGATATATTTTTGATAGGTTGACATTTATAAACTCTCATTTTCTTCATTGGTTTCTTTAATTCGAACAGTAATGAAGAATAATGGGAGTTACCCTCCTCTTATGTGTTTTGGGGTATTTTTTTAATAATATTTTCTGTTACAATATTTACCCAGACTGTAAGATTCAGGCTATTTTTAATTTCTGTAAAAGATCAAACTCCTAGTAAAAGTATGCACAACAAGGAATGTCTTGGACAGGGAAAAAACTTAGAGTAGCCTTTCAGCTCCAGTCCAAACACTCAGCTGAAATTATTTGTAAACCCACTCTAAACCCCACACTAAGTAATTGATAGCTGCCCTAGAGTAATGATATCTGCAGCAGTGAAATAGGATTCATGCCCAAAAAGCGCAGGCAAACATTAACTTAACATCTGCATCTCTTACCAATAACTTGCAGAAATTAGGAGTAAAGGTTTTGCAGTTTGCCAAGAACCCCTTGACATTGAGGAAGGCCTCAATGGCCCTGCTAGGGCAGTTTTCCAGATGTTTTGCCTGGGAAGCACGACACATCTGTGAGAGGAACTGAGGTGTAGTTATTCGGTTTTAATCAGTATTTGTTTTCATGCCTAATTGAAGGTTAGTTATAGGGTTGCTATCAGTGCTTCCATAATATTAATAAAGTCATAGTTAAATGGGCTGCATTTGAACATTTCTAAATAGTAAGTCTTTGTGCTTCCAAGTATAAGGCAGATTAATTTTCTGAACTTGAAAACAAATATTCCTCTATAAGCATTTCAATGTATAATTGCCCTTACACTTTTGCAAACACGCATAAAAGTTTTGGAGGAAGATTTTTAATTCAATGAACTACTTTCTGAATTTTATTAAATTTTATTTCTATGGGTAAACCTTGAAGGTGACTGATAAATGATAGCTTTGGTGTGATTTGCTCTGTATGTCAAGTCATTCCAGCAAATGCAGAATGTAAAGATAATGTAAAGCTGTATCTTTTAGTGGCGTTGTCCTGCTGATGCACTTTTGTTTCTCAGTAGAAGGGGACATGCAGTGTGATATCAAGAGAGACCATGGTGTGCAGAGAGGAAGCTGCAGAGCTGGTTTCTTTCACACATGGAGAAAGGGCTGCACATGAAGGCTGTCACGAAGTTCCCTTCATCTTCGGCAGCAGCTGCAGTGCAGGGAATCAATGGGTGGCACTAATAATGAATGAAAGGAAAGGCATCTTCTTGTTTCTCATTCTGCAAGCAAACATGGGATTTCTAACATCACCAATTGGAGAGAGATTACATGCACTGTCTAATTATCATAATGTCGAGACAGCACTTTTTTACTGCATATTCTTTGGTCCTTTTAGACCACGTGTGTATGGACCCCATGGGCAGGCAAATGAGTCTCCCCTTTCTGGTTTTGTCTTTGTGCTTGGGCACTGACACATACTTGGAGAAACTGCTGTGCAGCAAGTTTGGCTCCCTAAGGCTATTCATCTCCCATCAAAATATACTAGTAGGATAACCACACTTCCTTTTCTTCTGGACTTACAGTTTTTGGGGGTTCTTTTTGGTCTACTGTTCCACTGTGGTCTTCCTCTGGGGATTTGACAAAAGAGGAACCGTTAAAGGAAGAATCAGGAATGTCTCTCTGATCCCAACCTCTCCAGGTTCCAGTAGGACAAGAGTGGAGAGAGAGGGTACATTCCTAGGGGTGTTCAGGGTCTCTCCTTTGTTACTGAAGCCCTGGTTCTCCTTCTTCAAGCAGCATTGCCTCATGTGGGCTGCATTAGCAAGCTTCCTACAACATATCCTTTGAGCAGGAAATCACACTCAAGTACTCAAGTTCTTTCTAATTGTTATGGGACACAATGATCATAATTTTAAAGCAAAAGTCATGCCCTGTTTTGTTATCCTTTCTGTGCTCTCTTTCCTCCTGCCCATGGTATACACTGCCAACATTCTGCACAGAATAAGATGCTTTAGCTGTCTCAGGGTCTGGGTGAAGAACACTTGGCTACAGCTGCATCCTGACAGGGACTGTGTATTGATGGTGAGAAAAAGGGGATGCTTTCAAACATAAAAGCACTCAGCTATCTCCATGTTGTTCTAAACCTCCTGGTCTCCTGGCAAGTCAGGGTACAAACAGTAGTGAAAATACCTTCTTTCTTCTGTATGCAGTAGGACACCTCCCAGCCAAGCACACTGACTAAAGCAAACTACTCTTCAACTTTGTTTTGTTTTTTTTTTTTAAGATCTCTCAAGAATGTAAGGAACGATGTGTCAGGCCAGCCCACGAGTCCAACCAGCTCACTATACTCTCTCCAAGAGTGATGGATAATAGGGTGTTCAAGAAAAAGTCACAGAACAGGCAGACATAACAGGATCTACATAATTCATTGTGCCTCGGGATACTCTCTCAGAAATTTGTAGCTCAGGGACTTGCTGAGCTCTTTCTAACTTCGCTGCAACTTTTTCATGAGGAGAACACAATAACCATGGTATTTACAATGAAGATGAAGCATGGATTTTTACAGTGGCATAATGATGATTAATGTTTTCTATTCTTTTCTTAATTATTCCTGGCCTTCTATTTGTTTTTCATTTTGTTCTGTTGGGTTTTTTTGGTTTTTTTAGCATCATATGTTGAGGTAGAGTTTTGGTTTTGTAGATTTTTTTAAAGGAATTATTTGTTCCAAGGAATACTTTTCCTAGGTACTTTGCTTTACAGTTCTCTAACCTGAATTTCATCTGCTGCTTTATCTACTGGACTCTTTTATTAAAGCACTTTTGAAACTGTACCTTCCATCCATTTCTATAAATATTATTGACTTAATCCTTGCAATGCTTATGTCAGTTAAATGTGTAATAAGAAATCTGTGAACCACTCTGTCTGAAGACTCTGTTTTACCAAAATTCTCCCTAAAGTCATGTTTTACATGGACGAGGTAGCAGTAAGACTTTTGGCAGGCATCACTGGCATATTTTTAGAATTCAAGTGGTTATCTTAATTTTATAATTGGGAATCAGAGACATAGCATTAGGCAGAATTTGAGCAATTGAATATTATCCTAGGAATTAATTCCTTTACTTTGATGTTTGGAAAAGGTCTTTAATGAACTGGTTAGCAAAGTGAGATATTCTTACAGCAAGGCACTGAAGAAATCACCATAAGGTTAGAAGTGAACACTTCAACACACTACCACTTTACAGCCTCCAGCACCTTCTCATTATTTGGAAAGAACAGCTAAGTAAATAAGTAAATAAATAAATCAGCCAACATATCCATGACATCCTAGGAACAAAATTTTTTTCAAATTAAGTCCTCTGTTTTATAATTCTGGTTTTGGCCTTCATTTATTTCCCAGCCAGATGCAGCATTTCATCTTCTGAAGACCGCAACTGTCTTCTGAGAGCTGAGTGCCATTGTGCTAATGACTCCATAAACAACCCCACCAAGTCCTGTAGGATAAATTTCCCCCTGATTAGTTAAACAGAAATTGTATCATACCAGCGGAAGGAGTTTTTGTTGACACAGTCTCTCTGGAGACACTGGTATATTTTCTTGTACTCTGTGAATGCTCAGCAACTGCAATAGTGAGAATGACAGAAAATCAGTCACTATTATTCAGTCCTGATGATCTTTCTTACCTTTAGTTTTTGTCTGTTATATATTATTTTCTTAAAGAAAACTTCTATTACACAGCCAGATTCTTTCTTGTAAAAATGAAATTGAATTGAGCCTTTGAAGGGCAGAATGTGAAAATATTGTTAGCTCCAATCACAATATGCTTTTTTTTAGTCCATGATCCATTAGAACTACTTCTGTGATTCAAGAAGAAAAGAAAAATAATTGTACTCATTTTATATATTGAGGTTATTCTATTTTTAGTCCTCGAGTTTTACAGTAAATGCATTGGTGGGTCACTTCTGTGCATTATTTTTACGCCTTTGTTGTTGTACTAATTCCATGAGCATGTTCATTTTACAGTGGAATTTCCACTTTGGGCTGTTAGTAAATCTTTCCACAGAAGCCAGGCCTTTATAAATGACTATTGTTGAAGAAATGTTACTGGCTGCGATGGGCATGACAATAAAAGTAGGAGAGACCTGGCTTGTGGTTAATATTCCTGTATCAGCTTTCCCGTCATGACTGGAGGACAGGGCTAATTGTGTGTTCCCTTCCCCGCAGCCTCCCCACTTCCCTTTGGGCAGAGGTTTTAGGGAGACACAAATGACACACGGAGGAGGGGTGTAATCAGCACGGCCTGTTCAGACAGAAAGTGTGGACCCTTGGATAGACTGTCAGAATAGGATGATGTGTCCCAGATAAACAGCAATTTACTGTAACAGGAATGCAAATCCAGCGTGTGTCTTGGGTTCCGAAATAGTAATGGTTTTTCCATCACATGTTTGGAGCATTTCTGGTGTTAGCTAACTGCTGCAAGGAAAGCCCATGTACGTGAACATCTGATCAACTGGATTTTACAGTCCTGTGTCATAGAGGGCTCTAATTACCGTGCTTTGAATATTAGGGAACTCAACACGCTTTTAATCAATCCCATGGGCTCTGCTATTTCCATTACTTAGTCTCAATCCCTGTTTAAAAACTGGTACTGAGAATTTGTTTCACATACTCAGTGAATCCCTAAGTGCACTGCTCCTGAAAGCAGAAACTCACACTAAATCTAGATAATTTATATTCATTCTAAATGAAAACAGCAGAACAGTGGGATGACTGCGAGAAATTATGACATAAAGCTGATTCAAGACCCTTTCAGACTCTCTCACTTCAGCTGAGGGCTAAAGGGCTTTTATTTATGTTAGAAGTGTGTTATTTATGAAGGAGCAGACAGGGTCTATACATAACCCTCCACAAGGAGGAGTCAAGACTGTTGGAACATCTTCCAGTCCAACTCTCTTTCTGATCAATAGCTCTCTATTATCATATTAAGCTATACTGTTAAAATATGTGCATGCAGAGCTTAAATAATAATAATCACTGTCTGCTAAGCAAAAGGAAAGCTTTGGTAACTGACACTTAATGAAGCAATTGGAGATTAAAACAGTTAGAACAGCGGCTTGAGAGAAAGAAAGAAAAGGGAGGGATGCAAGTAGATTTGATATCAGTGTGAAGCACCTGAACCATGTAAAATGAAATACGTTTTTTGTTCCCCTGTGATGATGATCACCAGCTGCACCCAGAGACTTAATCATTCTGGGAAATTGCAATATTACTACAAAGTGGGTCAGCAGATTAGGGGTGGATTCAGCACAGCAAGTAACCTTGTGGTATGGTCTTCCTTAATACAAAATATGGTTTGAGTTTTGGAATAACAGTCTTTGGGCAATGTGATTGTTATGTGGTATAACATTTTGAGGTGGCTTTTTCCTTACTCCAGAAGGAGCAGGAAAATTTTATTTCATATTTTTATTTTGTGCCAATTCTTGAAGTAGTTATTCCTAGCAACTGGGGGTAGTTCACCACTTTTTAACTGGGTACTGCATCATGTTGAAAGTTCTAAGAGCATCAGCCAGTTTCTAGAACCACTTCCAAAATTCAAGATGTATTAGGAGAAAAATATGCAGGCATGCTCACTGCCTGTCTGCTTGAAGCCACATCTCAGCTGCTTAGAAGAAGGCTGTAAGATGCTTACCTCTGAGAGAAGAGATCTTAAGGAATCATCACTAAAGGAGAAAAGAAAGGGACATTGCGTTCAAATCCACTACCTCTCTGCTAAGGGCAACAGTTTTTACTAATACCTTTCCATATATTAAAATGTATCCATTTATATCTGGGCAATTCCCATCAAACCTGTTCACAGTGACAATTAGAAAGCAATCAGAGGGACACTGGGTCGACCTTTCTTAAATTTGGTCCAAGGCAAGTGAAAAAATGCATGGTGATGGGATTGTATGGGAAAATTTGGGCAGTATACAAGCAGCTGCTGCTACCTCCCAAATTCTCCCATTCCAATGGGGGAATAGTTGATTTCTAGAATGCCAGGTTTGGTGGTCAAAATCTTGTAGGACCAGATCCAGGAAAGAAAAAAACCAGAAAGAGCAGAAACTTCCCTCTGGGTGATGCTATTCTGACACTCTGGTGGTCAGTTTGGAGGGGGCTCTGAGGAAGCTGATCTAGCTGAAAATGTCCCTGCTCATTGCAGGGAGGTCGGACTCAAAAACTTTTAGCAGTCCCTTCCAACCCAATATATTTTATGATTCTGTGACCCTATAACTCTGTGGTTCTATGATTCTAAGTTTGTTCCCAGACACAGTTTATACCTATTTGCCATTTCAGGCTGCAGTGAGCAAGGGTAGATGTGTCAGTCCAAAGCAGTGAGCTAAATTTGCCTTATGGAATATAAAGTTAAATTTATATTTGAATTCTCTGAAGTCTGAAGCTCAAATGAAAGTATGGGTGTCTAATTTGGAGGAAAGTTAGAAACTGTTGACTTGTTTGCAACAGATAAAGATTTTTTTGGAGTAAATTACATGGAGGGAAATAAACATGACACCTACTGTCAGAAATCCTACAGGTTTTATTCTTATTCAGATGCTTTTATGTATGAAATACAGTTGATAGATGGTTTTATTACTGCTGGTGTATTTTCTTTGGAATACTTCTATATGTGACTTGCCGAAGAAGCAAAGTACATTGAAATGCTGTCTTCCATTTTAGAGCTTGCTGTCTCATTTCCTACTTTCTGAGTAAAGTCTTGTGCTAAAAGCCCTGGTTGACTGACAGTCATTAAATTTGCAATTCTTATCTGAAACAAGAGTTTTGCTGCTGATAACCATAAAATAGATTATTTCTGGAAAGTATATTATCTTGGATATCTGGCCCTATTTCCTACTGAAGGATGAGTCCAGTACAGATATCTGTCATTCTTGGCTCTGAAGTGCTGTCCTTTATTCATTTATGAATATTCTTCAGTGCAGTTAGATAATAGCCAGATAATATCTGTGAATCCATAGCCACCAGTGGATCTACTTGGCAACATTAAAGTAATGAAGAGTAAAAAGAATAATTCATAGAATTTCTTATTCAGATATTTTCTCATTAAAAAGTCTTTGTTCATCCCTGGTTTTAATTTAAGTTCTAACTCACAGCTCATTAAAAGGAACAGAAAGGATTTCACTGAGCTTTGTGCTTGGTATTTATTGATCTTTAAGCAGGAAGCAGAGATCCTCAGGAAGCAAGTAGTGAAGCCAGGGAAAACATCTCTGTTTATTTGTATTCGTCAGCTGATCATTTTCACTTTCTCATTGCAATGCAGCTGATACTCTTCCTACAAATATCAAGAAGTTTGCTTTTGAAAAAGCAAATGCTGGAGTATATTCTATAAACATCATGTAAGTTCTCGTATAAAGTTACATTTTATAGGAAATTTTACTGGCCTTATATCCATTAGCCAAAAATCTCAGGTGCTTAAGTCTGTGGAAAAATAAGCTACTGTCTGTTGAAGTTTCAATAAAATGGTCAAAAAAGTTGATGTTAAAGAAAAACTTACAAGCAAAACTAATATTATTTTAAAGACTCAAAGGATTTTTTTTCTTTTTTTGGTTTATATTAGACGCATTAGAATTCTTCAAGGGTTTATTTCTTTCAAGATCCTAGATATTTTATGTATTAATTCTCACTTTGAAGTTTAACAAAAACCTCTGTTCAGAAATTTATCCTTTTCATATTTGTTTTAAAGCTAAGATTTTTTTCCTTGTTTGTTTCTTTCTTTTCCCTAATATTTTCCCTAAATATGTGTGACACAAAGGGTGCCACCCACCCACCCCACCAAAAAAAGTCTATTGAGACAGATAGATAGATAGACAGACAGACAGATAAATAATAGATAAAACAAAGAGAAAATAAAATTTTCTCAGAATTTAGTTTCAGATTAAATAGGGAAAATATTATATATAACTGCTTTGGTGTTTCTAGAACACATAACTGCTGAATGTTGATATCTGATCACTGAAAACATCTTTAAATCTGCTTCTTTTATTTAGTTACAGTCCAACTCACTTGAACTTAAGAATAGTAAGCAGAATGGATATTGATACCAGCAATTTAGGTATCATTCATGGGTTGCGGACTCAGTTTTTAGGGCTATAAATAACCACTGCTTGCAAAAGGCAGTCTATCAAAACAACTGTAAAATGGCAAGCACATAAGCCTTCTGTGTTATCATTCAGATCTCTTACACTGAAATTAGTAGAGAAAAATAAGAATTTTGGCAAACTCTTCTCTCTTGTAACAGGAAAGCCTTGGTTTCTGCCAGCCTCCTTGGCAGAAAATGGAAATCAAACAATAACACAGGTTCTCTTCCCAAGAAGCACATTCCTGCTGCAGCAGCTCTGAGGGAGAGGGAGGGACAAAACACAATAAAAAATCCATTTTTATGTCATTCCTTTTCCATGACTTCACATCAGGTTGTCAGCACTCAGGGTTCAACAGCCCCCATTGCCATTTTACAGAGAAGATCTCCATCCTTGCCATGTACTGGGGGCACGTATTGGCCTTTACATGTTGTAATATGAGTTGTCTCAAGCCATTAGACCATTACGGACCCAGCCTTTTCCTGTGCTCCCCAAAAACATTACTTGAGCATCTTTCTTTTTTCTTGGTGCCACGGGTCTTTTGCACAAGGGTTTTGGACACATTTTGCCAGGCTGGGATGTTGCCAGTTTTTGGTTTATTCAGGTAAAAAACATTTTCCTTTAACTGCTTTCCCCAGCAGATCTTGCTGAACCAAATTTTTACTAAATCATCTTTATAACCTGCACCTAAAACCTGATGGTCACATTTGTGTTGCTAAAAGAGCATGAAAGCTAATGCAAGCTTTTATCTTTTGTTATTTCAAATAATGGAAGTTTTTAAAAGCCGATAAAACAAGACTTATTCATACCAGCAAACTCTTTTTTGTCCTGGTTCCCATATCACTACAACTCCCCTACCTTTATGTAACTTGGAATCAAATATTTTCATTGGGAATTATAAAATATAAAATCATTTAAATTACACATGTAAAATAAAGGAAACGTAATTTAATGAGTTCCATCTTTGGGACTTATAAATGTGTTTCTTCATGTATGGCCCTATCAAAAGACCCCTCTAATAGAAAGAGTCCCAGAAATTTCTATAGATTTCAGATCAGTCCCTTATTAAGATTTAATTACACACAGTTTTAACTCAAATAAATCACATGTGGAACTGTTTGGGAGTGGGTTTTATTTCTTATGAAAAATTTCAGGGAAAAAAACATATGAAAGAAATGTATTTCCATTTGCAGTGAAAGCACCTACTAGCCCCAAACTTAGTGTTTTGTCTGTGTCTTTGGCAACAAGGAAAATTGTTCTGGTATTTCTAGATATCTACCATATAATGTTGGATTATAAAGCCATCTTAGAAAGTCCTAAATTGTTCATGATAAATTTGTTAAGATACTGAGGCGAAAATACTCAACTATACCATTTCTTCTTAAAATTATTATCTCAATTTTAGTGCTCCTAGGTGTTTATTTAAACTCAATACTTTTTTTCATGCTTTACCTTCTTGTTTGCATGATTTCCATACTGACCTGTTCTGCATTAATTCTCCCAGTTTTCCAGGTTAGTAGGCATGGTCCCTTATACTTTCACATGGCCCACAATGATGAGAATTTCTTCCAGATCTCAGTTGTGTACCTCATGATTTATTATAAAATCAGAATAAACCCATAAATCGCTACCTTTGAAACTTCTTGTCTCTCTGCTGATGTCAAAGATTTATGATTTAATTTACAAGACCAAACACTACGTGTAAGTACAGGGAGCTTTGTAGGTAGGCAAGACAGACAAGATATGAGGTTCTTTGGTGCTTCCTGTTCTTAGAATTTAATAGTGAAAATCCTATCAGCCACAGGACAGAGTTCAAGAGCAGTTCACCTTTATAAAGTATTTATGTAAAAGGTTTTTTCTCTGCACAGGATGCCTCATTTCCAAACACGTGGGAGTTTCTTGTTATTCACAACTATTTCAACTCAGTCAGGTCTGGATATTAAGCTGGGTTCTCTCCTTGTTACCTTTGAAAACACTTAAAATCGTGAACCAAAGAACTTCATCTCTGCCATCACTGACAGATGCTCAGTGGCTGTGATGTAGATCTGACTCATAAATACAATGGTATAATAGATGAGGTACAAGGATCTGGAATGTAAAAAGCAGTACTATTATATTACGTTATATTGCAGTAATATACCACAATTTAGCTCCTTGCTGCAGCTCTGAAAATAAGGACCATGTAGAAAATATTTCTCTGTTGGTTCTCAGAGCCAGGTACTGATAAGATTACTAATTATAATGGAATAAAGGGAACCATTTTCTGGTAAGTAATTATCAAGTGTTGTGAGCCATTAATAAGGAGAAGTATCCGAGCTCCTGATCTTTTACTGATATTTCATACCAGAAAAGTGAAAGACATAAAATTAAATCCTGACTTTTAGTGGAGTCGTCAGTAGTGCTTGCCAGTGTTTTCTTAGAGGAAATGACTGTGCAGTAACTAAGTGTGATACTCAGTGTTTTGGTACTTTCCATCTTACTGATATCCCCACTACTGCGCTCAAATAAACAGGACTTCTGGTGGCTGCAGGAATAGACTCCATGATCCCAATGACATGATTTCAAATGCTCAGAGACACTGACTACTAAGTTGATGCTTGGGTTCTGGTCTACTTTTATATCACCACAAAACTGGCTTCCCTGACGTGGCTGGGGAGGGAGGGCTGGCAGAGCACAATGCGAGCAGCCCAGAGGGTAGAGGCTCGTCCAATTAGTTGAACCATTTGCAGACTGGCCAATTTGTACCAAAGCGAGGGCGTTCAAAGTTTTTTTGCTTGCGTTTGCAAAGGGTTGTGTATGTTTCCACTGACTCATGAAGGAGTCTGACTTTGGAAAGCTATTTTAAATTAAGAACAAGTATTCCAAAATACCGAGAATATTCAAAATCGAACTCATCTGCCTTCTGTAACTGCCATATTTTCCACCTCTAGAGAATATTTGCTTCAGTTTCAGAGAAAGAGAAATAATGACATCCAATGGCATTTTACCTCCTCAAACAGTGCCCATGTTTGTTACATTCTTCAGCTTACCTGCCCAGGCACCAACTCAGAAAATACTTTGAGAACAGACCAACACTCAGCGTGGTTCAAACTACAGATGTGTTCCACTTATAAATTGTTGAATTTGCATGTAAACCTCTCCATCTGCTCTCTGCTCACTAGGCTTGCTAACAGAAGGCTAGAGATACCAGTCTCCTATTAAGAAGCTCAGCGTAGTTATTTGTGAGTTTAGTAAAAAAAATTTATTAGAATATTTAATCAAAATATCAATAAGAAATGACACTTATTTTCCAAACAGTATAAGTGAATATTACATCTATTTATAGGGCATAGTTGTGTATTTCTTTTAAAAAATGGGAAAGAAACCCTTCAAGTCCTGTATCCTGTCCATAAGTACATATCTATATGGTGTAAATGGGTATGTATACCTGTATTGTCAAACCCTTACACTTATTTGGAAACATTTTTGGTTCTTGGCAGAATAGAATTAATCATAAAAAGGGTGTGATGTATATGTTAATGAGGTTAGTCTTTTATTTCTGCCTTCAAAATCTATATCTCTTTAGTTTAGATTCTGGTTATTTTCTGTAACTCCTCCTTTCAAAATCAAAGCTTTCCTTATTCATTCTTTGTCTGGAAATTTTCTGACCCAGAAATGTCAGTATTTCCATTCTGCTGTTCATGCTCTTGGGGGTATTGCTGTTGTAGCAACACGTGGGAACCTGAGTGAGGGACTGACTTCCATTGTGCCAGGTACTGTCCGCCCAGAGAACAAAAGCTGGTTCCCACTCCAGGTCTTTAAGCTTGTTAAGAGCTTTGGGCTAAAAAGCTTTGAGTGGATATAAAATATTACAGCTCATTTACAAAATTTGTTTAAAAAGATAATCAGGTTCTAAAGGGAGCTGATTCAACAATTGTGTATAGTAATATCTCAGATTTCACTGTGGTCCCTGGTGATTTCATAACGATATGTGCAACACTTAATCCTCACTTATACTAAAGCCAGTCTGCATTGCTTTTACAATGAAAAGCTTAAAGTAAATGCAAAAATGGGCCCAGGGGATGCATTCTTTTCCTGCTGCTATGGCCAATGATAGGGTTGAAAAGAGATGGATGCTTGGAGCTATTAATTCTCCTCGGGCATGGGAAAGGGCCCAAAGAGACCGAAGAATCCATCTCCTGCTGATGATCCCTGAAAGTGTTGCCATCCTCTCTCTTCTTCTCACCATCTTTTCCTGTCTACTGTGATGCTCTCTAACTGTCCTCTTGTGCTTGTTTTAAGGTTTCCACATGTAAAGACATATTAATCTGTCTAAATTGAACTATATAGAATTATCCAATTAATGAACATCTGGAGACTACAGGAGATTTTCTGGAATTCTTTTCTAGCAAAACTTTAATAGTTGTGCATGAAGTCATAGCCATCCAAGGGCTCTCAGACTGGATTGTGCTTAGATCAGTTGTTAATATCTAGAAGACAATAATTTAATACATTTATTAACCTCGTGGTTCATCTACTCTACTCTCTCATTTCCAGCAGGAGCTTGTGGTTACATGGAGAATATGCCATGATGCTTCTCCAGTATATCTGGCTAATTTTCATCACACTGAGGTTTATAAATTTTCTGAACCTGAGATTATATGCAGGTGTTTTTCATTGTCTTCAATGGTTTTTCATCTCAATAATTTGTCTAAATTTTTTTGAGCTTTTGTAAAACTTTGGTAGCTACAGCACTCTATTGCACAGAGTTTCATCACCTGATAACCACATGCAGAGTGAACAAATAATTGTAGCTTTTTACTTATTTCAGAACCGGCCATCTGACCAGCTCCTTGGGTTCCTTTAGTTCCTGTGTTATGAGAGGTGATGAACCACTGGCCCCTCTTCACTGCCACTTTGAAGATTTTCCCCATGGCCCCACTCCCATCAAACCCCTACTGCTGCAGCCCAGCTCTCCAGCTGGCAGTGAAGTCAAAACTGAGACCAAACCATCTCTCAGAGACATGACAACTTGTGTTAGGACTGAGTCACTTCAGCAGAAACAAGATACATGACCAAGGCGACTTTTGGTAATAAAGGTATAACTTTTCATGTGTTTTAGGTTTAAAGAATATTTTGTGCACCAAAGCTCTCAATTACATTAACTTAAGTAGGTAACTGGGGTTAAAAAAACCAAACCAAACTAAGACAAACATAACAAACAAAAAGCTCCACATAACTATTAGTTTATCAATGTTTTAAAGAGCATTTACAGCATCAGCAAGGATTTACAATACTGCTGCTTAGGCTGAACTTCCAATGCTGTTTCAAATCAGTGAAAATGATTAATGCCATGGCTCTCACAAGCAGGACCACAAGGCACAGAAGGAACCTGGCCACTTAGCCACCCAAAATATTATCTGTTTGGGACTTCCCACCCCTAAGTGTAGAATAGCTGGAGCATTAGGTATTTTTAATTTGTTATAACTTGTGAGCAACTGGCTACACTGGCAACTGCAAAGAGCCTGGGACTGTATCACGGCCTAATAAAAGCCCCAATAAAAGTTTTAAACTAGTTCACACATCTGCAGTCTGATGGGGGGCATTACCTAATGTGTGCTGTTTCTGTTGTGTTCCCCACTATGCCCTTCGTTGTCACAGGGGAAAATGTGTTACTACAATGTCCCCCAGGCAATTTATGGCCTTCTCTGAGCCATCACCACCGTCTTCAGATAAACCTCATGAGAATTTATTAGAGGGATATAGGTAATTCTCTGAAGGGCCTATAATTCTCACTTCTCAAGGTTCTTTGAAAGTATTATAACCTACCTCTAGTCCATGGATACCTTCAAAGTGAGATAAAATTACATGTCTGGTATTTTTATACCTTGGATAAAAGCAATCAAAGCAGTCCTTTGGGTACATCCAGTGTTTTAAAATGTTTGTCCTTCCAAATGCTGTGGTTTCACCACACATTCTACAAAAATAAAGTCCATAATTAATTTCCAGTATTTGAAAATGGGGACATTTAAACCTGTTGACATCCAAGAATTAGTAGCTCTGAATATCAATATATGATGAAGCAGATTGAGCTAACAGTGTTGGAGACCCTTTCTTCTCATATGTAGAGGTGTTCCGTGTCCAGTGGGATTTATAGTGGGACTGCACAGCATTTTATGGAAAGATAAGGTGTGTCTTTAGATTTTGCCCAACAGAGGCAGATTTTCAATGGTCAAAGGCTCTAAGAGGGAATTCAAAGGTGCATTTTTTTGTTTTAAATGTCGCAATACAGCTCCTTTTTCACCCCTTAGGCTCACACCTCAGCATGTTGCATGTGCTTCCCAGGCACCATATTTCCATCATGGCAAAAGACCCTGAAAAGCTGCACTATAAAACCATCCCAATGCCCTTCATTTACAGAGCTTCCTACATTTACAGACACATTTTAAAGATGTACAAGCTGCCTTCTGTTCCATTTTCTTTCCACTCAAAGGAAGTCATTACAATAAAATGCTGAGGGGCCGGGGGGAAGCAACGTCTGGCAGGGGCTGGTCGAAATCTCCTTTGAACTCTGATGAAGAACATTTCCACTCTGTTTATTACTAAATCCACTGGCCATAGATGATCCAAGGCTCATAAACTCGGGTATGATGGAGCTCTCTGGGGAGCTATCAGAGGGAGAGAGAGAGGGAGAATGAGGATCTGCATGTGGTGCATGTGTATTATGTGTGTGTTTGTGTGTGTTATTTCTCTTTCATCCTGACTGTGAGAAAAATAGTGACCGAATGACAATAATTTTTCTGTGCTCTCAGTAAAGTACTGGTACATGGCAGATATTCTCTCAATGGAGAGAAAAATGCTCATTAAAATATCAACATCACCTCTCTTTTCCCCTAGTTTTTCTGATCTCTCTGGAAGTACCTTCTTTATGCTTTAGAACCATTTTATGGATTATAACAGACTTTTCAGTAAATGTATTTCAGACAAAAAATCTGTCTGGCGTCACAAAGCAAACCCAATCTGCCAAATTCAGGAGGAGGGTGAAGCCCTAATGCTTTTCTTTTTTCCTTTCTTTCTCTCTTCAGCTACTTTAATTCATTACCTCACATATGAAATCTGTTTGTTCTCTTATCTTGAATTCCTGGGCCATATTAGTTTCAATCTTATGTGAAAATTATTATATTCAGTCCATCTTTATGTCAATGGGAGATGAAAGATCCAATTGAGCAGGACCAAAAGAGAAGTGGCTGATAGTAATCCAAAACTCCGATCCTGAAAACCCCTGCTCAGTTTCCACTTCTCTGTTGAGATCTTTTAGCTTCATTAGCACAATATTTTTTTGAAATTCCTCTGACATCAGTCCAAAGAAGCAAATGTCAAGCTACCAGTAATGCCACTCCCTGTGGTAGGAGAGAAAGCACAGTTCTCAAAGGGGTTTTGATGGTATTTTATCCCCTGGCTGATAAATGCAGAACAAACTATGAAGCAGAAATTGGCACCAGGGTCTCTTTTTCCCACTGAGATACAGGAGTATCTCTCCAGTCTCACAGGAGCAGGGACCCAGTAGCCCCAAGGTGCTGGTAGATGCCAACTGCAGTAACTTCAGGCAAAAGTGGGAGCTGAGTCCAGCCCTCCTGTATTCCTAGGAATGCTGTAGCTTCTGGATGTTATTTTGAGAACAAAGCAAGACTCTGCTTTGCCTTGGAAAGGGCAAACAGCATTCCTTTCAGACAACACAGTGAATCCCCCTTTGACACCAAAGCTTCAGGGGAAAACTGAGTTCAGTCAAAGTCCTGTCTTCAGTGTTTTATTTGTACAAATAGGCAAGGAAGTTTCCTGGTCAACATGCAGGTTGTTTTGGAGTGCTGCTCTGGAGCAGAATGGAATGGTCAGTGAAGGGCAAGGCACAATCAAAACCTCCTGGAAGCTACTCGTTGGCAAAAATTTTAAGCTAATGCTCCAGGAAATGTTATTTAGACCTGCTTGGTACAAACACTTAAGAAAAATGGGTAATTTAAAGAGTCTTAAATACTTACCTTTGCTTAAAATCTAGCTAAGGACTGCTGAACCAAAGCCTGAACTCTCTGTCTATCAGAAGTCCATACTTGGTGTGACTGAAACCTAAAAATACCTCTCAATTGCTTTGTTTGTAAGCGTCGACCATCGTGCAGTAAACATTAGCAAAAGTTTCACAAGCTTTTTTGTCAGCTTTGATTTCAGTTTATAAGAGAAAATTTATGAAAAAATAAAAGATAAACTCTTATCTGCCTTATAAATTCTTTATAATCCTCTCTTTGTGCTTACATGGTCTCTTGAAAATAGAAAAATCATTCAGAAAAAGGATTTACTCAAACAGTTTTTTCCAAAGGTAAAAAAAAGAATAAATGAAGACAAACCAAATAAGTTTAGCACTTGCAGTTGCTCTCATCAACAGAACAGGTTACAAAGAAATAGGGAGAATTTATTCAAACTAGTGCTTTTGCTTAGATGTGTATTTCCCTATTGTGTGTATGTTAGATCCTTTTCTTTGTTGTTTGTGGAATAAAATAGCCTGCAACATGGCTGAACACAGGATTTTATTATTACTGTAATTATGTCATCTATTACCATCATCTTAGCATCCAGTTAGGATTGGGACGTGCTTGGCATGGTTCAAACATAAACTAATGAACAAGTCTCTCATTTAAACAACATATGCTGTCCACATATTGGTAAGATACAGGAGACGGGACTGGAACTCAGCTGAGATGACAAAGAGGGAAAGAGTGACGGCTGAAGGAATAGCCAAATATAATAAATGCCTATTAAAATCAATAACAGCTTTTCCATCGGCTTAAGTAACTTTTGGACCAAATCCTAAGTGTACCATTTGGAGGATTTATAGGTTTCTTTTAATAGACACGAACAAAAGTCTTTTTTATTAAATTATGCCTCTGCTGCTGTGGCTTATGGAAACGGCATGCATATCTCCTAGCAGTGTGACGGACTTCAGCTCTGACAACACTTGTGCATTTGTTCAGCTTCACATGGTGAATAGGCTTAGTGTACGAAATTAAGCATGTGTACAGGGCTGAGGCTTTTCTTAATTGTACAATAATTTTATCTGGAGATGTACCAAATTCAGACTCTCTTTGCTCTGACATTTGTTTTTGTTTTCAGTCCTGAGGCTCTCTTTCTGGTCCCTTGAACTTGCGTTTGTGTGTGGAGAGCACCGTGGGGAGCTGTACATGGGCAGATCAGGGTGATGGAGTCTCAAAGAGAGGCAGCACAGAGTGGGGGCCTCTTGCTCTCAGGCCTCACAACTGTATGGATGACGAGGGACCACCAAAAAAAAAACCAAAAGCTGAACTTGCTGAGTGCTTTGGAACAATGGCTATGCTCTGGAGAAAGTTTTCTCAACCTTGAATCTCAAGTAAGCAGAGACATCCCTTGAGAAGCTTAAACTGGAGATAAAAATCATATTTCAAAACCAGTTCATTTGGGTTCTCCTATTGGGCAGGTTTAGATCACTGTGCACTCATTGCATGGATTTTCCAACTTCCCTTTTCAGTCACCAAACAGACTCAGTGGGCTGACCTGTGTGTAGGATCATGTACACAACATGTAGGTGATAAAGTACCTCAAAATGCTGTTTTATGGAACAGTGAAGTTCATCTGTTACTGCTCTCTCAAAGGGTTGGTGTTCCTCCAGCACTACCTCCTGCTCCAGCGTTTGCTTTAAGGGGCAATCTATTTATTCTATAAAAAACATTTGCACAGAAATAACATTTTTTTCCTCAGTCCCTGAGAACTTAGCTCTTGAAAACAGAAACAAGTGATTTAGCTGAAAAAGTTCCTGAAACCGCTGAGAGGAAGACCCAGTTTTTCTCTACAAAGATGAAATCACCAGATCCTACTGCTATTTTATTTCAGTTTGTCACCTTAGTTCCATAATATCTACAAGCTTCATGAAGTAATGCTTCTTCCATGCTAAACTAAAAAATAATCCCAGAAGATATTGCAGACTCATGGACAATCAAAATATTCGGAAATTTTAATTCTCCCGTGCATTTCTGTCCTTTGCATTCACCTGGCTTCCTCCTTTAAATTACTCGCATCTTCAAGTTTAAAGCCTGCTTCTGAAAAGCAAGGATTGTTCCAGATGAATTTAAATTAATAGAAGGAAGTAGGACAACAGAATAGAGAGATGTAATGTGCCTTGTGGGTAGGAAAACAAGCAAATAAAATAAAAAGGAAAAACAAGGGATCTGGTGTAGAGTGTCCTTGTTAACCTCTGCCAGAAAATTGAAGGCACTATGATTTAGAAGACTAGAGAACAATCCACCAGTGAAATTCTTTCAAGGTTCACAAGCATGTAGCTATGTCCTTATTTTTTCAAATTCCAGTATTGTACAATTCTAATGTCCAGCCAGGAATAAATGTAGGTGTGCCAAAATACTGTGAGGAAGATTCATTTCAAATGTTTCTGGACTTAACAGAAGCTGGAGGTGGAAAGAAACTCACAAGAAATCCATATTGCTTGAGATTTATTGACAATCCTTTGTAGATCCCAGATGTTTTAATGATTTATGTGAGGTGCAAATATTTGAGGGCTTATCCAAAATCAATTCCAAGATTTTAAAAATTTGTATATTACTTGTCTTAATGGACCACTGAACATGAAGTGATGAAGCAAGTCTACTTGCCCTTAAAACATGGAACAGCTGATGAGGATGATGGGAGAGCCAGGCAGGGATGGGAGGCTTGTTCAGATTTGCTCTTCAACTGGAGACCCATGCAACCCGTGCAGTACAGAAACACAAATCTGGGCGTAGATGGGATACCTACATCCCCAGCTTCCATTGATTTTATTCTCAAGATGAGAACCTGTGTTGAAGTTGAGGTCTGAGGTGGCAGCTGGGTCTGTAACCTTCCTGCTCTCTTATCCTTTGTACACAGTCAGCAGCCATGGCAATCAGCATGAGCTGATTCTGCAGACACAGTAGCTGTTCTCTGGGTGATGCTTTCAAAGTGGTAGCACAGCAGGGGAAAAAATCAAGTATGCTTTAAAAGTTACTATCAAAGTTACTTTACCTCTTTTAAATGTGGAAATCCTTATTCTTCTGACATTTAGATGGAACAATTTAAAGAACAAAATGCATTCAATATTTTGCATGGATTGACTTCCATCAGACTTTGAGGGAAGTTTATAAATCAACAGAAACCACTTAACTGCAGCGTTTTAATGGGTCCAGTGGAATTCTAAGCAAATATCAGGTTTGTAAGAATGAAAAGTCACATATTATATACACAATCTAATGTTCAAAGAAGTGTAAAAGATGCTTAAGTGTTAATATTTTATGCAGCCTTCGCTCTCAGTAGTAATTACAAGCCATTAAAAAGAATGTTAAGCCATAGCTGTTAGCACTGGCACAGCCTCAAGTAAACACTGAACGCTCACGAAAGGGGGTTAATTGGTACAAGAAGAGGTAATTTATTAAGGAACACTGAAACCCTGTATACACCCAAAGATCAGACCAAACTGCAAACGTCTTGTGTGAATACTGAGTCTGATAATCAGATTTTTTCCTACACTGCACTTTAGTCTCAACTTATGCAGAAAACTGAAAAACCAACATATTTTTTTCTACATGGCTCCAATAAACCTTTACCTGGTGCCCATCAGTCTGCCCCTTCTCCACCCCAATCTCCCCTGGAAAGTCTGTCACTTGCTGGGAAGAAAAGCCAACATGACAACCAGACAAGGGTGTGGGACTCACGTTGCTTTCTTTCCCTAAGTTTGGCATACTGTGCTAGAGTTGTGCTATTCTTGCATAGGTCCACTTGCGTTTTTCTGGACTGATAAGCTTGTCTTCTTAAAAGTCCACTTTCTAGAAGTTTTCTGACCCTTTAAGGCACAGTAAGGCAAACTGAAGTAATAGGCAAAGGGTAGCAGTCTAGCAGTCAGTTCTTCTCACCCCACTGTCTCATGGACTTCTTTTTTTAAATGGTGGCTCAAAAAAACACAGTTTTTTTGTTTAAAGATCAGAAATGGAGTTCTCCCTTCAGATTTCTATGTGCCACTGTAAATATAGGATGCATCCTCCTTCCAGTAAGCCTGGGGAGCATTGTGCACATTATCAGTGCTCCTTTAAGAAAAGCCACCTGGAAAATCTGCAGACTCCAAAGCCAGATCCAGTCTCCCAGCTGAAAGAAAGGGTATCAACTTCTTATGTTTCCTTCTCCCTGGCACAACGTCTTCCTTGGTCTGCAGTGCAGATGTCTCCTGCATATCTGCTGGTTCAGTTTAACGAGAAAGGTGCACAGAGCACATGGCAGACGTGCGCTTTAGAAAGGCCAAACTTTATTATTTAGTATTTAGAAATTTTGTATGTAAAGTCAAATTTAAAGCCCATTGAGGTCACTGGGAATTCTCCCGCTGTGCTCAGCAGGGTTTGGATCAGGACCATGAGTTAGAATATCTTGAAATCACTGTTTAAAATCCTAGACAAAATGAAAACAGATTTGTGAAACCCTACCCCCTCCCATTCTATGCTTTGCCTCCCATGGAAAGGTAGCACAAATGCAGGAAATGAGGAATATGATGGCTGGAAGGTTTTATAGCTCTGATCCCCAAATTTTCCTCTTGATCTCTAAAGGAAGCAAGTATAGTTACATCTGTTCAAATTATTTTATTAATCCAAAATAAAAGGGAAGACACTTCTCTGACATACTAAAGCAATTTGTAATATTATCTGTTTTGACATAGTTAATTTTGCATTATAAATGCCATTATTTGGGATGGGGCCCTTATTTCTCATACTGAAAATTATTTGCCTCTAAAATTGCACTTATACCTATACTTTACATTTTCATAGATTTGAAGGAAAAATTTAATTTCACTCAGTTTAGATCTCACCCCTGTAGCTTTTTGCTGTTGTCATGTACTTTTGATGACATATGACACTACCATAAAATTGGTGTCAATGACAGAAAAAGAAAATCATACTTTAGTGATTATGAGGAGTTCAAATTTACTGATTTTGGATTCTCATATAATAAGTCCCGGCCAAGCCTTAGCCTCAAGAAAAAAGCTGTGAGAGTTTTTATGTAGTACTTTTTTCACTTCTAATTGCTGGTTGATAGGACTTAACAAGGATTTTCTGTGGGCAACTGAAGCAGCTTAAAATTATGTTCAGATCATACAATTCTGAAGAACAATCCTCATCATTTTAGAATTCTTTTGCTAATTCAGCTATTCTCTTAATTTATTTTCTAAGCTTTCTTGTTTATTTATCATTTTTACTGTTTAGCTATAAGCCCTTGAGGCTTTCAAAGCAGTGTTCAAGTATTTGTCACTCAGCTGTTTTAAAAATATTATTCCAATTCTTTATTTTCCATTAAAATGTCATCCACAACCATATTAGCTAATTCCAGTCTTTATTTTTTCACTTCTTATATGAGCAGATCTTCTTAGTTCTGAATTGGAAGTAAAAGCAAGTACTTTATTTGAAAAAACGCTGTTAGATATTATCCAGAGGATCCCTACGCACACAGACTTCTAAGTCAGAAAGTTGCTAAGAATAGTTGTAATAACGTATGTTAAAAATATTTTTCTCATAAAGAAAAACCTACTATACATTAATTCAAGGGCATTAATGGAAATTCTAGAACTTGCAATGTTTCTCTAATTTTTTTGATTACAAAATACCGAAAAAGAAAAGTCTTGAGTTCAGTGTTTCGGGGGGTTTTTGTTTGTGGTTTTTTTCTTGGGTGGGAGAAGAGATCAGGGCATTCAACAATGATTCTGTAGTACAAGGCAGTGCTAATAGAGATTATTCTGTCCTGTCTGGTCCTTGCTAGGTAGGTTTTCTGCTTGGACATCTCTCATAGAATTCAATTTTGTGCAATTCCCACTCGATGTACTGTGTAGTTTGCTAGGTGACTAAAGAAGTGCAGTGTGGAAGATGTAACTCATCCAAGGAGGAGCTCAGCTACAAAATCTTTTGTGGCTGTGCAACTCAACAGACAGGTATGGATTAAAAAATAAGTTACACAGGGCTTCATTTCAGCACAACAAACTGTCAACATTCCTATTAAGCACAAGCAAATCTGAAAGGGGTCTTTCCCTAAATATTATGACATTTCTTCAAAACAGTTATTTGTTGGGATAGAGTCCAATTTTATACAAAACCATTTTGCTTCTTAAATTCCACAGGTGTCAGGAAGTTCTCGTTCAAGTTGCCCGTGTCTTGTAACATCTGGGGCACATATACACCAACGTGGGACTGCGCAGGTTTGTGCAACAAAACAAAAATCATTTTGTATTTGTATGGGACTGCAGGATAGCAGATACCTTGCAGAGGAGGGCAACAACAAATATATAATGCACTGTACATACGAGATCTAAGGAACAGGAAAGAAGCAATTTCACACAAGGGTTTTACCATGAGCTTGAATTGCTATTGAAAGAAGTGTTCAGAGCTGCATTTGAATTCAAAATACAATAAACCTCCCATGACAGGTCATTTTTGCCTCATACACCTGTTGCTAACAAATCTGCTTAGAGCTGGAGACATCCTTAGGAATTAAAACTGAACCTCACAGGCACCTCCTGAAGACAAAGAGATACTTTTTATTAAGACAAATATATTGAGGATAAAATTTACTCAGTTTACTACTATCATTTCTAATGATACGAAGAGTTATTGCTTTAACAGCCAGCAAAAATACATTTTCATCAAAACTATTCTTCAATACATTACTTAGATTTGTTTCTGTTTCAGCCCTTTTCCAGGTCGAAGTAGAAGAAATATTTTAGCTAGGAACAGTATATCATGATATACAATGTTATCAAGAGCAGTGTATGCCTTTCAAAGCAGATATAATGCTCCACTTGCATTCACCATATGAGTTCACTTTTGAAAATAAATCTTCAGATAACCAAGAAACGGGGAGGGAAAGCCAGGGAGAAGCCAGAGGCAGCAGAGTTAGTGGATACAAAGCAGGCTCTGGGGAAAGTCCTTCTAATGTTACTTACACGTGCATATATCATGCACTTCTGCTGAAATATAAAGATTTATCTCTTTTATATGCACATATGACACAAACCATATGAATGAAAATATGGTATTATTTCATACAGAGGAAATAAATAAAAAGATGATTCCTAAATTTTGAATTCAGAGGTTCAAAAGGTAAGAGACTCTCCTAATGACCTAACGTGCTCTGATTTTATTCTTTTCTGATCCTCTCCCTCCTGGAACTCCGTGTATACATCTGGGTCTTTAGTTGCATGATCACATGCTATGCTACAGAAAATCTTTGTTTCAGTCTGTGTACATTCAAGGGAGAAATGATGGCAAAATGGTGGTGAACTACCTTCTGCATCATCTGTTTTAGATAAGTCTAAGATTTAAAAAAAAAACTAATCAAAAACTAATCAAAACTGATCCAAAAGAAGGATCTGCATTGGCTTAAAAATTTTGCTTCAATATGTTCATCCAGTTATGCAACACGAATGCATGAGGAGAGACAGAAGACATAAAGATTTATTGGCATGCATTTGGGTTGATGTACAAAATTATCTCATGTTTTCACCACTTATAATACAGTCATCCCAAAATGATGCCACTAAAACCTGCATTTCAGATCATATCATCATGTCCTTAGACTGTATGATTCACTCAGTAATTTACAGAAAGTACAGTTTAAGAACTCCATTGTACAAGATATGTTCGGGTTTTACACATTTCAGACCTTTTCCTTATACATGGTCTAGGCTGAAGAGATCAGGTACTTTAGCTACTGGTTCCAGCTGACTGGGACTCAGCAAAAGACATTAAAACTTCAGATAGGAATCTCAAAACACTTTCCTAAACATAAAAATGCCATGATTTTAAGGCCTTTTCTTCCCTGACTCTTCTGAACTAGGAGCAGGTCAGGTGGGAAGCCTGGGAAAGATTGCTTTCCAAATCTTGCATTTTTTAGTCTGACAAGCAGTAAGATAAATATCTGAAGTACATAATTTACCTAAAATGAAATATTGTCCATTTTGGCCATAATACTGTGATGAGAACTTCCAGATTCCAAAAAGATGGGAAGCAATTTTATATATATATATATATATGATGCATCAGATTCCTTTATGACATATGTTAAAAAAGGGTAACAATGCAGGATATTGGGTATAATTTCAGTAAATACTAATTAGAAGTCATCCTTTAATGGAGAAAACTGAATGCGATTTTATTCCATAGCTAATTCCTATAGATAAAGCAGGAGACTTCCACTATTGTGGTTTTTGACAGGAATACAAGATTACAAGATCTCAGTTTTTGCCCTTATTACCATTTCAGAGGGTTTTTTTGTTACTTTGCTGAGGGAAGTGTCTCAGAAGTAAATCTTGTTCCAGCTTAGATGGATCAGTGAGAATTCCTTAGCTGGTGCAGAATATCCCCTTTAATCATATTGTGTCATGTCTAAAGTGAACACTTGAGGAAAATGACCTTCTGATGCTTCTTTTTTTAAATAACAAAGGTTTTGATGTGTTCGTACTTGCTATTTGGAGGTGAAAGAAAAGAATTTTCAACTGATAATAAAACATTATTGCCCCACTTGTTGATCCAGTTTCCATTGACAGAATATCTCAAATGAAATTTCTAGAATTATAGACCACATTAAGTATATGAAGAATTAAAAGTACAACTTTTGCAAGGCACCCCAATTTTCACCTGGTAGAAAAGTTTGATTGGCATTTTCAGGTTAGCAGTAATGTATTTTGCTTCTGCTTAAATGTGGATATACATTTCTACCTCCTGATCTCTATATACATTACATTCCTTGATAGTCATGGCAACAGTAAGGATACATGGTCCAATAGAAAGGAAAGACAACAGTCTTCCCAAAATTCTTTAATCTGGGTGGTGCTGTAAGGGGTAGAAGGCCATGTCCTGGGACAACTTGGATTAGAATATAGCTGATGTTTAAAAAAAAAAAAAAAAACAAAAAAAAACACCAAACTGCACTGGATTTGCATAAAACCACTTTTTCTTTAACATGCTAACATCTGACCTTCTTGTTTGGACAACCTTTGACACTCGCCATAGTGTCTTCTGGGAAGAGCTCAAGTCTATTTGGTTTTTAAATATCAGCTAAATTACAGAGTCCATGCTAGACAGTCAAACCTATTTGCTTGAGTATCTTTAGGGTGTGTTTCAGCCTGGTGGCAAGATTTGTCTGGAAAGATTTTGGAAGAGCAGAGGTCATGAAGATGCAGTATTATCTCAGTCAGATCCAATCCATCTTGGTGCTGAAAACATCTAAACACTGCCAGGTTCATGTACCTTTGGTGAGAAGACATACGTCTATCCCTCCTCTCCTGGACACTGAATCTGTAGATGGGAAACACACTCTGCTCTCTGCAGAAACATTTTTCTCAAGGCTGTTTCTCCAGCTTCTATAAGGAATTATTGGACAGTCAGGATCAGGATGGAATTGATATCATGGAAAATTTCCTGTTTCAAGAACTGAGGTGCTATGCTCTTTATTTTTGGTGACATTTTCTCAATTGAACCAGGAAAAATAAAATATTTGATTCCTCCTTCTTCACCAGATGTGAAAAACCCAGAATTTCTGGATATAAAGGTATCATACGAGCTCCAGATCAGTGAAGCATGCCTGTGTATGAACTCAGAATTCCCAGCAGGCTTCAGGAAGAGTTATTTTTCTTTCAGGGGATGCCATTTGTTTCCCATTATAACCACCTTCTGTTAACATTTTTCTGAGATGAGACCTTGCATCTAATTGTGTTCATCCACAGCTCAGCCCATGACTGACTTTCCTGGCACCACATGTCTGTGTTTGTCTTGACTCCAGATACTCCAGGAACTTCATGACTATCTATGGTCATTTCCTTCTCACCTATCCAAAAAAAAAGACCTATCTGGGAAGAGGTAATTGAATTCCTTCCTACCTGGAAACCAGTAATAACTTTATAAGGTACCACAGCGTGATCATGGGCACTTGTAAAGGGAAATGTCTTCAAAATTGAGTGGGACATCTCTCAGTTTCTTGTGCAACCCTTCTTAAAATGAATTGTTTCATGTCTCTAAATTTATCCTTTCTGAGGGAAGACTGAAGACGGGAAAGGATTGTGAAGTTTAGTCCTTTCAGCTTTATTAATTTCTACTTCATATTTTCCCGTAATGGGTATTGGTGTAGTTTGCAAGTATCTTTTTAGAGCAATGGTTTGAAGCAATTGCCATCTCTCCTACAGCTTCTGTATCCTTTTGTTTGTTGTTTTTTTCTTGCTCACCATTCTGAAAATACAAAACTCAAATATTTAGTAAACACTTTCATTCAAATCACATTTCTTCTCTAAGCTCTGTCTGTTCTTTCCTACTGGTCAGTATTGTGTGTAAAACAGCTACTGCTAAAGTAGCTCCCTTCTGTTTTTGAGAGAAAACATTTTCAGTACATTTGTCATAAAGATTTCAGCTCCACCTCACCCAGTAGTTTAGTAGTGTTCTGCTTTTTCTCTTCTTCTTAAATATGTTCACACTTACAGGCATACAGAAAATTCATTTCTCAGGTTTTCCCAAAAACACAGTTTGGTTTGTCCAATCCAGTCCTCACAGTCACAGGAAACAACAAAAAAGATACAACTCTTCCAGCAGTCCACAAAACATATTGGGGGATTCAAAGTATACCACAGGTAATGTGTGTATAGATGTATATGTGCAAATATATATATATATATATATGCTAGAACAAATATCTCTAGTAAAGGACAGAAAGGCTTAGCTGTGTTTCATAGAATGTGAGCAAAAGACTAAAAAGGTCCCATGAATCACCGTGGTAATGGCAGCTTCTCGATAATCATAGCAAATATACACATCCTTGAACCAAAACATGCACATAGAATTTTTTATTCTCTGTCCTTCCAGAATGAGCTAATCCTCTTTGTAGATAATGTTTTCCTCTGACTTGTCTCTAAGCTTTGATTATGTGATAAAACTCTATCCTTTTTGTTTCCTCACTCCCCTGCTCATCTCTGGTTTTTTAAGTTGCTGTCCAGATATGTTCTTTCCCTTGTAAGAACACAGAACCCTTATCTAATCCGTGACATTCTGAACTATTGAAAAGGGACTGATTTGAAGAAAAATATTCACTGTTCAAGCAGGAGCAATACTAGTTCTTGACAAATTTTGCGTCTATAAATAGGATGAGCATCTGAAATTAATGGCAGTTTCCTTGCTGTGTTATCTTTCTGCATGAAGGTTGAATTAAGGAATTCATGCTTGAAAAGCTTGAAAGTTCCCATTAGGAACAAGACGCGGAAACTTTATCTGATCAGAGCAGTTTATAGGCCACTTTCCTGGGAACAGAAAGGGATTGATGCAAACTGGAAGTCTAACTCCAGACAGTTCCATCGGCAAGACTTGCAGAGAGTGCTGAGAGGATAGAGCCAAAACTAATCAAATAATCCTCACTCATTTTGAAAGAAATAGTTTTTCTTCTGGTGGGCTCCAAGAACTCCACTTTACTCTGCAATGTATACACTTCCTTGCTGCCTGCCACGAGCTAGTAAACATTGTAATCTCTTATTTTTTAAAGTTTTCCATTGTATCAGTATGAGAGCAGGGAAATTGCTTGCCTGAGAGGCAAATCTGAAGACTTGAAGACTGCTGCCTGAGCTAATCAGGCCCATTTTCTCTCTCGTGTCTCAGGGTCCTGAAACTCTGAAGTGCTGGGGCTGAACAGAACCATACCTGAGGTGCTGACCTTTGATATCTGCACTTGTGTGCCAGAGTTTGCCTTCTTCTACAGTGAAAAGCACTTCCAGAAGTTTGGAGTTCCGCTCCTATCTCAGCCTCAGGGATCCTGGGTCCATAAAATACAAATAGCCTGACACTCATTTTAACTTATCTGTGCACCTTGATAGCTTGAAAAGGAAATATTTTTCTTCCCGAGGCGTTTCCAGGATAATTCATCACTGTTTGCTTGGTGTTCAGATTTTGCTGTAATATGCACTACATAAATATGTAGACAGCTTAGTTTCATTACATCGGTATCACCACCCATATGTTATTAAAAATAGATTGAAGGAGAGGCCATATTCTTTGAAAAACACTGTAGCTTATCTGTCAGTTACTGAAGAAAAGTAAATTTACCTTCTATTGATCATTTCCTACTGACTTAGTGAAAAAACTGAAAAAAGGGATGAGGACTATTACAGGCATTTACCAAATTTGACCCTGGTTTACAAAATCAATGGAAACTCACCATGCTTTAAAAGGTAAGCAAAAAAAAAAAATGGGAAAAGAAAAGAAAAAAATAAAGATGCTAAAAATAAATTGGTTAAAGAGAAAAGTTCCTGTAATTTTAGGTTTAAAATATGAGCCTGAGTAATCAAGGAAAGTATTTTTACTGCCCTGTCAATATTTTTCCTGGAAGCTCTGGTAAATAGACTTTCTTTAGATCTGTAGTGTGCGTGCCTAATGGTCTTAGGTGTCTCTTACCACAGAAAACTTTATCCTTAAGAAATACAGTAAACAGGAACTCTGTGGTTACGTAGTTCCTGAAAGAAAAAAAAAAAAAGAAACACGTTTGCTGCCATGACACACAGACAATTTATACTGATTTAAGAAGAAGCTGTTCTCTTCTATTTTGAATCTTTCATGTCAGCCTTTGTTTCCATTGCATTAAAAACTTCTGTTTTTAAAACCTATCAGTGAACTGGATCATGTTTTCTCAGTCATTTGAATTAACAGGCCCCACAACCCCAGGAGCCCTGCAGAAGTACTGGAAAGCAGAAGGGAGCTTTTTTTTTCTGCCTTTCTAAAGCTCTATTTATTTACTTTGCTGGAGAAAAAGATCAGCCATCTTCTCTTCTGAATCAGCAGCTTGTAGAAGCTGGGACCCATCCAAAACTGAACTAAGCTATAAAAATTGTCTCAAGACCACTTAGACACATAATTCTCCCAGGTTCTGTGTCACCTCAGTCACTTCTTTTTCTTTTTTTACCATGCTCTTTTCTTCAAAAGTTGCCACTAAAACAAATGAATGAATGTAGTATCTTAGCTCTGTGCATCTCCCTGTCAGCTGCAGCTCAGCCCTGCAACCTGGTTCCCTGAGTAATATTGACTCTACATTCACAATGAGGTTCATCTTTCCAGTCTGCCAAAAGGATGCACAGTTCACTTGGTTGACCTAGGGGCTGGCTTGCATTGCAAGGGCTGTGTTATCATGGGAACGATCCTCAGCTCTCAATGTTGCTGCTCTGAGATGCACAGCAGGTGCTCTGTCATAATGCCTCATTGCTGTGAGCTTGGGCTATTCTTCACCAGAGAACAGATCAGAATAGTCAGGAAGAGTAAATCCTTCACTTCACTCCTGTTGAAGGCAACTGCAATGTTAGGCAGAACCATAAAAATTGTGACTGCAGCATTGTACAGAGATGCAGATGCATTACAGTAATACTGCCTGGAAACCAAACAAGATCAAGACAATAATCAATAGAGCAAAATTCCATTTAGATTCTGTTGTCTGTTTTCTCTAATGACAAATTCCCATTTCATTAAACTCATTGCTTTAAAATTAAAACATTACTTCATTTTTTTGATGATCACTCATTTTGCTGTCCCTGCTGTTGGTGCAAGGTCACTCGTAGGGAGTAGGAAGAATGTGAATGCAGTGTAGGCACAGCCTCAGGCCTTCCAGGCTGCACTCTGGTGAAGGAGATGAAATTTGGACAAATACTACATTTTCTGTTATGCAGTAGAGGTGACTGCTGTGTTGATGGGATGGATAGGATAGATAGGTGGGATCTGTGAGAGGTTAAAGCACCAGTGTAAGGCACCAGTGTGTCCTGCTGCTCATGTCACCCTGGTTCCAGGGTTGCTTCTGCGGGGAGAGAGGTGGCCACCATGTGTTCAGATAGACCTCAACTCATGCTCAGGTTGCCTCTACTCATCAATAACATCAACACTGGCTTAGGCATTTTTTAAAAGGTGACTTTTATCTACCTGGGAAGTTGAAGAAAACCATTAAATGCTCAGTGTGAAAAGCACTGCAAAGGCTGGGCTTGAGCTGCTGGAGCCTTGTGCCGTCCACACTACTGGCGATGTAAAGCGAGAAATGGTTGAGAAGATGCAGACAAATCAAACCAGTCCTTTGTCATCACAATGAAAGTAAAGTTTCCTGAAGGTTTCTTGTGTGTTAGTCTGTTTAATGCCAATGGTATCTGTACTCTTATCTTGCCCAAGAGCCCTTTTTTTTTTAGTTAGTTTTCCGCTTTGGCTCGAGTACTCGATTATTGTCACTGCAATTTCTCTCTGTATCTCTTGTTCAGGTGATTTAGGTATCCTGCACAGCAGCTGAAGATGTTGAAGGACATCTATTGCTCTATTGGACTCATATCTATGGCTTTGTAGCCTCTTCTTAGTTGATTTCATTTTTGCCAAGCACAGTTCTCATTTTTCTCAATCTATTTCCTTGGACACTGCAAAAAACAATCTTTCCAGTCTGTGTAGTCAGTTAATAATATCTTCAGTGGAAAATACTGATTTTTTGCACCACATATAATGTCATGGGAATTGTTTCACTAAAAAAAATTGCCAGGTTGCCAAAAATTGGAGTTGAAAGAAGGGGAGGAGTCAGGTTTAATGAGTTTTTCACTTATGTAAAAGTTGAGGAGAAAAATCTTTTCGGTAAAACTTTTCAAAATGCTCTATCACTTTCAAAATAATTTTTTTAATTGTACTTTGAAACAATCTAATTCAAACACCAGAACAAACAGAGGGAAAATGGAGAGAAAAAAATGTAAAACCTTAAAAAGAAACAAAAGAAACATACAGGAATTGATGAACATTTTTCAGAAGAATTTCCAAAATTTTTAATTTCTAGCCAAATTTTGTATAAGTGGCAGATGCACAATCTAAAACTTTTCTTCTGAATCCAAAACAAAAGTATTTTCTACCACTTCCAATCCAGTGTTATAGTTAGATTACTGAGCTACTTTCAGTGACCTAAGATAAATAAGAAAAAAAGCTTTTCTTGTCTCATTCATTAGATGGTCCAATAAAAAAAGGGTGGAACTTTTGTGGAGTTTATTCCTCAGAGAGTGTTTTACAGTATGCATTGTATTTTCTGTGCTTCCTATGGGTCCTGTGGACAATGAGTTTAGATTCCTTCAAACAAAGAAGAAGGATCCACAAATCTAGCATCTTCCAGGTGTAGTGTATCAATAATTAATGGGCCTCCTATTTTCAGTATGATTCTCTCTAAATAATTCATATCTCCATTTCAGCTCAAATGTAATTAAGTATCATTCTGGACTGACAAGAGCCCAAACATTTTTATTAGAAGTGAAGATGGTTTAGAGCAATGATGAATGTAAAATTAAGTTGCTTTCTTAGAAATTATTCCTGGCACAGTTAAAGGTATCACAGAATCACAGAATGGTCAAGGTTGGGAGGGACCGCTGGGGTTTATCTAGTCCAACATCCCTGCTCAAGCGGAGTCCCCTAAAACACGTTACTCCGGACTGTGTCCAGGCAGCTGCTCTATTACCTCCCCATGGTATCATTCGTGGGAATAACTGACAGATACTGAACTCCTCACAGAACTGAACAGTGCTTTAAGTATAGAGTAACACCTCTGAGGTCAGGAATCACTCGTGTTTAATTGGGGTTACAAACAGTGACAAGATCAGCACAGTTTTGGGGACACCTCTTTGGGTGTGGTAGGAGGTCAGTTCATATCTCTCCAGAAACTTCAGCTTGTCCTGAAAATTTCCAGGGAATCTCCTAAACTCCAAGTAAGATCTCAGAAGTAATATTACAGCATCTCTTTCCAGCTTTCCTTTGGGGCAATGACGTTTATGGAAGTGAAGCTGAGGTGGAGGGATGAGTGGATGGAACTGCTCCTCTGGAATTCAAAATTCAACACGAATGCCCACATGGTGTTCATCTTTCCCTAAGAGCCACCAAGGACAGGAGCCCTACAGCCACCCTGCTGCCTGTGGTGACCCTGCTCTGCCTTTCTGTGGTTTACAGTACAGATGGAGAGCCTTCCCTGGGTTCATGCGCAGCAATCCCTTGGGTGCCCAAATGCTCACGACTGCCGTGCCTCCCCAAATCTCACTCCTACCTCTTCATGGATGTCTTCCTGAGAACTGGCATGGCCCCCTCAGCGATAGCCGTGTCTTTACAGCACGTAGCAGCAGCACTCTGATCCACCCACCAGCACGACATCGGCTCCTATGAGTGCGGTTGTGCAATAAACAAAATGCTCACTGTATCCAAAAAGCTTTTCTCCGCTCAGCTTTCAGCTCTGTACTGTTTATTTTTATTCAACAACAAAAACAGATGTTTTGTGGTGTTTTTGCCTCTCCAGATGTACCACTGAAAGTGCTGTCAGCTGTTCAAAGTCGCTGCTGATTTTTGGAGAACAGAAAGAGCTGTGGGAAGTTAGCTATCTGGCAGTTGAAACTGAATTTTCTAGGTGCACAGTCTGCTTTTTTTCCAGTGGACACACCATGATTAAGGATTCACTTAGGAGTTCTTCGAAGGGTCCCAGTGCGGCTCAGGCCCTCAGTGCAAACTGCACACATCTCAGCAAATTGGACCTTGGCGAGAGCAGAACATGTATTCACATACGGATCACAGCTGCCAAGACACACAAATTCTCTGTGTGATCGCTTGGATTTCTGGTCTCTCTCTCATTGGGGAGGAAATGTCATGATCACATGGAGACTTAGCATGAGAGGCCACTGTAAAAAAGAAATAAAATGGAACCATATTTTCTGACTGGAAACAGAAACACAGTTTACTCCCAGATTTTTACTGCAATAGTGTTATTTCAAAGTATAAGTAATACATTTTTCATGCAAAGAAATAAGCAAAGGTATTTTGTTTGTTTTTTTTTTTTTTCTGGTTTGGTTTTGTCCAATAAAAGCAAAGGCCAAAAGAATCTGAATAAATTCTGCATATGGATTTGGAGAGGTTTCCTCAAGTGAGCATATGTTGTTATGATTCCATATTTAGCTCCTTCTCAAATCCCACTAATGTTTTGGACTGTGTATGTGCAGCAAGGTGGAGGATATTTATCATAATTTGTAGCTGGTGTGAATCCATCACATCTCAAAAATATATATTTGTCTTTTAAACTTGCAACATGGGAGAGAGTTCTATAAGCCAGAAGATGATAGTCCTGATAATTTAAAAAAGCAGAGTGTAGTTGCTCCCATACTCTTGCCTGAGGATCTGAAATCAATAGTGTGGTTTTTTAATTCAATTTACATGTATGTGTATTTAGACTCTTCCACTGAAACTTAGCACTCTCATATGTCTTGTAAAGAACTGCTCTGGAGAGGAACCTGATGAAGGCTTAATCCTGAAATTCACATCAACTATTTAATTCATATCTACACTGAAATGCAGACTGAAAACTTTCCTAATTCTAAAGCAAATAAGACCATTTCTGCTCTGCAGTGTGGATTTCTATTACATTTGCTGTATCATCATGGTCTGTAAAACCCATGTAAGTCAATATAGCCTCACAATTTCTGATGAATATTTTCTTGGATTCTATATTAACTGTATCAATCACATCTCTAATTTCATTACTGAAATTAATTCATTATTTTTGGCCATGCTGCTTTGAGGAAAGAGTGCTACGAATTGCAGGCTCAGCCACTGACAGGCTTCCTAGAAGTCTTTCTAGGTCAGGAGTTAGAAATACACAGCAGGAGTAGCCTCATACCTGACTTCAAAGTAGATCACAGGGTAGATTGACTGGACTTCCACTAATTCTACAGAAATGTGAAAATGGCTTTATATTCTGAACAAGAATAAAACGATCCAGCTGAAATGTCAAAGAAATACAAAATGGAAAAATGCAGCATCCTTAATTTAGAGACTGTCTTAGGGCTTCTTCTTAACACTTTAACACTAAAAGGGAGCCATGGATGACCTGAGGCAGTGATGAACTTGATTGAAAAGGAACAAATGTAAAACTAAATAAGCATAAGCTTTCTTTATGAGTGTTTCCTCCTAGGAAACACATCACCACAAATCATCATGGAGGCCAGAAGTTCCTAGGATTATGAAAGGCTGTTTGCCTGGGTAATGAAACCATTCAGAGTTACAAATAGAGGTTAGGAAACTGATGGAAGAGAAACTTGCTTCCAGAAACAAGCCAGTTTCAGAGTGGATGTGAAGACACATTCCTCCAGAGTAGATCAACCTAGATGTGCCTTGCATGCTTAGCTGCAAGCTCCCAGTTGGCACTTGGCCACTGTCAAACAGTCTTACCAAACTGTAAACTCTTGGTTTGGTTCAAGCTTTACAATTGTGATAGGAAAATTAAGTGTTTATAAAGAAACACTCAGGACACAGTTTGACTGTTCTTGATTTGTATCTCTTGTCATAGTGAGCAAAGAGCCTTCTTACTGAAGAACGCGTGTGCCACCAGAAAAGACAGAGTCAACTGTCTTTTCTGGTGGCACATCTCAGAAATGCTCATCATTTCTGAGAAACCTTTGTCTAGACTATTTTCAAAAATATTCAGTTACAATCAGTGTCAACAAGCAGTCTATCACACATCTGCTCTGTCCTCACACTGAAGAGCCTTTTCATAACATGTAAGTGAGCATCTCTGCTGCTACACCATAAGTACATTATTTGTCACTTTCAGTATGTAAAAGTCTCAGTTCTTATTCTCTTTATAGGAGTCTGTATTTGAATATTGCTCCTGTGTTGTTCCTGCCTTCAACCTACCCTTACAAAATAACTATTCTGTTCAGGCTCTTCTCCTGGGCTATGCAAAACAGAGTACCTCTCATAATGTTTCTCATGAATCAGTTTGTATGGCTTATTTGTACAGTGCTTGTCTCTTCATGAAGCCTCTGCAATCATTCTGAGATTTTTCAAGTTCAAAACCAAAACCTGCTTGTTTCATCTCACAAAACTTAAGCATGACAAGCACCTAACCTGTAAATAACATCTGGTGCAAACCTGACTCAAATCAAAGAATTTCTTTACCATCTCTTGCTTGTGAATCAAGGATACATCAAGGAAATAATGTAGTTTTGTAGCAGAAAGAGCATAATTTTTTTAAGGAAAACCACTACACCAGCTGTTTCCTTTGCCCTCTTATTCCCCATTTCCATTCCAAACACGTTCTCAAGCTGATTATGTTGTTACTACAAAGATTTCAGTATGTTTATTTTTGTCATTTTAAGTGGTATGTTATCTAAAGATTTTAATTTACTGGAGAAGCTGAGTTCTTTTAAAACTCTTTTTCAATAAATGATCATCTTATCAACATTGGCCCATTTTAATGACATTTATTACATTTCATCACAATAAAACTTTCAAAGAGTGGAGAAAGCAAGGGTTGATGGATGCTAAGCTAAGTAAAGTTTATTACATTCCTTATTTTATCAGAATACAGCAAACACAAACCAATATTTTCTGTTATTTCTTTCCTGGTGGGAGAGCCAGTGGAAAAATTAATTTCAAAATGTGATTCTCTCCACATGTGCTGAAAATATTTAAATCATGACAAATTCAACAAACCTAAAATCTCATTTTCCCAATATAATTTCTTCTCTTAAGATAATTTCTGCAGTGGTGGTGGTATTTACATTATGACCATTTCACACCTAGGGAGAGGTGCCATCTGGATAAGAGGATAATCATAAAATCAAAAAATCATAGGATCTTAGAGATCATCTAATTCCAATCCCCTGCCATGGGCATGGACACCTTTCGCTGGATCAGGCTGTTCAGAGCTCCAGCTAGCCTGGCCTTGAACACTTCCAGGGGTGGGGCATCCACAACTTCTCTGAGCAACCACGTGCCTCAGCACCTCCACAGTAAATAATTTCTTCCTAATATCTAATCTAAATCTCTCCTCTTTCAGTTTAAAACTGTCTCTCTTTTTCTATCACTACCTGCCTGAGTAAAAAGTTGCTCTCCCTCTTTTATATAAGCCCCACTTTACGTACTGAGCAAAGTTCAGGAATGGAGCAAGGCTTCTCTTTAAGAGGAAAGTGTTAGCAAATATAATAGCACTAGTGGTATTGATAATAATAATAGTAGTAGTAGTTGTAGTAGTAGTAGTAGTAATAATAATAATAATAATAATAATAACCACAAGAATAAGATACGAGGCAGGGATCCAGTTTCGGATCCAATATTATATTCTGTGCAGACAGCAAATGAAGTACATCAAGTGAGCATATGCTGCACCCTGGTGTGTTGTGGTGATCTTTGCACTGGTCAGATGTACAGAGGTGAGTGACACTGACAGCAGGAGGAAACCCATCAGCCCTTTGGCCATTCTTGTCTGCTGAACAAGAATGGGCTTGGAATCCTTTTTGCTGCTTGTTTCTGATCAACAGCTCCGAACAAAAGAAAAAAAATACATCCAAACAGTGAATGTACAACGATAACAATTAATGAATTAATCACTATTCGGAAAAATCTGTTTTCCTTAATGCTCTAGAAATCAGACAGAAATATCTACCATGAAGCCATTCTTTGATATCTTAGCTGTGTTTTTTCCCACTCTAAGTTTGTCTTTCTATCTGAAAAATGGTCATTTATGCAAGTGACAGGCAAATTGTGAGAGACTCAGATTTTAACTGTGCTTCAGCTAAATACCTAAAGATTTAGAGAATTATTCAAAGCTTGTCCAAATAATTCAAGTCTATTCAGTCAGCACTCCTGGCTGGAGATCTCATAAGAACATGGAGGTTGTCTTGTAAGATGTCCAGTACTTCCTGTTTCTGGCTAATATTTTGGCCTTTGTCTGTTCCAGTCTCAGTATTTTGGCTTTTATCTGTTCCTGTCTAGGTATTTTGGCTTCCCTTGGTTTCTGTCCTAGCTGGAAACCAAAAGTGCAGATGCATGTTAAAATGAGAAATAGTGGATAACATAGCTAAACTGAATATTTCATATTCTAAATGTTTGACTAATGTTCAGGTTTTAAAATGAGGAATAATTTAGTTACCTCTTGGATTAGTTGTTGGGGGTTTTTTTCAAAACTCATATGTTTCTCCATGCCGTAAAAGCTCTCAGTATATTTATTGCTAATTTGTGGCAGCTATGCTACATGACTTAGCATTGTACATTTTTTGATGATTAAACCTCCCAAAAGATGACATTGAAATCAGCTAAATTTTTCTAAGAAAGCAATTGATCCGTGTCTTCAAGGGGAAGAAAAGGAACAGGGAAAAAAATGGGTCAAGAAAGTTCATACATGAATTTTTTAGGATAATTAGTGGGCTAGAGTTTCCTTGCAATAAGTGGGTATTTTCCAGCTGGCCATGGGCAGTAGTTTTTTCAGATCCAGCATGTCTGATGAGTTTCTAATGAAATCCAAACAATGTCTGCCCTGGCTCTTTGAAAACAGAGAATCTGTGCTTAAACCCTGGAAAGCTCTAAGGCATGAACTCTTCTATGTCAGCTTGGAGATTTGCAAAGATTTTTAAGAACTTCTCAATGGGTCCAACATAATGGCCCTCAGAAGTGCTTGTTCTTCTCAGCACACTTGGACATATATTCTCCCAAAACACCCAATTCAGCTCAAAATGAAGCTTTCCTCATAGGCTGTCACATCAAAGATCCAAAAGTTGGTGAACCCTAGTGATTCTGGAAAGGTTCTTGGGAGCATGAAAGTACAGGACATCTTAGATCTTAGGAGCTCCCTTCAGGGAGGGGTGACCAAATAAATAAGCAAAGAGATGAGGGGTTTAGAAATAAATCATATTACAGTGAAAAGGCTGGAAGAGCCTGTGGAGTCAGTTTTTTCTAATATTTATAATAGCATTTCCATAAATTTAAAGACCAGCTGCAAAGCTTTGGGAATGGACAAGTAAACCAATAAAATGAGCCTAAGTACTAATGTGAGGCCACCCAGGTTCATTCCCTCAGTACTTACCAAAGCAAATGTGGGATGCAGGAGGAGGTGTGCCTTCCCAGAACTGTGTCCTGTCTCAAACAAGGATTTCAAGCACCCTTCAATGCCAGCTGTATGGCTTGAAAGCTCTGGGCAGAGCATACAGGGAGATGGAAGGAACAGCTGTGCATCCCAAGGCAGCAGAAGCTGCTGTCTCACAAGAGCAGGAGAGCAAGGATGCAGGCAAACAAGTCCAGCCTGTGATGGCACCTTGCTTCCATGATGGCAGCAGATCCCAGCTCCTTCCAAATCACTGTAGGCCATGGAAACCCCTCCTTTCATGGTGGTGCCTGGCAGGGCAGCAGCTCCCAGCTCCCCAGAACTCCCCCACTGCACCCTGAGCACTGTTCTGTGTGAACACCATTCCTCTGTTGTGAGTCACTCTTGATTCTCGGGAAATTTGCTGAAGTCTGGAGGTAAGAGTACCCCCAGCACAAGGCATCATTGTTTTCCTAGAGAAAAAAGGCCAGAAGTTCAAAAATTCACAGGTTTTTTTTTTGGGGGGTTTTTTTTTTTTTTTAGCAAGGTTGAAAACCAGTGTGACAATCAAAATGCAAGAGCTTTGCTCTGGCTATACAATAAGTAGCTACTTACCTGCAAGTTGTCTAATATCATGAACAATAATATTAATATAGTGAAAGGCAGTCAACTAATACAAAATGGGAATTTGCCTTCCAGTGAAGGGATTTGTTCTGGCTGCCAGCAAGTCAGGACACCACTGCAAAGCCTGGTGGTGTAAAACTTGGTACTGGGGGAATGTATGCTGATATTTAGTTATTATGACCCCTTTATTGGAGGACTGAGGTTTTGGCAATGGAAAATAATTTTCTGGAAGGAATGAAATCTCTCTTGGGAATTTATCTGCCCCGTGCAATTATGTATGTATTCATATGCTACTGGTGTCAGTGAAGGAGAGAAATGAACTGTTCACTGAAAGTTGTCTGGATTCTTCTTTGCAATGATTCATCATCTCCTAAGGTGACAGGTATTTGATGCCTTTTTCCATCCTTTTCCTTTAAAGATTTTCATGTATATGAAGGGAAAAAAGAAAAGAAAAAAAAAGGAAGAAAAAAGATAATAATTCAAGTGAAAATCTGAGTAAGCAAATGCATTTGGCTCTCATATGCATGGAAAGTTTATTCTGGAGCCAGAGGTGGTTACTGTGACTATAATTTTACACAGACAGTTACAAGCAGTTATCTTGGTGGGTTCATACCATTTTAATGTGAAGTACTTCAGTGTTTTACTTTTTAGCATTTTTCAATAAATAAAGCAGAATGAACTCCAATTGTACATGCTGCCAACTACTTTCCCAAGCACTGCTCTTTACAGAGGATAATTTATAATGATCAAAGATAAACTAAAGTATTAGGCTTGAAGAAATATGACTTCAGGTTTAAAAGTTCATTTTATGAGGTAGATAATATTTAATATTTTTTTTCAGGCCTCGTAAATTTGATTCCTTTTTCCTTAGTTCTTTAATTGTTAGAAAAGAGGAAAGTTCAGAAACACAGGGGGTTTTTATTCCCAGGAGTTTCTGGTCATTGCTCCATTTAGTTGCAAGAGCACAGAGCAGTCTTTATAGACCCTGAGGATGTATAACTGACCATTGCATTTGTATTGGGAAAGACCTATTAAAAACATCTCTACCAAGAGAGAATCTGAACACGTGGTAACTTGTCTCCCTTTTTCAGAAGAGCAGGGTGTCTGATCCACTTGATAATGGTTGCTAAAAACTAGTACAACGTGAAAGATGGGAACAGTTATTGTTTTTACAAAGGCAGAGCCTGTGTTAAACTGGTACCAGGCACAAGGCAAAGGAAGCTCTTGAGTGACAGCAGGAAGGCAAGGGGCAAAAGCCAGAGCTTGTGTTCTCACATGCAACTCCCCAACATCTTCCCACAGTGGATATTTGGGATGAGGTGTGCTCAAACGCACACCCTCGCATTTGGTCTGTGTTCACTGCTCCCGAGTTATCATGTGGAAGTTGTCATGTGGAAAGGCAAAATACTTCTCTCTGCCTGCAAATGGTGATGGTTTCACTTATGCACCCTCTTGTGTGTGACACATTCCTTTAGGGACACACAGGTTCAAAATACAAAATTCTAGATCACTCAGTCTTTGCATGTTTTAATTAATTATTCATAAAAGACAGTTGTATCAAAAGACATTTTCCTAACCTCTTCTTGAGTGAACTCATGTGTTTTTAATGTCCTCTTAAATGATGCATTAGTACAAGGAGGGCATAAAGAGTTCAACTTTTTTTTTTTTTTTCTGATTAAGAAGACACAGTGGAAAAATTAAAAGCCCAGATATTTCAGATTTTTGGTCCTGTTTGCATCATATTTAATACTAAAATGCACTATAAAACATACAAGCCTTATATTTTAACAGAATTGAATTTTAGGGCTCAAAACACACAGTAGGGGGACAGTGGCTGTTAAATGGAGAACATCCACAGCCTTCTGGGACCTACAGAATAAAAGTTGAAAAAATAAAGTGCTTAACCTTACACATTTCTGTGCATATCAAGATCATTTTGTGGGTATATAGGAAGTCATTACCTCATAGTTAGGAACTCGAAACTGAGATGGAATTAATAAAAGTAGGGAAAAACAAACTACTACTCCACTCTTTACATATGAATAAAAAAGAAGTGAAATCCTGAAAAATATCACTGAAAGGTAAATTCAGCACTACTGCAATCTCTTTAGACTGTGAGTTGGAAAGTTAACAAGAGGTACATTACTCATCATTTTTAGCAGACCAGATTTGCTGATTTTTGTGCATCTCTATGCTGTGCCTGAGGTGACATAATGAGTCAATCACCTCTCCCTGCAGGAGTGTGGATGCAGGGAGAGGCATGAAGGTGGGATTACTTCTGTCCAAGACCTAGAGTTCTAAACACTCCAGGGGGATGCATTTTTTCTGCTGCTGTTTCAGTACAGCACATCTAATCTTTCACTTTTATTGCATGGTGTCTTTGGAATCTGCCTGTTAATTGGCAGTTCCAACTTCAGTCTTACAGCACCTTAACAAGGTGAGCTCATTAATGACCAAGTAGCTGTGAAAGAGTGTCTGCACCATGCAAGCTCGGAAGACATCGCAGCACCCTCTGAGACTGACTGCTTCTAAAAATTTTTCCTAAAATTGGAGCCAAGACTTACACCTTTGGGACATGAGGGATCTGGTATTTCACTGTGAGAGGTAATATGATCCAGAAGAAGACTTTCTCTCTCCCCACACTGAGAGGGCAATGATATAAAGCTTCTTGTATTTGTAACTGGCTACAAAATGAGAAAAAGAAAAAAAAAGTTGACTTTTTTTTGAGTAATATAGTTCTACATTGTCCCAACCTGATTCCATAAAATATTCACAACTTTGCATTGATGACAGCATTAAGGCAATGGAGATTCCCAGTGCCATTATTCCCATCTTCTCTTTAGGCAGCTGTGGAGAATCTTGAATTGTTGAAATAGCATTCAAAGTAAAGGCAATATCTTCACTTTCTTAGGAGTTTAATGGGGGCTCTGTGTGTGTGTGCCCTCATACGTTTGTGTGCACACAAGAGCCAGGGAGGACAAGAGGGTGGAGGTGAAAGAAAGGGAGTGAGGTTATGAAGTTAGTTAGATCAACAATTAGTGACAAGCACTCTTGTGGCACCTGTGACAACCACGATAGATCAGGTACTACAGAGCACAGAAATGCAAGGCATTTGGCAAACTCTGATCTCCTAATTCAATTGATTCTTTTCCAAGAGTTTTTCAAACTGATGACCTTCCCAAACCTAATTAGATGGTAGGAATCATAAAGAGGACACTGGAGAATTTTAATAAAAGGAATCAAAATGTTTCTTCATCTTCACAACCTGGGATTTATGAGGGAATTGCACTGGCTTTGTAGCAATGTAAAATAAATAGACATTAGATGATGACAGGGAAAATAGAATTGCTGCCAAAGCTAAAAAGAGCTTGGCAAAAGAAGAAAGAACTACTACATAGTCAGTCATTCTTTACTGTACAAACCTTTTCATAAGGCACAGAAAAGAGATATACAGAAATAATGGACCCTTACTAAAAGATGAAAAGGACTTTCTATAGCTTACATTTTTCATCAGCAAGGGCTAAGATGCATCTCTGTTGCTACAAAATCTTATTGTTCTCTTTCGCCATTCAGAAAACTGATTAGAGTTCTCAAGGAGCATTTGCTGCCTGAACTTTTAACATCAGAAATAAATAACTGAAACAAGAGGTCAGGAAGAGAACAGAGTTGTTATGAGCATAAATACATTAAAGATGTATCAGTCAAACTCCATTCTCATATATTTTCTTTTTAACTGTGCCTTGCTGAACTAGGCAGAGTGATTTTCATGCTGTGAACTTCTTGTAAAATCGTGTTTCAATTCATACTCAAAAACTTTTAATATTTCAATATTGAAAGAAATTGGAGCTGGAAGAAACTCCCTTCTACATGTTCTAAGATTTTTCAAACACAATTTTATTTTTTCTTCATCCAGGAACTATCCTGTATAACTATCAGCAAAGAAATAGAATCACTAGAAATTACTTCATCCTTCTTCTGGCTTAAATCATAAGAGAAGATGTCCAAATGTTAGTAAACATCACAAGAAAGACATTTCATGTCCTTCTACACAGCTCATCCTTCTTGCTTTAATGGGGGCCTGTGAGGTGTGTTGAAAGCAGGTGGTGTATTTATCACTTTGAATCTGTCTCACACACCAGTCAATTCCAAACAAAATTTAAAATGTGGTAGATGGCTTAAAGATAATAAAACTCAATCTTTTTAGTGAAAACTGTCAATTTAGTAGAGGAAGTACCAAGTCTGTACAGGTCTCACTGTTGGAGAGATGATCAGGCAGCAGTCAGGTGTTGGATTTTCTGCCCAGGCAAAGCCAGGGGGGTGGTCACTGCCTGCAGAATTCAGGACTAATTTCATTGTCCTTGTCTCACAGCCAGAGATGCATCACAGACATTCAGAACAGTGCTTGAGCTACTGGAATGTGACACTATTTAAAGAAAAAAATACTGCAAAAAATCTTTCCATTGTCTTTCCCCACTGTCTCTTGTGGAAATAATTTGAGGTAGTAACATTTCAGTCATTGCCAACACTTGTTGTTGCATTTTAACAACATATGTAAAAGACATAAAGAAAGGTTTAAGGTAGAGAGAAGAATCTTCTTTTCTGAGGTGGGAAGTGGCAAGTACAACAAAAGAATGTGACACTACAAGATGTGGGAACACAAATCATTATATGAACAGTGTGGGTAAAATCTAGGTCTACTGAAGTAATAGATTTTGCCATGAACTACAGTATATCTAGGATTTTGTTTAATATAAAGACAGCAAAACTGAAAACATGTCAGTGAATGAGAAGTGCATAGTTTTGAATATTAACCGAACTATCTCAAGTTCTTGGAAACAACCAACATTTTGGGATTCCTACTCTGATTGTCTTTTCTTAAGAATTACCTGCTTCATTCCATTATTTATGTTTTAAAAGAAAAAAGATCCTCCTGAAAACAATAAAAGCTTTTCTCACAGAAAGCCAGAGGAATATATATGGCCTGCTTTTGGAAACAAGGACAAATGCCCAGAGCAGAGCCCAGCAGCAGTTGATATAGAGGAGCTGTAAAAGGGGATCTCCTGGTATTACACTGTGAGCTGTCATTTTCTGTAGTGGTGGAGGCATCCATTGATGTAATGGTCTCAGGAGACAGGAGAGCTTAAGCAGTTTTTTGAGACGTGAGGGTATTGACCTGACCTACTCACAGCAGTTGAATTGTTGGGAATGTTGATTCATGATTTTACAAAGACCTCAGTATTCTTATTCTCCAGAGTGATTATACACCTGACAAATGGTAAAAGCAACATTACTGGACCTCAGAGAGTTATTTTACTTTTAATGCATGCCATTATTAAGCCTGATAGCCTCTCTTATTGCTGTTTTGATAGCTGCCTGCTGTTTAAATGAAAGCACCACGTTTCCTGGCAGCTCATGCACAGGTGGCCCTAGTCTCATTCTAAACAAGTTGAAGAGAAATCAGTCTTGGTCAGGATAGGGGTAGAAGAGAAGTGTCAGTTCATGTCATCCCAAGTTTGAACAGAGAACTTCACCTGGTCACAGGAAGAATGAAGGAAAAGGGCCCAGGAGAGGATGCTGCCAGGCACTTCCATGTCACTGGTGTGCTTGGTATGGGACGAAGTCTGCTGAGCCTTATGGTGTCAAGATAACTCAGCCCTTCTGTGATATCCTGTAGGTGCAGGGATTTAATGTGAAAAGCATTGATGCCATTACTTATAATGTCTTTATGCAAGCCATGGACAGAAAAAGGGATTAAACTATTGCCATAGCTGAGTTACTCTTCCCAGCTATGTCAGGAAAGCCCATTACATGTGTCCATGCCACTGCAAAAATTAATGGTGACTAGAAGTGACCAGTTCTGTGGGACAGGCCCTGTTCACATGTCTGCTTCATTGCAAACATAATGAAAGTTTGGCAGTGAAAAGGAAGAATCGTGCCTTGATTTGTAAATAAGTACATACAAGGTTTTAAATATTTGGTTTTAAGTTCAAGGTCTCTCTGGACTCTGCTAAAGAACCGCAAAGCAAGCTTTGACCTTTGGAGGACTCTCTTGGGTTAGGCAGTGTTTCTAAGATAGTTATGAGGCTTTGGCTGGAAGAGTCAGTAGGAACTGCTTCCTGCTGAAGATATTCTGCCCTTGGGAGTCCCATCCCCACTTTAATTCTGAAGAACAAGCTCTCCATTAACAGGTATTTATGCCCTACCAAATTCTCAGCAGCTGGAAAAATGGAGCTCACAGACAGGAATCTCAGCTCCGGGGAGGAAAAACATCCTTCTCTAGCAGTTCCCTCTTCTGGGAAACATTTACTATTTTCCATTGGGATCGCACTTTACTGATACCAAGGATTCCCTACAGACTCTTTAGGAAGCTTGGACCCCCACTTCTTCTACTTTGAGTTGCTGGGCTGCTCCAGCTGATTGCTTTAGCAGTGTGACATTTAAGGTAAGGATATTCCAGTGGGCAGATTGTCTCCTATGAGCCTCAGACAAAGACTGTGTGTGGGTTAGAGAGCATCTGAACCCTCTCTGGACACTTGCAGACTTAGGCCCCTGACAACCTGGATCTGAGATACTGATCCCATGAGGAGAGCAGTGGTGCCATCCCCCATAAATGCAGTTGAGCTCTAGTGTTTCTTGCCTTGTTAATTCCTGCTTCTCCAAAACTGTGGGAACGAGCAGGGCTGAACAGGTCCATCAGGAATAGGGAAAGGTTCTTTTACAGGTGTTTATTTAGCTACTCCCCAGCATTGTCCCACCACAAACACAGCTCCGACCTTTCCTTATTTTACAAAGCAAAATTTTACTAAGCCTTCTACTTACAGCCGCCTCCACACACCAGTGAAGTTTAAGGGTGTGGCTTTGGCCACAGCTCTAATTATGGCTTAGGATTGTATTAGTTGATTATTTGCTATAGCTTTCTGCTTTTCTGGCTTGGATGAGAGCAAAAGTGGCAAAAGCCACTGGAAAGAAGCTCATCCTCAGAGAATTTTTGGCCCAGAGAGAAACAGTGAGTACTAGAAAGCCTGTGAGTAAACCTGGAGAGGTTTTCCACCAGCCTTTGTCTGGTGAATAATTTTTTACCTTATTTAGAATGGTTACAAATTTTGAGAAACTTTCCTGAATTCATACACTTAACTTTGGCTTAAGGTTTTGTAAAAAGGAGAAATGTTTTTCCTGTAATATGTATTAGGTAGGTGGTAGGACCAGCTGTCTAACCTTTTTGGCCATTCACAACTTCTCTCATAAGGAGGCAATATTTCATTGATAGGTTGACTCTATGTAAAAATTAATTTAAAAAAACCCTCTCAAAAACCTCCTAAAACCCCGTTAGCAAAAGGTGAGAGTTCACTCTCAAAAAGGAAATGTAAGGTAGCATTTATGAAAAAACTTTTCCACAATGACTTAATTCTGTTCTTGGTGAAGACAGATGTAAAATTGCTAATGCCTTCAAAGTGTACAAAATCAGAATATCACTTACTGTTCTTGATGATCCTACCCCAAACATATTCCTCCTGGATAACAGCTGTACACTCATAAGCTCCACTTTAAAAACTTTGGAAAAAATAGATGGATGAAAGAGGCTTTTAACCTTAGCATTTGCACCCCTCAGCTGAAGCCAAGATGCTTCTGCAGGAGATGGAAGAAAGAATGATATTTCCTGCTCTGAGAGCATGCATTTTAAGCAGTCAAGACCAACAACTAGCTAGAAGATGGTTCACTCATGGCCATTTTGCAGGCCAGTGCTGATGCTGAATCAAAATCCAAAGCTCCTCAAGTGTCTAGTCCAGAGACTTATCAGTAGCCAACCCAGGGAAGTCACCTTACTGCTCTTTACTACTGTGAGAAGAAACCATTTCCTTTTTGCCTCAGGTGTTTCAATAAAAGTAAATGTACAGAAACTGAACAAGGATAACTATAGTTCTTTACATGACTCCATTTATAATGGAAATTAGCCTTGCTGTTAAAGCCTTTTCCTTCATTTTTATTCCAAAAATATAATAAAATAGGGTTTGCCACCATCCTTGAAGGCTGAATACTTCAGAAGCTGAAGAAACATCTTTTTGCAATATCTTTCCAAAACATGAGAATCACCCTTTTTAGGGGCTTTAAATTTAGCTCAAACGGTTCCTTTTGCCAAGACGCCTGGTTCTCTTGTCAGGTACACAGCCACTTTGAGAAGGACTCCCTCTAACTCTTGTTTAACTGGTTTATGTTCCCTCCATGGAGATCAGAGGATTTTCAGGCTGTGTGAGGATCTCTTTTCGTGAATTTCCCTTTCAGTATTTGGCCTTCTGCAGGAACTGGAAGTCTTATTGCCTTTTGTTTATTTTGAAACCAGGCTTAGGGACTGATTCTGATCTGTTTGACACTCAGGTAAATCAGGAAAAGCTACAAGGCAGAGAGGCAGTACTTTCATGGAGAAGGGCCAGAAAGGCGCTCAAAATTTGATTCACCCCGGCCATGATACACTGAGAAGTCACGGATCATGTTGTGAAGTCCAAAAAACGACCTGGAGTGAAAACAGGTTTTATTAAAGAGTTTCAGCTTTGCAGAGGAAGCTTAGTGAGGAGTACACAGAACCAGCTACACGCGCATGCATGTTGCAATAGCCTGGCCTGGGACAGCAACTCTGCCAGGCACAAAGGGGCTGCTATCCTGGGGTATTTGGTCAGTGAGCAGGGACTTCCAGCTCTTTGGCTACACCCACGCCAGCAAACCAAGTAGTGCCAGCACACAGACATGGGTACTGTTGCCCAGCCATCTCTGCTGATTTACTGCTGGAGTGCTGCATTGCTCAGGAAACCACGTAGTAAATACAGTCCCTTCTCTATCTCTACTGTTAGGCTGTCCTGGGCTAGCTAGCATTCCTGGGCACTGTTCAAGGGAGAGCATAAGGCAGGGAATGTTCCCAGAAGTCAGGATAGATGAGTCCATGATGTTGAGGAGAGGTAAAGAGAGTTTAGCCATATGGATGCAAGCCAGTCCCTTTGCTCTCATTCTCACTGCCTCTGCTATGTGGTAGATGTTTTTATTATCCATGAGAAAATTTCACAGGTATAACACCCTACATACTGTGAGGTAGTGATCTGTACCAATTCTGTCATTAGATCATTACCAGTTCTTAACAAACATTGCCTTTTATATTTTAAATAAGGTCACTTTTGTTTGACACAAAATGCTCTCCTTGGCTGCGTGTAAACCTCATTACTAATAGCTAAGCTTCCTTTTTGTTTTTTTTTTTTTTTTGAAAGTATGCAGCTGTTTCGATTGTTGTTAGGCCTGCATTTGGGGATTAGCACTTTTATTTCTGATTAAAATATCTACACGGTAATGTCATTGAAGCAATTGTTCCAAAGTAAATGCATTGGCTGTGGTTTTCATTATCAGGATAATCTTGCTCTCTCCCTCACACCCAAGCAGTGAAATCCTTCCCTCTCTAGCAATGTAAAACCGCATCAATGTGCACAGCAGATTTTAAACAATTTACTGCTCACTACCCATTAAACCATTTTACAAACAACAATGAAACAGGAAATAACAAAGCATGCCCTTTGAATTAATACTCAGGATAAAATACTCAGAGTTTCTTTGCAGTCCATAAACTGCTCCAGCTGTGTGTTCACAGTTTATGGCATTTTAAGAACCATACTCCTCAGCAAAATTAAAACCTTGTTCACCACTAGGGACCTGTTGCAGCTCCATGGGCTCTCCTGTGTGGGGAGGTGGCAGAGGTGCCCCTCGTTGCTGCAGGATGCCAAAACCCCATAGCTCCCCTGCTGAAGAGAAGCTCTCCCAGCACAGGAGAAATATGGGATATTTCTTTCCCTTCTGCTGTAAATACAAATAAATCAGAGGAGAAGGTGATGATACTGATGCTGCAAAGATCAACCTTGCAGCGAGATGAGGCACCTCCGGGGCTGGGAATGGTAGAGGAGTACTGCCACCTCTTGGCTTGATCCTACAATGTCCATGTCCAGGCAAAGTCCGAGCTGTCACCCAGACAACAAGCAGCACCTAATGTTGTCTCCTAACCTGATAGGAGGAAAAAAAATTTAAAATGTCTCTTCTCTTCCGTAGTAAAATAGAACTTGCACATGTGAACTTTTATTAGTGCTCATCGGTATAGTTTCCCATCTACTGTGTCTGAGGCACTGTCCTAACAAAGGTGCCAGAAAAACACTTTAAGAATCATTATCTCACAGCAAGACCAAGCAGCAAAGTCAGTTGATGTAAAGCAATCCCTCCAGCCTTTCAGTGCTGGCTTATCCCAAGGCAATGACATTCATGGGGAGATTTATGGTATTTTGTTATATGATGATGGAGCCTTTCCAAAGGAATAAATTACATATCAGCCTTGCACTGACGCTAGGCAGGTAATGATAGTCTCAGAGGGGACCCAACAACATCTTGCAAACAGCTGTGGTCACTTGTGTGAGTGCCAATTAACCTGTGGTGGTCCGGGAGATCAGGGCTCTGTCTTTGCTTCTGGAAATTAAGGCAGTTTTGAGAGGGGATGCTTCCAGACACTGGCATAGGAACTCTCCACATTTTTCATGGAAAAGAGGAACTCTACAGTGCTCCGCTCTGTTCTGGAAGCCATCACCTGTCCAGCTCTAACTGGTTTCACTAAGTGCAGGGAAGACTGCAGGGCAAGAGCACAGTGATGTAGGCTCATTCTTTTTTTGCCATCAACTCAGAGAACATCTTTGAGTCTGATTTTGTGTATATGCTTCAGCCTTCTCTGGTGTTGAAATTCTGACCATCTCCCTAAAGATCCTCAAGACGTACAGTCAAAAGAGTTGTAGTTATTTTCAAGAGCCACTATGTCAAGGCAGCTCCATGTCTTGGGTCCCCAACACACGCAGATCCTTCTGCCTAAAATCTGCTGTTTTCCTTGTTCCTGGCAGGAGAGCACCATCATTGATCACTTAATCTGGAGGGTCTATGTTTAGCAGTCACTCAAAACACCTTTCTGAAGTGAGCTGACAAATGGAATTAGAGGCGTTTGGGGTTTTTTAAAATAGGAGGACCCGTATTGATGGTTAAATACTATAGAGTAGAGGTTTGAGCACATTCCTTTTATTATTTTGGTTTTAGTTTTTCTGATCATTGGCAAAACCTTCAGAAGGGGTTTTGGTTTTTCAGGAGGACTCCAAGAGTTGCTTGGCTTTTTCTTTCCCTTTAGGTAACAGTATTATTAAAACCTGATCCCTGTGACTGTAAACAGGACCGAAAAATGAGTATGTTGGGATACGGAATAATAGTTTGTTAGAAAAAGCAAGCAAACCATATCCTGAAGGCCTGAAGATATTTGCCTTCCAAAACTGCCATGAAAATGAAACTTTTCAAGACGACAAGTACTTACTAGAGTGGAAATTAAAGTGTTGAATGTCCACAGCTTTACACTGTATAATGAAGTAAGAAAGTCTTTGCAATCTCTTGTTTCTCAGAAATCATCCTTCTAACTTCTGAAATGTTTTATGATAGCTCAGTCTAATAGTAGATTTCTCAGTTTGTTTTGTTTGTATAAATAAAATTTGTCTTTACAAAATATTTCTACGTTCCAGTCCAGCTTACAGAATATATTAAAAAGTAAATTTTTGCAAGAACAGCTCTTGTATGCTGTAGAATCACTTGGCTTTGTGGTGCTGTGGAATATCCTCAGTCTGCATGGATGCAGAACATGTTTAACCAATTTTCCCAATATAATACTTTGCAATAAAGAATGAGGCCCAGCTTTCATGTTTATGTGTCAGACATAGATCCACGCTGTATCCTGCCAAGCTTTTGTAGCATTTAAATATATGTACATACAGATATATCTATATAGATATGTAGGTCTTAATAGTACTAATTACCTGATGAAATATTCTTTTACTTTCTATTCTCCCCCCCTCGGGGCAGCTGTTTATAGCATGTATTGCGGTGAGGGAGGGCACACAGTTCAGAACAGGAACAGGGTGTAATCAAGGCAGCTATAAAAAAGTTTCACTTTGTTAAGGTTTCTCAGGTTTAATTGAGCTCTTAGCAGGCACAGTAAAATGTGATGGTGATGTGATTAACAAAATTTGACCAAATCTTTCTGAACTAAAGTGTACTTTGTTTCAGGGCAGATTAATTTTGACTCCTGTTTCACTCCTCCTTTGAAAATATCAAGAGAACTGAGAAAAGAGTTCTGAAAAACTACAGTGCTTATACTTCATCTTTCAGTTCTGGGAACAAAACTTTGGTCTTCTCTGCTCAGATATGTGGTTACTTTTTTTAATAACAGAGGTTTCATCAGTATTCAGAGTGATGAAAGTACCAGGATGGCCTCACCTACCAACTTCAGAAGGATTCTGTGATAATTTCATTTCTATAACATACTGTATTAGATAAAAGAAAACTTGATTCTCTCAGACATAACATTTTGAAAGTTTTTAGTTGCTTGATCAAGGGGTCACACCTCTAAAGCAGATATTCACTCACAGCTGCCAGTACATACTGTCATTCTTTAGCCTAACCACCTGAGTACCTTTTGCTTCTTTGACTAGAAAAAGGGAGTTCCTCTCTACAAATACGCTTACATACACACTCTCCTCTCTCTGCCTGACTCTGGCTATTAAAACCAGAATAATTGTAATTTATAGTTGTGTTTTTCTGCTAATTTGGGCTTTTGCATCCCACTGAACCTGAGCAGGAAAACCACAGTCAGGAGTCTCTGTGGCCAGGGAGTCTACCTGGCCTTGGTACATTGCCAGGGAGGAAGCTTGGCATGGAGCAGGGTGTGCATGGATCTCACAGCAGCACCTTCCTCACTTTTTGGAACCCCTGGTTGAAAATCTGCAGTCTGTGCATGAAGAAGGAGAAAAATACCCTGAAGAGGTCATTGCATTTTTCATTGCAGAGTTGCTGTCTGCTATGCTAAGATTCAGGCATCACTTACTGTGTGCCTCCTTCCTAAGTGCCTATTCACATGAAGTAGCACAGTTGAAGTCAGTGCTGTACAAATCACATTTATAAATTGCATGGTAAAAAGCCTACAAAGCCCTGGAGATCAGTATTCTTATTATTGCTTCTGAGTTATAGGTGAGGGAATTAGCACAGCTAGGCTAATAGAGGCTCTGCCATTCAGCCAAAACATCTGTTGTTTTACTCCACCTCTAACTCACCATTTTCAGTGACTCTAGGTAATTGCCTTCCTAGACTCCCTGGTGAAATAATTTGCATCCTCTGACCCCATCATCACTGCATGCTGGTGCTTCCCTGGCAGAGCAGGTTGGCCATCTTCTGCTCTCTCCTGTAAGTGCAGCAACTCAAATGTTCTCCTCTTCTCCACTGACTTAGTCTCTTCCTCTGCCCTCATCCCTAAACCACTCAAGGCAGTGAGCTTATTCCAGAGAGTCCTAAAAAGGTACATCATGTCCTAGGTTACACTGCCCAAGCTTAGATCACACTAAAATAATAAATGCCAAGGAAGTCCTGTGGGAAAATGTTGATTGCAAAAAAATTTGGGGGCTGAGAGTGGATAGAGAGGCAATATTGGTTTTGCTGTAACTGGTAATCCACCTGAAGGGAGCAGAAACTTCCTGCTGGGCTTGATCCTGCCATTTCCTGAGCTGTTGCAAGGATACCTGTGACTCGGGTAAGTTCCTCTCCTTGGCCAGTGCCATAAATCTGTGAAACCAAACACGCAGTGCTGGGCCTCCTGAATCATCAGCTCCAGTGTCCTGCTGACACAGGCAACCACTCCATATGTTAACTGATAAATAAAAATACTGGAAAGATGTTGTTCAGCAGAACTCTCTGAGTTTGCACATATACAGCAAAAAAGAAATAAGGCAGCTGGTGAAAACAGTGCCCAGCAAGAACTTCCGGCTCAGACACACTAGACCTCAGGCATTCTGTGGGCCGTAGTCACTGAAATAAAATAGTACTGTTTCACTTCAATTAAAAAAGTTGAGACATTGTCACCACTGCTGGTCCTTTGATGTCTTTTTTTATATTTCAGTAAGGGTGTTTCTTGTCTTCCAAAATTCTGAGGAAAAAATAATCAAAATTATGAAGTCCTGCAAGATGGAAGTTATGAAAAATTCCCTTGGCCATCTTACAGAATTTTTCCTCTGGTAAAATTCTACTTTTATTTTTCTGAAGGATTCTTATGAGAGGAGAAAAGAATTACAGTGTCCTGTAGCTGTAAGTATCAGACTGGTACAGCTTTACATGAGAGTGTCACATTTCTATTATGTTTATTTACTTCCCTGATGATAAGGACAAAATTTTATATTACTCAATTTGGATCACTGAGATATACAGTAGTTAACATTTGATGCTATTAAAAGCAGTGTTTCAATCACCTGGAAAAGTCCATTTCGTTTCTGGAGATAGTCAGCTCTGCTGGTGACATGTATTTTCTAAAGTCTTTCTGTTATTTATGCCTTGTGTTTTCAGCTTTTTAATTAAAGTGGAAATTGAATGCACTTTTTTAAAAAAGAGAACAAAGTGGAAATGATTGATGAAAAGTTGCTGCAAGATTTGCCACTCTCTGAAACCACCTGATTTGGCTGTCACAGAGGGCTTTCCAAAGGCTAAATTAGAAGGGCAAAACAAAAGAGCATTGTACATTGAGACTGCACATGGTAGCCTGAACCCTGGGGTCTAGGCAGATTAATTTCAGTATGAATTTATAATGCTTTAAGGATATACTGTTGCTGTATAGATAGCAGTGTAATTAAAGAATCATTGTAGATTGATTTAAAAATATAGTAAAAATAAAACTTTGTAGGAAAGACTAAAACTTCAGAGAAGTCTTTCTTTCAAGGGGCAGTTTGAGGGCTCTTTTCCTGTCTTTTGCATATCCCAATTGTGTTGTTGCTTTCAGGAGCTTTGATACTTGGCCAATATTTGAGCACAGAGTAATGAAAACAAGAAGAACTCTAAAATCCCGCCTCGTATCTTCTTGCAAATGCTTTTGACATGTCTGGGGGCAGCAATTCTTCTTTCAGACTCATCTATTTTAGATGTTTGTACAGAGTTGAATATAACTTGACTGCGTAATATAGTCTGATGTTTGAGGCCCTAGGGTCAGGGTGGTATATCAGTGTGTTTGCACGATGTTCCTCTCACTGTATCCCATCTGAGCATTACTGGAGCAAAGGAGGAGGGATCAGAAATGCTGGACATTGTGTTCTCTGTTAAGTCTGATGCAGCATAAAGTAAATGTGGAGGTTTTGTGTTTATATATATTTACAGGCATTTGAATGGCTGCAAGCTGACTACTGCACCTAATGTAATAGTGTTCTGAGATGAAGGACAGCCAAAATTCAATCTAGTCTCAGCAGCAGATTTTCAGTCTTCTTCAAATGCCAAATTCACGGGGTATATGTATATTGTACTATTATTTTCAGGTTTTTTGTAGTACTGGAGTCTGAGTCCATGACACTGTACCCTGAACAGAAATATCAGCTCTGCCCTTAGTCATAGGTGCACTTTGTAGTAACAGTGGTCTTATCTAGTGGTGACAATGTACAAAGAAAACATGAACTCTCACTCTTTCCCTGGGATGAGTCGGCAGGAAATTTGAAGAAGGCTACTGTGGTTCAGATTTGACCGTAAAGGACACAGGAAATATTTATTTAGAGTTAGGATTAGCACCTGCTCCTTCGGTGGTGTGGTAAGGACTCTGAAAGGTTCTATTCAGGAAATGAGTGGGTGGAGGTCTGGGAGGTGACTGGAAGGTCTGAGAGCTGGCAAGAAGCTCTTTGCTAAGGCCCTGTTTGTATTTGTGGGGGCACGAGCAAGTACAGGGTGAGTGCCCAAGGTTGCTGTGTCTGTAGAGGCCTTCACAGCATTTAAGCAAAATATTATTGACTTGAAGGGCAAGTTTCCAGTCCTTGTGAAGATCTCATGCACAACCATCTCCAGGTGATCCACATTCACCCTCAGAGAACAGACTGCCAAGGTAATTTATGATTCTCCTAAATCTAGGACTGATTCTGTACTGATTTTCTCCTGGTGGTGAGGACACGATGGAGTATTCCATCAGTCCGTACTTGGCAACTCTCAAAAGAGCACCTCTGGCTCTCCAACAGAAACTTTGGCTATGCTGACAAAAGGGAGTTACCCCTGTGAAGTCTGACATCAGAGAAATTAAGGGTAATTTTTTTTTGCAATGGTCCAGTAAAGAAAGGAAAAATTTAAAAATATGGTGCTCAGTACGTATAGAGTGAGTAAAGTTTTACAAGATCTGCTCACACACATTTCCTTCACTGGGATCCATCTTTCCTAATTTTAGGGGGCTACACTGTAGGTGTCTAAACTGGAGCCAATCAGGTTATCACACCTGAGAGTTCTCTGAGGCCCAGTTAGTTTGTCAGTGGAAGTCTGGGACATGTTCCACCTGATCCTAGACTCTATTGCCTACATCGAAGAGACCTCTATTGACTGTGAGAGGAGTCCCAGTAACAAGCTCAGATTTATATATTTATTTTGTATACGGCTAAAACTAGAGAAGATGAATCCTGGCTTCTGACTGTATATTCAAATTTTGAAAATGGGTAGCCCCAGAAGACCTGTCAGATCATCTGAAGACAAGAGAAAGGAGTCAGGACTTGTGTTCAGGGATGGATTACAATGTTAGTTTCCCAGCTCAGATTCAAGACACTTTAATACCACATTTACTCCAGATTTGGCCTAGGTTTACAGATGTAGCTTCACCAAATCCATATTTCCTTTTCACACTGACAATTGTGCATGGACAATTCATGTTCAGTACTTTGGCTTTGCAGGACTGGCTCCTCCAAGACATCTGAAAAGGGCTGATCCCATTCAGGAAAAAGGCAATTTATTCTTCCCATCACCAAATGCAAAGAAAAGACCGAATTATGTTTCTCAAAAGCTGTGTTCAGCCAGTGCCCTGGGTTGGCCATCTGTGTGCTGGCCACCCTTTGAAGGAGGACACAAGGTACTCACTTTAACCATCACTGGTTTGTTTTAAAGGAGCTTGGGTTCTGTAAACAAGACAGAGCAATGTTTTCTTCTGGCAACCCACACATTTCGCAAGAGCTTCCACAGGCTCTACCAGGAGACAAACAAGTAGCCAGGAGAGAAAGCAAACCCTCTTCAAATGGAGAGAGCCCTTTCCTAACCACAAGCAGGGGGGAGTGCTTCTTTCCCAAGCATGTGGCAGGAATATGCTGGAGGGTGAGATGGGCTTGCTGAGGGAGAAATCTAGGTGGAATTTTTTACCAAGCAGCTCTGCTGAACAACTCTACAATAAAGTATTTATTCTGGGGATATTCACTATCTCAGTCATCCCTGTTATGTGAACTGTTATTCCAAAAGCATAAACTCAAACCATGCCATATGGAATTTAGACCCAACGTGGCCCTGTAAAGTGTTTTAACTGTGCTTCTTCATAAGCTATTATTTTTTTTCCACATATTGCTTTTAGTTACCATTTCATCTCAGTGTCCATCTGGAAATTCAGAGACCCTAACTGTGCCCTCCCCTCTGCAGATGTTTGCCACAGCTGCCAGAACATACTAGAGAATTCTGGTGGCAAGAGTGACCAGAGAATGTTGAGTGGCAAAAAGCCATGCAGGTGGATAATATCTCTCATTTGAACATTTTGGTGTGGTTCTGTTGTGGCTGCCTTCTTTAAACAGCAGGCGAGCTACTCCTGAAACCAAAACCTCGTGGCTTAGGCTGTGGACTTCTAGCTCTTACTATGCAAGTGGAAGAGGTTGCTGCTTCTGCCTGCTGCCACAGCTGACAAACTGCACACAACTGACAAACTGTATGAGTACACCTTACCCTGTAAAAGTCAAAATGTGCTAGATGGGCAAAGACAAATCATTTAAATCTGAGCTCCTGTCCCATCACTACAGTACTCAAGTTCAAGGTTATTGCTCCGTAGTCAGAATAACATTAGCTTAAAAATAGTTTGCTGGATGGCAGGGCAACAAAGTAGAGGCAAACACCAAGAGATATGGAATTTATCTGCTACAGTAGATTTTTTGCCTTCAAAAACTGGATTAAGGTATCAAATTCTGTGGTACTGAATTAGCCGCCATGAAGAGAAGAAAAGCCTATGTATCCACCAAGACTTACTCAAGTCCTAAAATATATGACTCAATTTAGACTTCAGAGCTTAAAATTCAGAACTTAAGAGTAGGATGCACTCTTCTTACAATAAAAAAAAAAATGATGGTATGTAGCGGTTTCTTTTTCTTACTGTTTATTTTCTTTTATTATACCACATAGATCCATTCTTAAATAGAGTTGGTCAAAGAGATGTAAGAAATTCTTCTCTTCCAAAATCTCTGGCAAACCACCACACCCAGCTCCACTGCAACCCAGCTCCCAAACAAAATGCCTGTTATGTCTTGGTTTCTCCTGCTACTTGCAACAAGTTCCCACAAACAGTAGTGCACCTCAGCTATAACATAGGATTTCATCAGACAGTGATCAGTGTTCTCAGCCAAAAAAGCACTTCCTTGTAAAACTGTGTATATCAGGACCATCTGGAGACCCCCACCATTATGGTGGGCAATGAAAATATACTTTATGGCAATAAAATATACTTTAAATTTATATTGTGACACCGTGCTTATTAAGGCTCAGGTCTTTCAACAGACGTATAAACCAATAATTTTACTTGTGTTAAATATTCCCCAAAGAAAAGTAAATTGACCTCCTCAGGGACTTTTCAAGGATTAGAAAAATGTCCTTTCAGTATCTGTTTTCCATTATTGTAATTACAGAGGGTGATGATAATCCTTCCAGCATTATTGTTTCGACATGTGCATGATTTATAGTGGGACATGTACGTTCATTTGATGCCGTTGTTGAGAGCAGGGCATTGTATCAGAGATAAAAGGAATGAAACAGACATGTAATCTGATAACTAACTTTACTTGTGAGTGGAATAAAAATGTGGTCTTATTTAACAGGATTATAAATAACTGCTTAAATTTCAAGTCATCAGTGGAGGGTAAATGCTCCAAGAGGAATATTGTAAATAAGCAATCTCAAAAGAGGGTATTCAGATCAGCTGATAATATTCCAGTGAAGGGATAAAGAGTTTCTGCTGTGCATCCTGGCATTGGGTCCTGCTGAAATTCCTTAGACAGGCAAAACACTCAAGGAGATCAACAGGAAGTTCACATAAACAAACAGGAGAGTCTTTTAAAAGCATCTCTACTGAATTAAAATACCTTTTTTTTAATTTGTGGGGTGGAAGGAAGACTGATAAGTGTGCCCCATGCTTGTACATGCCAGCAGGATGAGCTGCTTCAGTGACAGAACAGCTTGTGCATTTTCTGTCCTGGGATAGGGGGAGGGTCACCCGCAGCAGCCCCTGCCCAAAATTGTCCCAAAATACCATGTGGTGGGATTTGCTTGCCATAATTTCAGTGAATTCTTAATGCCAGCCTACCTAGAGCCCTCTGGGGAAGGAAGAAAACAAGTCAGATATCCCGGTTCTTTGGGGAGATGTGATCCTGTGCAGGAGCTTTATGTGGCCACATGCCCATGTCTACAGCCAAGCTGGTCACCTTCAGCTCCTCTTGGTGACTGTGGAGAGAAGTTGGCACTTTGAGGGCCTCGTGCTTGGAGATGAGATGAGCTGTGCCCTGGAAGGCCCTACTTATCTCCAGGGTCTATGGGATTTTTATAGGGGGACTGTGCTGGAAATGTCAAAAGGTAACCAAGCTGGGACTCACTGCGGTGCTTGGCAGAAACCAGCTTTGACTTTATTATGTTGGAGGTTCTCAATTTTTCCTACTCATGTAATTTTTTTTTGAGTAATGTAGACAGTAGCATGGAGATCCTTTTCAGTCTGGAAATACTGGAGTGCAAAGACAGTCAGGAACATCGGTCTATAATTATTTTAAAATGTATTGTATAAAATATTTATATTAAAATGTGTTGAATCCTGGTATAGATACCCTTGCTTAGTAAAATTACCTTTTCTTACAAAGAAGTAGGTTTATCTGGTTTCATCCAATTTATCTTAGAAATTAAATTTTTAAACTGAAATGAAGCAGTTCAGACTCTAGCAAGCACTAAAAATATAGACTGAGTATAGTTTGGGCAACACAGAATGACAAAGTTGATGATAGAATCCCAAAGTCCTGCATCTCAGCATTATGCTGAGCTATTTTCTCGGAGATTTAATTTATTTTAATTTCTGTGTGTAACTGGACCATATACTTAAATGATAGTCACCATTGTTGCTCCATGGATGAGTCTGTGCCTTTCTGATAAATCTAGTTAAGTCACTAATTGGTGCCATGCTGGCTGACACCACCTGGAAAGTATAAGCTGTTATCCACCTTTATTTGGAATTTGACTGAAAAATTACTAATGGAATTATTCCCACTACAAATATTAATTTATTTGAACTAGATTTTTTACAGAAAGTTTTAATCAGATAATTTAAAAATGGAAAATATCTCCCTGAAGGAAAATCCTAAAAAAAAGAATCTTAGGTCATTCACAATATTTCATTTTGATAAAATCATAATAACTTGATTCACTTAGCTTTTTTGTGTATGTGACATGAAATATCTCAGTATTTTAAAACACCTGATTTTAAAATTATCCCAGAGCAAAAAAGGGAAACATAACTTTCTGAAAATGTTAGCTGATAATAACTAAACCATCAGAACATTTCTTCTCTTTTCAAAGCTTGGAAACAAAACATATTTCAGGAAAAAACAACCTAGTTTGTCAAAGTGGTTCCATTACAATCTTCTCTTCTGCATTTGAAATTCCACGTGAAAAACCTTTTAGAGTAGAAACTAGAGAGGAATAGGGTTGAACTTGCATCATTTCATCATCTTTTCCATCTTGATGAAACACTGATACATTCTATTAAAAAAACGCACTTATCCATGCGTCAGAATATCAAAAAGATATTTACATCATCAGCTGCAATATTTATTTAATTAACCCAGGAGGGTGAATTAATAGTTATGGTTAATCTGTAAATAGGTCTATTTCTTTTAATAGTGAATTTTGTTCTTGAAATTAGCCTGAAAGCAGCTGCATGTTTGACCCACAGCAGCAACAACAAACAGTACACAGCAGCTCTGACATGCTATCAGAGTAATGGATCATTTTAAAGAGCCTGGAAATGATTAAACAGGGGTGCTGCTGCATGCAGTCTTTAATTGATTGATTTGAGTTTGCGGTCAGAAAATGACTGTCAGCTACAGCTTATCTATAATTATCAGTAATCAAAACCAGATTTTTCTCTCTTCCTAATGCCGTAATGCTCTTTCAGTGCTCGTGACATATGTGCAGCTCAGGCATGCATCTGCAGCTGCCTCAAAGAGTGAACAGCACCAGGCTCTGATACACACCCGACAGAAAAAGAAATACCTTTGTGCTTCTGAAATAATCACTGTGAGCAAGGGGGAGAGAAACTGGCAGAGAAAGGTCTGAGGTTCAGAATATTCTCTGCATATTGTTCTGATGACAAGAGGACAGTAAAGAAAGATCATATTCTTTCTTTCCTCCTCACCCTTGTTTCTGTATTGGATGAGGAGCAGATTTTTCCTGGAGCAAATTTTATTCCCTACCTTGTAAGAGAAGCAAGAAAATCATCCCTTTGTCTTGGGCATCCCTTCTGGAGTCATTAGAAGGACGTTTGTTTTTGAGGGAAGACTCTGAGGATTATTTTGAAACCTGCTTTGATTGCAAAGCCTGAACAAGATGCTCACTCTGCTAAAGGTACCGAGAGCTGTCACCAGTATCCCTGTTGCTCCAGAAACTGACATGGCTCCCCTGATATTTCTTGAGAGGACTGATTCACATCAGGCTGAAGGGATGAGCCCATTTCTCTCAACTTCCATTGGATGCTTTATGGGTGTAAAGAAGAGGGAAAAAATGGAACAAACTGATTAAAAAAAACAAAAAGAAAAAAAAAGAAAAAAACAATCAACTGAAAACACATTCAATTTAGAGAATTCAAATTACTTGGTCATCTAATTCCAGATAAGAATCAAAGTTGTAAATACTAAGTGATGGAAAATGCTACCTGCATCCAGAGGTAGGAGAATAGGTCAGAAGCTGGTTAGGGTGCAAGCTCCATCCCTTTGCATCCTGCCTTGTTGGGAATGGTTTTAGACAACTTGCAGCTCAGTTTGTTTGTCATTATGAACCCTGCTATAAGGCTAGATTCCTGTGAGTCCAGCTCAAGGGGTAGCTGACCATGTTCCCATTTGACTTCCTCTCACTGCTGATCAAAATGAGATTAATTTCAACATGTGAGAAGCACATGAGAATTGACATGTGTAGCAGGCAAATTGGAAAACAAAAATCCAGTTTTTCTGGTATGTTTCTTGGTGGCAAAAAAGCAGGGAAATTCAAGGAAGGAGAGGGTTTCTGTTTTTCCAGCACAAAGAAAGGACAAAAAATAAAAGTCGGGGAAGATGGTAAAATGGGAAAAAAACAGATTATATTCTCCTCATATGTCTGGTACATCCTGTCTGCTGATGATCATCAGGTCAAGTAATTCAGTGAAACATGAAAGCTGAAGATACAGAAGGATTCTCTAGAAAATGTATTTAAAAGCAGCCTATCCCTTTAATGTCTATCTCCATGTAAACACCAGTTAGGTTTTTTTAGGTGTCTGGAAAAGGTAGATCTCATTAAATCAAGATGAGTTAAAAAGTAATCTGCTTAATCAGATAAGTCATGAGAGTGTGTGGATACAGTCTGTATGTATAAAGCGACATGTTTATTCTATTTGTTAAGGAAAAGCTAAATAGTATTTTATTTTCAATTTTTGCGTACTTTCATCAGTCACTTTGGTGAAAACACCTAAAGAATCTGCTGTATTTTTCCATAGGCCTCTCTAAGATTTTTAAGCAAGCATCCCATAGATGTGTTTTATAAAGAGGAAACATCATCTCCATTGGCTCGTGCTGGCAGGGCCATGTATGCCTGCACGCTGCTGCTCTCCAGAACACAGAGATTCTGCTTGCACTTCCTGTTTTTGGATTTATATGCTGAAACTGCAGAGCCCTTATTTGTCTCTCAGCACATGAGCTCTCTCGCAGAACCTTTCCAAAGTAATTGTGGGGAAAGATAATATGGACCATGCTGGACAAGGGACTGAGCAACCAGAGCCAAAGTGCTGCGGCCAAACAGCTCTCACCAGTCAGAGAGATTCGCAGTCCAGAGCAGCACCCTGCAGCTCTGGGTCAGCTCTGGGATTTCTACCAATCTCCTGCTCCTAGTCCAAATGCAACAGCAGCAGCTCCACATGCTTCCTCTCTTCTCAGAGTGGTCAAGAATAAAAGGTGAAGCGTTATAGCAGGCAATATGTGTGACCCTCATTTGTCTTACTACCTGTAAAATGAATGGTCAGTATCATCAGGGCTTTTGGTTTTCTCTTTTTAAGAAAATTCCTATAGCAGAAAATACTGGGGGGAAAAAAATAAATAATTGGGAAGGGCATATTTGTGCTTTGATATCTGCAGAGGGAAGATTCCTGCTGTTCCGTCATTTCCCTTGATTTTCAGGGAGGTGTTGCATTGCACTGGATGAAAATGCTACCTACAGGAAAATGTTAATATGCTGAAAAGTAGTTGCCAATGGAAAAAATATTTTGGCCCCCTTTGAATTTATATCTGAAAAGTTCTTCAAGGAACCAGAATTGACAGGATGATAAATTTCTACTGCAGTTTTGAGACTAAAAGTGCAAGTTGGCATGCAGTGATCCCCTTTATAATCAGTTCAAGATGGACTTGGAAGGGGCTCATCTTGGTCTTCCATGTCTTGCACAGGGAGAATGTGTAGAACTAAGCTTAAATTTCACCTCTGGTGTTCTCAGGTGACCATGTGCTCCACTGAAAAACTGACTACAGTGCTGGCACGTTCGGTCATCTGAAATGCGAACTATATGCTGGTGGGATGATTTTCACATTGTTCAGAATGAAGTGGGAGCTGGGAATCAGGTCTGTTACACCCAGAAGCAAAACTGGAAGAAAATGGACGCTGGAGTGGCAGAGGAGTAGAATTAGTGACAACTAGAACTGCTGCAGCTTTTTAGGACACAGCACCTGCCCTTGGGTGGAGTGGGAGGTGAAACTGGGATAGGTGAGCTTGAGCTGTATCAGACCCAGCTGGTACACACATTATGTCCCTAGAAGCAGTATTTTCCATGGAAGCTGCATGTACCTGTGCTGCTGGCTTTTGCTAAGAGTCAGCACCTGAACTGATGTGCACCAGAGGCAATAGAAATCCTCCTGTTGATGCAAACACTGCTGGAGCATCTTCTGGGAGTTTACATCGAATAAGCAAAGATGGATCTCCTCTGATTGCTGAAGAGACGACAGAAAAGAAAAAAAGGTTCATCACTTCAAATTTGCAACAAAATCTGTTACTTACTGCAACCCTCTACATTATAAACTGCAGGATTTCTTTAAAATCTCTGGTCTGCATTTCAGCCTCACTCCTCAAAGAGCAGTTCACTTTAGCTAAGCTCACTGCAAAGGTCTGTTTCTGGTCCATTTGGCACATCTCTTCTTCAAATTGATTGCTTTTCTGGAGCCTAAAATCTCCTCAGGGGAACTCTTCATAGCTTCATTTTCCATAATGTTATTGACTAACTTTGCCCAGAATTCCCAAGACCACAGAGACTTTTATATTACATTTTGGTTTATTTTTGTGTCTTATTGCAGGCTGTTTTCTTATATTTCTCTGTATGAAGATGCAAGCTCCCACACAAAGAAACCCACAGACCACAGTAACCTCTTGGATGGGGGGAAAAATTCTCCAGCTGTTATGTCCATTTTTGGAAAGTGCACATGAACTACTCCTAATCTGAGTTCATCCAAAACTATTTTTGAAGTCTAGCTGTCAGCATTTTTGTCTCAGCAATATTTGTGTTCTTCTCTGAAAGTCACTAAACTTGGACATTGTGGCATTAAACTTTCAAAATGAGAAGTCAAAAATATTTGTGTTGAGTTGAATGTACTTTTTAAATGGGAATAAAGCTAGGGAGAGCTTATTTAAGAAAATAAGTCATGGATTCATTATATCCTTGATTTTCTTATCTCTTATTGTAAAATAAGTTGGATGACAGGTTTGGTTTTTAGCTTTTCCTATATATGAGTCTGCACATTTAATTCTGTTAGTCATGTCCATAAAATGTCGGATGAGAGCACATTGGCTTTGGGGGCTGATAGTTGCTACTTTTATTTCTGAACAGAGCTGATCTGACTTAGTCAAGACAACCAGAAGAATCTGTATGTTTGCCACCAAATTAGACCTCCAAAAAGAATTTCTCTGCTATTTCCTAATCCTCTCCAGTTCTGCATCCTGACTGGCTCTTGGGAGAGTTTCTTTCACTCCCTGTGGGTCTCAGGATCTCTGTTATTGATACACGAAGATCACTTTCCTTTAGTGGTCTGGATGGTGAAAGTCCAGAAATACTGGTTATAACTTGTATTTTCAAGTCTCCTCCTTTTCTGAAAGAGCCCTATACATTCCCAAGTAAGGCTGTTCACACCAGTACTTTTACTATTTCTTTTTCAGGGTCAGTGATGTTAACAACAGAGGTTATAAACTTTTCAATCAAAAAGTAGAGGAAGATATAACGTGTTTTAAGAATTATTGAAAATTGTTACAAATATAATAAATCTTTCATAGTATTTCTTTTGAATCCTCTATATATTTTAATCAATCAATGCTGACTGTTAACAATTATTAGGTCTGTTAAGAATCTTTTTTCATGTAGGTCTGTATTATGTTTACAATTCTTTTTTATTCTCTCACTAAAACTCTAGTGATAATCATATTCTTCAGCAGAAAGTTACTAAATATCAGCTTTCAGATCTGCTGCGTACAAAAAACTTTATAAATACTGTGTAAAACTCATTTTTCTTGATTAATAGCATTGACTCATATAAAATGATATATCTATATATTCACTCATATTAAGGGAGCTGAAATCTTACTATTTGCACTTGATGATAATATGGGTATATGAATTGCAATGATCAGTAAAACCTCAAAAACTTCTGAGGTTTGTAAAAGGGGCCTCTTCATCCCAAATGAGCGTGTTCTAACATTGGTTTCCTGGTATGATCTGATCCTACAAAGACCAAAAAAAAGAGAATTTCCAAGATTTATTATCTCTTCTTAAAATAAATCTCTGCTTCTAAATATCAAAGATTATTTTCCCATGAAATGAGACTCATGTGCTGCAAACATTGTTTCACAAAGACCCTGGAAAAGGTGGAAGTAGAGGTTACATGTACATTCCTCTGCATATTCTATAACCACATCAGTCATTTGCTCAACAGTGACCATGGGACAAAACAATATAATATCACCTCTTTATAGGAGCAACATCAGAGGCAAACAAAAAGAATGACAAAAATTTAAAGCTTATAGGCACCCCCTTAATAATCATAGCAAATAACTTGCAATTCTATTAAAGTCTTGGAAGCAGACTCTGGTAGCAAATATGATAAAAATGAGGAAAATTTCTATTCTACTAGCATTCTGGTATTATAAGGTTTGCCCAGCTAACAAAAGAAGCTATGTAGGATCGCCTGCAAGAGGTTATACAAGTTTTCATTCTGCCTAGAGATGGTTTTAACACACTCTTCTGGAAAGTCAGACCGACACAGAAAACAAACAAGTCTTGACAAACTATTTGATAAATCTACTGAGTACAGGAGGCTGCTTACTATCTTAAAATTCACTCAAAATTCTATAAAAAGGTCAGATCCAGAAATAAAAACAGAAAATAAGTGGAGTATGAGAGTGATATTTGGGACAGTAGTCTCTGTATATGCGTAATACACACAGGGCTACTTTAAAATTCTCTACTCATCTTCTATTTAATTTAAATGCATCAATAACACAGGGTCAGGCAAGCACCAGTTGCTTTTGCACAGAAATAAAGGATAGGCTAAAATAATTAGGCATTTAGAAGAAGGCTGGGTGCTTTGGTTAGGCTGCTAGAGCTAGATGGAACTTCTTTCTTTTTCTTTCTTTCTTTCTTTAAAATCCAGTGCTTTATAAAAGCTACAAAGAAAGCTTTTGATTTGTTAGCAGCAAGAAGCAGTATAGCCCACGCTCTTGTAGGAATGATAGTGCACTGGCTAGTTCAGAAAATGAAGAGGACTTACTTTCAAAAAGCTTATTCTTTAATATATGTTATTCCTTCTGTAGGGACCTAGTGGAATTTATTGTCCTCCAATACACTGAGGCTTTCTTTTCAGAAATGAGGATGAGAGAAACTGGTTAACTTGCTTATTCCAGCTGGACCTTTCAAGGACATTTTATAGCTGCAAATGTTTGGCTATGAATTGTAACCCATAATTATAAATATTGATCTTTCGTGACATGTTAGATAGTCCAAAATATGAAAGTTCAATAGTAAAACTATACCCAGCAGTTACATTCTGCAGTTCATCTACACAGCCAAGTGTTCTTTGCAGTGGGGACACCGGGAACTTCACATTACAAATAGGGAAATGGTAGCAGGAGAAACTGAAGAACTTCCAAAGAAAGATAATTGGACAACTTTGATTGCTTACCTTGATTTTTCCAGCATTTATACAGTATCCACCAAAATAGACTTGTCTGCAGAGCTCAGATGTTCTCATTTCACTGAACTGCACAGGTAATTAAGAGAAAGAGAGGAGATAGAGAATTTGGACTCAAACCTGAAAAATTAGGAAGAGCTCTCAAGGCATTTCCTCTTTTCAAATTTCAACAAAGATATTTTTAACTCTATTCTTCAGGGATTTTACTCCCAAGTTATGACATTTTGCAGCCCAGTACAGCTGTCATTAATTAATGCTTAAGTTCTCCTACAGTATTCTAGATGAAAAGATCTGTGGAACATAATCCAGCCTATGAGACAGCAACATAAAATGCCTACATTATCACAAAGCATCCTTTTATTTTCCATTTATCAGCAGTTAAACCCAGAAAGATGCTTACCCAAGTCCAATTCAATTGCTTACAGAAGACATTCAGGTCTCTAATGATTAGCATCTGATTCCTTTTACAACCATCAAAATGCACTTAAAACATTAAAATGGAAATTTCCTTTTACCTAGGATTTGAGGTAAGATAGGAACATAAGCCATTTAAGTTCTGCAAGGATAGATACATAAGCTGCGGAAATAAAAAGCCACCACTAAAAGGTCCCAACATTTTCTTTAAACCTTTTAAAACCAAACTTTTTTCAAACCCATCAGGTTTTTATCTGCTGGTGAGCTCCAACTCACTTCTTTTGAAGACCCAATTAATCAGGAATGTCATGTGTTCTACTGCTGAAAGATTTGATCCTGATTCAAGAAAATAATGGAATGTCAAAGAGTGGTAAGCAAGCTCAGCTCTTGAAAGCTAATAATATATAGGTCCTATTTTACCAGTGATTTCTGCTCAGCCTAAGGGTGAGTATAAGAGAATTAAATGACTTCTGTATAATACCACTAGCTGGTTCTTTGGGTTTTTTTTAACAGATCCTTAAAGGCAACCCCACTACATAAATATGTCTCCTTTACTTGGCATAATGGAACCCAGACCAGGGCAAGCCCAGTGCTACCCAACACCTGGTTTTCTGGGCTATTCATAGAGATGATCTTTGAAGCAGCATTAATATGACCCATTTTAGAGTGACTGAGAATTTGGCCCAACTTCCTCGCCCCTCCCAGAGCTACAGTTAAAGTTTCGAGTAATGGAATCCAGTAGCATGAAATAGTACATTTATTTTGCTTAGACACACACACACACTCACACACATGGTCATCATAATTTCCTATGACATGTAAGAGAAGAAAACTCTCATACATAATATTCTAAAGGTTGAATATTTGGCTACCAACTTTTTCCAAAATAACTATTAAAGTTGTAATCGAAAGTGTTCCAGGCCACAGGGTTGGGTGGTTAAATTACACACTGAGGGGGAGATGGGATGTGAACACTCAATGTGAGCTTTATTTACTCCAAAAATTCTTTCATTAGGAAAACCCAAGACAGGCAACTCAAATTTATAATAAGAAAGTACCTTTTTTTTTTTCTATTGAACTGACCATTTTGGAAACTCAAAGGGTTCCAAGCATGCTATTAATTTTTTACAATGTCAGCATGCTTTTTATAAACTGTTTGGTTTGGTTTTTTTCTGAATTTTAACAGTCATCCATTTTGGAAATATTTTATACCCCAGAGGAAAGGTTTTGCTTTCCCTGAAGTGGGGAACAGTATCATATTTAAGCCATATGATCTATTTTTAAAAATGCTGTAAATATGGAACAAGCTCTTTCCAAATTGTTCACATTATAAACAGCACCTAGCAAGGGCTGTGTTTGGTTTTGTTCTTAAAGGGGATTTCTTTCCTTGATTTCCTATGCAAGTGTCAGGGTGAAGGCTCAACACCACTTCAGCTCCGTGTGGGCTGGGAGGACCTTGGCACAGAAGGAGGTGTGGGTGGACAAACCTCCCTTTCCTTGTGACTGCCTCCTATGCAGGTGATCCAGAGCCCAGTGAAGGCTTTTAGTAGCTTTTCCAGAAAGGACAGTAAGCTCTGATCGAGCCATCTGAATAGACATGCAGTCAAGGTAGATGCTCAGCAGGCAGTGAGCTGGGAGAAATTGGGTCTGTCCCTTGGGACTGACTGTGATCCCATTTTTGCCGTAATGCATTTGCTGGCCATCCTGAGTCAAAACATGGTTTGAAACATGTCTATCAGTTGTTTCCTCCCTTTCTTCCCTGAACCACCTCAACCTGAAGAAAAGCATGGAGGGTATTGTTCTGAATCTGTGAGTTTGAAAAGTCACACGATTATAAATTACTCTGTTACAGCTGAAATTAAAACATGCAGACTGTTGTCTTTCAAAACTCACTGAATCTTTCAAGAAGTTCTCTTCCCATCTCATCCATATAGTTCTATACTTTTAACTTGGAATGTTTCAAAGACAATGTTTTAGTGCCATGTTACAAATAAATTACAGTGATTCCCTGTTTTTCAGGTTTCCTTGCTTGCTTTTTAAGGTGGGCTGATGGTAACCAAAGTTCTTATACACCTGTCCTTTTCTTACTGCTTCCACCACCTCCAAAATAGATTAAACCAGGTTTCCAGAGTGAGTAATTGCACACAAAGAGCACGAGCTGCATGGAAGGAGTTATTCAGCTACGGTGGGGTTTGTTGGAGAGCAATGCAGCTCTCCCAGGCTGCCTCCAAGAGTTTCTGGGTTTTAGACTTCCCACTTGCATGTTCCCTCTACCCTTGCCAGAATTTAAGTTAGGGAGACTTGACATCTTAGGGAGATGAGTCCTCATCTTTGACATAGAATTCCTTTACAAAAATTTTCATTTTATTTTATTTAGAGGTATCATAAAAAAGGCATAGCCTGGCAAAGGGATGGAGCTGAAGAATTCAGTAGCTCTCCAGAGAAATCAGTTACAGGCCTGGGACTATTCACTAGTAACCCAAAGGAATTAATCTCCTCCTTTCACATAAACAAGCCTTATGCAGAGCCTAGGTAATAACATAATTACAACCACACTTCCCATACACATTACCATCTGCCCTTCTCTGTTCTGACAGCAGTTCTTCTTCAGAGTTATGCAAATAGGAAAAAAAAATTATTAGCAAAGAACAAAAACTTATCAGTAAAGAATAATGTGTGTTTCCTTATTAGAGAGCCCCTGTCCTCTCCTGCCTCTTTATTCCAGTGCATACAGAATTATAAAACACAGAAATGTTCACAGGATATTAAGTATTAAAGCACTGATGTCAGCATGCCAACAAAAATGCAAAGGACAATATACAGAAGTGTTACTGGGTCTACCACTGTAAAGTATTCATTTTATGGCAGATTTTAAAGTTAACCCCAAAAATGGCATGCACATAAATTTTTGGATTAACTAAATTACATTAGTTCCATACATTGTACTCCATCAGAAACAATTTCTTAGCCCCATCAGACGGAAATACAGCTAAGTCCTGACATATTGACAATAAGCACCAACAGCCTTCAGGTTTTGGTATTCTTCTTCATCACCTTGCTAACAACTTGCATATTTCATAATGTTCACCAGGCCCAGAAAGGCATGGAGAGAAGAAACTGGTTATATGTGTGTGTATATATATGTATATCTATATATATAAAGTATGCAAACAGTTATTCAGTCAGTAACATTCATACTCTGAAATTTCTTCCAGGTTATTTTACCAGTGAGACTTCTCCCTTGCTCTTAGGGAAATAGCAAAATCCCTCTTTACCTTTGGCATCAGAAACTTGTTTACTACCAATCTAAACTTTGCACGATGTCTTTGACAGTGCATTGTCATTTTAGACATGACACCAGGCATTCTCCCTACGGAGTTTGTGTATGTGTGCATGGGAATGTGTGTGTATGAATACATGTGAGATAGAGACAGAAAATGTGCCTGCAGTCGTTTCAGAGCAAACAAACTGGGAATCCTGGCATTTTTAATCCCTGAAGTGTGTGCAGTGCACAAGGAGTGACCTGTGGGCGAGTTGATGTAGAAACAGCGCATTCCTCACTCTATCCTAGAAAAATCCTGCCAAAAACCTTACTAAATGGTGCAGAACACTTTTTTTTCTATTGGCCCCCAAGGAGTCACAAGTAAGAAACAGAGAGACAAAGGAAGGTAGAAAGAAAGCATCTATGCACTGCGTGTTCAAAAGTGCATTTATGAAAAATAAAAAAGGAAGGAGGGTGGGGGAAGAGGGGTTTGGTTGTTTTATCCCTTGAGTGCCATTTAATGTTCCAGGCTGTGTGTATCTGGGACCATGCCAGGTGTTTCATGTCCTTTCCATGGTGTTGCTGAACATTCCTGCTAATGGCCAGATCCTCTCAGACCTAAACCTGCTGACTCTTCCAGGTAAGAAACAACATTCAAGAAGGTGTTAGTGATGTGGGCTGAGCAGGAGTGCTGCGACACAGGATCTGTGCAGAATGGCCTCTCCCCTCTACTCACTGCTGAAGAACTAAAATTCTACATGAGGAAGATTGGAAGATCAGATCCTGCTGTACAACACCTACATCCTCAGCAGCCTTTTCCTTTCTTACAGGGGGTCATATGTGCAGTGCGGAACACTACCAATGTTTCTGTGGAGGGATTCAGCTCTTAGGCTCAGCATAGTCTTTGAAGGTCTAAGGAAAAGAAACACTCTATAAAGCAACAAACTGGGCATTGACCTGCTGACTGACCACCTGACTGCAGCCAGAGTCTCTTAAATATTATGTTGTGTTTGAGCTCCTCAGGTCTCTGTTGTTCCCTTACCATAATCTCTCTGTTCTGTTTAATGTGGGGAAAGCACATCACAGTCAGTCTGCGGGCTAAAGGTAAATGCAGTTCTCTCCCATGTAAGAGTTGAACAGGACAATCCTGAACCCACAGCAAATATATTCCTTCTTTATACATTTCCAAACATGTTGTGATGGTCCTGTTGCTTCCCCTGAACAGCTGGACACAGCTCACTTAACAACCCAGCTCATGAAAAAGTGTATAATGTTTTCTGATAATCTAACTTTTTTATTTGTTGCTTTAACTTTGACTGTAGTGGCCTAAGTTTTAAATTTACCCTTAATGTTACTACTATAACAAATGGAGCATGAGACTGACATCTTCTGGACATCAAGACATGTAAAACTCCCACTTTTTATTTATCATTGTGTTCGGCCTGTTTTCCCAAGAAATAAGGAAAATACTTCATCTGCATTTCTGTCTCTAACCAAGATTTGTCCGCAGAAGGAAAGAATTGGAATCTTTTTAATGGCAGTTACATACCATGCTTTCAAATTATTCCCCTCAATTGGCAATATGTTTCATTTTCTTTCTTTTGCTTTTCTCACCACTGGACAAATATGGTCCTCTTAGCCCCTAAGACACTAAAGATGTTTTTTTTCCCTGTGTTTATCTTGAATACCTAGGACTTTGAAGAAGCTGCTCTTTTCCTATATTGTGATACTGTATTTCAAGGGTAATCCCTTGGAAAAGACACTGAGTAAATGACAAACAAATCCAAGCAAGACGAAAAGGCCATGATGCATGTGCTGCACAAACTTTCGCTCACCTTCTCCAGCCCCCTCAACAGCAAATCCCCCACTAAACCTCAGAGCTCAACATGAAGCATATGTGAAAGCAATAACTTGCTCTGCTGAATCGATGTCTTTATGCTACCCTTTAAATCAGATAAATCAGTCAAACAAATAATGTAAATCTAAATTAAACCAGTTGAACAATGCCTAGAAAAGCCCAATATCCCTGGAAGTGCTGAAATAACATTTCCTATCAGCCAGCAAAAGATTAAAAAATCTAAAAACCCATCAAATCTAATAGGGGCAGTGTGGCAACCTTATTTACAGAACATCGCTGGGTTTTTTTAAATACTCTCCAAACTAATATTTGTTTTTAATGCACTGCTATCTTTCAATTTGGCACACATTTAGCTGGAGGAATTGCCATACCAACACTCAGGAGCCAAAAAGAGAACATTTAAGTAGCTAATTAGAGCAGTGTCAGAGTCCCACAGCATCATGGGTAGGTCTGTATGGCTGCTGAAGCAAACACAGGCTTCTGCCCCTGCTCCACCCATACAGTGACCACTGTAATTATAGTTGTCCTATAGTGTTTGGTGATGCCATATACATTAGCCCTTCAAGTGGCTTATCTGCTGCCTCTCAGTTTCCTCAAAAAACCTTGAGCTAAGTTATGTAGTGTCCTTGGCAGCAATTACTTGTCTCCAGTCACTTGTTGGTGATATATAAATTAAGAAATTAAAAAAAAAAAAAAAAAATATATATATATATATATATCCCCAGTGCCATGTGTGTGGTAACCCCACACAGATGATGGCAAGTGCAAGCAAACCAAACATGCTCTTTAAAACATGGTAATACTCCATGATACCACATGGAAGTTGTATGGCTTATCATGTAAAGGCTAAAGCAGGAGAATTTGCAGTTGGGGGAAAAATAAAAGGAAGAATTTATATTTTTTTTTTAAGTACTTCTATTCATATCCACTATTATTTAAAAATACAGACTTTAACAACTCAGAATAAATCAGAAGTTCATAGAATGGTCTGGGTTGGAAGGAACTTTCAAGATCATCTATTTCCAGCCCTCTGGCACAGGCAGGGACACTTTCCACAAGACTAGGTTGCTCAAACCTGTCCTTGAACACTCCCAGGGATGGGGCATTTACAACTTCTCTGGGCAACCTGTGGCAGAGCCTCACTGCCCTCACAGGGAAGAATTTGTTCCTAATTCCTGCTGTCAGAATCATTGCCATCATCTCCCAAGACATTTAAAAAATCAAGGGTGGTCTTGTTGCTGAATCGCAGGACTGGGAAACAAGCCCATTTCCAGAAAATGCCAAAAGTTCCCTCTGATCCTCATAAAGTGCTTTAACCTTCCAGCTCTCTTAACCTTCCAACTTTCACACAGATAAATTACCTAACCCATTTTAGCCCTGCCCATCCTCTGTCTCTTCCAGAAGGGATTTCTGAATGTCCCTGAGCCATGCTGGTAGTGTTCTTTGAGGGCTAGCACTGAAACGTTCTAGATGGAAGTGCAAATAATTAGTAAAACAGGAGGAGTTTTGTGAGCTGACCACTGATATTTTTGTGAATATTTCTCTAGCTGTGAGTTACCAGATGGTCACATTTTGCAAAACTTCAGTGGGAATTTCATGTACATTAAACCCAAATCAGCAGGTCAAATGCAATTCTCATTTGCTAAGTGCTGAGCACCCCGGGTATAAATCCATACGAAGTGCAACACGGTGAATATGTTAAAGTTCAAGAAATATACCAAAAATAAAAGGGTTTTTTGTGATAGAAAGTGTATATTAGCTAAACTTTACATTTAAAATGCTGGTCTCCTGTGAAGTCAGTAGATATTTTCCGTATGTCCATGTGTTGGAAGTTTCATAAAATGCTGAGCACGTATATTTAAAATAGCTCTGACAATGTATTAAAAAGCTCTAAAATATTATGACATGGCCAACTTCCATGTTTTCTAAAATCCATGACATGACACAATATATTTTATGTGTGGAAATATACATCATAAATATTGGCCAATGTCATAATATTTTTAATGTTTTATATGTTGTCAAATCTACTTTAAACACAGTATGTGTGCTATACATTTACTGAAACATAACTCATAGAGATGCAGGAAATCAACTATATTCTTTTTCCATGTGGGTTTACTATATACTTTATGATTTTGTTGCTCCATTGTACCCAGCCTTTTTTTTCTTTTTTCCTTCTTTCTCTTGCCTTCTTTCTTTCTCGCTTGCTTGTTTGCCTTTTTCCTTACTTTCTTTTTCTTCTTTCTCTGCTTTTTCTTACTTTCTTTTCTTTTCTTTCTTTCTTTCTTGCTTTTACTTATGCTTCTCCTGAACCAGGCAAATATTGCTTGAAAAACAAGAAGAGACTTCGTAACTTTCTGTTGTTCACTTTTCTCTTAGCTATGCCCCTGAACCAAGTGTCTCCAACTCGTGTACAGGTATGATTACACTAACTTTGTCTTTAAAAAACAGGGAGATCACTGCCTTTCCTACAGTTCCTGCAGTGTCAGGGTTTCATCCATCTCAGCCTAGCTGTAGGGCCAACAGAACATTTTATGATGCCCTGGGACAAGGCAGAACAGCTGAAGTCCTGCAAGCCCAAAAAATCTTTTTCTTTGTGTGTTGGTGCTATTTCAATGCAGTCAAACCCTGAGAGGCAGGACAAAAGTTCAGCACCTCAAAGGTGTCGTGTCCCTGGCCTGGTGTCACCTCTTGTCTCTCAAGAGTCCTGGCTTTGGTGGGGACTGGCCAGGTGCTGTCACTGCCTCTTTCAGATGGCTACTCCTGACATTGGCGGACACTACAAATTGTTCAAACACAGTGTTTCCCTCTAAACCAGATCTTCACACATTTCACTGGCCCAGACACGACTGAACGCTTGTCCACCTCTCAGGAGCACAATCTCCCACATCCAAAGACAAAATAATGCAGAGTGGAAGAGTTCCGTCAGCATGGAATGCTATGAGACAACTTTTTTAAGAAAGATGCCCCAAAAGAGCTACCTTATTCCAGCTGTAGAATGAAATCCTGGCCCCAAAGGCAGACAGAAAAATCCTCAGAGTTCAAAAGGCAAAAGACTTTACCTCTTCTCTTCTTCCTTATCAGACATGACCATGAGTTTCTACTGCAAACACCTTCATACAAAAAATGCCTAGCTATAAAAAGAAGGAGCAACAAGCAGGTCACAGAGATGATTTTTTGAAAATGCTTGACTAGAAAAAGAATATACATGTAATTAATGACGTTCTTAGGGTGAAAGAGAGTGGTGCAGTAAATGACCAAAAAGAAACCCCAACCACAAAAAGAATAAGAAAAGAACTCAAAATATTTTTAAATGTTGTTTCATGGTTTTTATTTTATTTTTTCAGGTTTTTCCCTTTCCTTTTTTTATTCTTCCTGCATTTTCCCTTTAGAAATGGAAGGGAAGCTTAATTAAAACAAGTTGTTCTGCAAGCAGCAGAACTAATGAAACCTTGTTTCCTGTGAGTTTTTGTCCTGTATCCCCTGCTGTGATAACCTTAGCTCCATTCTCATATCCTCTATGGCTGCCCTTGCAGGTCCCCAAAACAACCACTCAAATTCCCACACTCCCTACAGTTTCCCACCATGTTTCTAAAATTCACACTCTACACATGTGCTGTCGTGTCCTCAGTTCCTTCCTAAACCACTGGCTTTGTCAGAAGTTGTAACAACTTCATTATCCGTGTGACTGGCCCCGAGCCAGATTGCTCATGTGTGTTTTAAACTGGTATTTAATCTTCACTCCAGTATCTTCCATTAATCTTAGTGTCACCCTATAATGTTAGACATGCAAAAGAAACATGAGAAACTACTAATGTGAATGAAAATATAGGAAATGCATTCCAGAGTAGCACTCCATAAGGGTTCATGTCTATACTCGGACCTGTTAAATATTTAACTCTGAAGAAATGTTGCGACTGCATTGGCACAGACAGCCCAGCTCATGATACAGGCCATAGGCCTGCTGTGTAAATTACTACTGGATTCCCTGACAGGGGGAGGAAAAATGGAAAGCAAAGCCTAGGAATTCAGTAGGTGGGCATCAGGCAATAAATCAGTAAATAAATATTTCAAACAGAAAAGTGCTTGCAGGAGCAATAACCCAGAGCTGAAGAGCCTCTGTGCTCTGTGCCTGAAGTGTGTAGTGAGATTCCTGGGAGTGCCAAGATATGGACCAGATGATGAGTCTGTGTGTCCTGGCCAGGGACATTTAGAAGATGCTGCTGGGATTCCTGGGTTGAATGGGATACACTGCCTCCTCCCCTGGTTTTGCTGCTGAAGACCATGCAGCCATGCAGCATCAACCTAACCCCATCAGGATGGCTTTTCCTCAGGAATTGAAAGGATTTTATGCATTCCACCTTCACAGACTGGATAGTTGTTGAGCCTGAGTGCAGATGTTCAGCCCTTTCCAAAAACTCAGCCCTTTTCAGGTGTCAGTCATCTGAAAAGCGCAGAGGCTGGCAGTCATCAGTCACTTGTGAAATACCCTGGACGGGAAGGAAGGTGCCTAAGCAGGATCAGCCTTAACATCTGAAATGTGTCCTCACCACTTACCTTCTCTCCATTAATTAACTCCACTTTCTTAGATACCTTTTCATGAGCCAGAAGTTACTTCAGTCAAGCCAGGAAAAGAAAGCGTGCCTAAAAAATGTGAGAGAGAGCACATTTTTAAATGTATATCTCTTCTTCCATCAGGAACACATTCTTGATAGTGTGGGCCAGTAATTCTGAAATGGAATGGAAGAAAGCAAAGGTAGGAACAGTTTTAGTATAGGAGGCGATCAAGGCAAAAAGGAAGAACAAATAAAGATACAGAAACTACAGATTTAAGAAATACTAACTAAATATAGTTGCTATATCTACAGAGGAGGTGCTACAAATAGAAGAAAAGGCAATTTTGTGGAAAAGAGCAAGCTAGACTATGGAGCAAAATGGGTGTCATCGACCAACAGCATAAGCAAATTTTGGAAATATTTGTGGGATCTCCTACAATGCTTATCACTCCACATTGAGCCAATAATGTGGCATCAATGGCAAGTGTCCAGAAATACTGAAGTGGAGGAAGGGAGAAAAATCCTTCCTTTTTTTTTTTTTTTTTTTTCAGAAGGAATACTCTCGTCAGCCTTGCTAGAAAGTTATTTCTTTTCTTCAGGGAAAGACAAAAATATTATGTTTCTAAGAGATGATCCTTGGTTCATTTTTTAGTGCACAGGTTAGCTGAAGGCACTTGGATCTGAAACATAATTCATTTTTCTATGAGTAGCACTCTATCTAAAAATGGTCCCTCTACACCCATGGAGAGTTTCATTGTTCTCTAATAATGAAATCCATGGACAGATTGCAGTGAGCAGTGTATAGTACAACAGTCCTTTTAAAGGATGAGTTTTCCCAGCACAGCAGCTTGGTATAAATTAGAGAGAGACAACATGAAGACAGACAACAGCAACTTCTGCAGCTATGGGTGGAAGGAGGCTCAGCCTTCCACTTAAGCCTCAGAGGGGCACCTTGCTCCCAACAGGATAAAGACATGATTCCTGACTGCCCAGAGAGCAAAGTGCAGGGAAAACATAGAGCCTAGATAATTGCACTTGAAAAGAGAGCAACAGCAAGCAACCTGGGTGCACAGTTCAGAAGTCTGGTTCTTCCACACTCTCCTCAGGTACTTTGATAGAGTAGGAACAATTACAGCTGCAGTGAGAGCAAGAGTGCAGGGAAAGGGGCAAGAGAGGGACTGCCAAAAATAACCCTCCTTAAGCTGCAGAAGAAGTGATTGAGAAAACAGAGTCAGGGCTCTAACATACAGCCCTGTGCATGAATCTCAAACAGAGCAGTGAGTGTGGACTTCAGACTGCAGAGCTTTTCACGGTGGCGGAAACACCCCACCACCTCTTAGTTCTGGTATAACTATACTTCCATTTGCCACATCTTATATCCTGCTGTAATTGTGTCCCAGTGAGCCATGCCCGTGCTGCATATGTATTTCCCAGCCTGCCCATATGCTTCTTAAGTGGTGAGCTCATCTAAATCACCCCTCTCATTTCCCTCCTACAGAAACTATTCATGGCCAGTCTATTTCTATTCTGACCCAATCATTGATGCTCCACAGGACTTTGTGGAGCCAGCCCTACCAAGATAATTGTCAGATTTAGAACTGGTTACGAAAAGCTCTTCTCAAGAATATTTATTTGGTTAAAAGAATCCCAGAGATTCTAAAATTCCTGTGAACAGCAGGTGATTGTTTTTGCCAACATGCAGTCTGGATTCTTATGAAAGTTTTTTATATAGCTGTAGGCACCAGGCATGTTAGCCTCCCTGAGGCCATGGTTGTGCCAGTCCATATCAGGCTGACAAAAGCTGATAAGCAGACCCCAAGGTGAACTCAAAATTTCTTAAAAGTCATGTACAGGTTCATTCATGTCCAGAAGTATTCAGCACACACAGGAGGGGAAAAAATTCATCAAAGTTGCCCAAGGCCAAATTTCCAAGAACTCCGTTTCCAGTGCAGAAGCCAGATATTCTAGACATTTTCTAGGTCTCTAAATAATGGTTGTACTTTTAGGCTACATCAACCCAACTAGCTGAGGCAATTTGACTGTATGGTCACTCATTTAAATAACCAAAGAGGTGCAAGGTCCTTCTGAAAAATCACTGCTAAAATGTTCTTGTTTTGAACGCTTTACAATTGGGTATGAAAAGGTGAAATGAGGCTCAGGTCTTTCAAACACATGTCCAGAGATGATCAATTCAAAGTCTCTCTGATTCAAGGCAGTACATATGCCTATATTCAGGATTTTCTCTAAAGTCATTTTGGTGGAGAACATCAGCGTTTTGCCAGGATGTGTGAAAGGTGTAGGTAAAATCAATTGACATAGTCAAAAATTTTCAAGGCAGCATGAATTTTTAATGAAGGAGGGCTATGATAGAAAGTCTTGTTCTCATATGGACTTCTTGTCCTCACATGGCACCTGTCATGGCATGAGCTGGAACAGAGCTCCAGGTTTCTGATCCTTCTGTTCCTTTCCTTGCAGAGCAAAAGCAAAACAGTCAGATATGTCACTACACAGTGTTGTGGGTGGGGCAGATAGTAACAGATAGCATCTGATAGTATTTAATAGAACCTTTTTTAAATGCAGTGATAGGTGGGTTTTGAAAGCTGCCTGTTCTGAAAGAGTGAAACGTTGTTTGGAGTGGCCCAATGGGACACAGCTATGGACTATGGAACAAAAGCACAGGAAGGAAAATTCAAGATAACTGTCAGGAAAAACTTCCTAATGGTGTGATACACAGCCTAATATTGTGGAATAATCTTCTAAGAGAAGAGGTGGAAGCCCAGCTGAATGAGTAATTTTAAAATTAGACTGTAGGAAACAATTCAGCATTGGCAAGGGGAATGGACAAGATGACCTCATCAGCCTTTTCCATCTCAGATTTCTATGGTTCTGAGGACAGAGAACAATAAAGAGCCACTGCACAGCTTCAGTCCCAGAGAGAGTTGCAATGGGATAAATGGGATTGACTATTAAAAAAATTTAGATTGCAAAAGAGACTGTAAATGAGGGAAAGGAGATGTGAGGAGAGATGAAGTCACCAGTGTGTTTAGAATGTAGAGGCGGAGGCAATGATAGGCAAAGTCCTGAGCAAGGAACATAAAATCAGAACAGAACAACTTCAAAGACATAAAAGGCAGCAGAGCATGGGCTAGAGAGTCTAGACAATTTTACATGGAATGCATTTGCACTTAGCAGGTGCCAGGTGTGCACAACTCTCATTCATTAAGAGCCATCAAGTGTCAGGACAAGGCCATTTTTAATATTTAAAGGTTATGTGGGAACTTAAATGTGATGCCCAGGTACTTGAAAAGAGAGTAATATGGATGTTGTTCTTTTTCATCGCAGACATGCACATCTGCTGGTCTCACCGGCATTTGCAACAACAAAAAAGTCCCCAGTCATCTGGCTAAAGAGGTTAGACTGTGTGGATTTGTCTTGTGAGCCAGTGTCATCACCAGCTATTTTCTCAGCCAGTTCTGACAATTAAATACACACAGATTTCCTTTTGTTTATGCCAAGCACGAATCTCCAGTTTGTTACCTGCAAGAAAGCTTAATGTTCAGAATACACCTTGATGCAGCACAGGTAATTAACTGTGTATTTATTGTCTGCTGGGGAGCTGAAAACAGATAGCATCTTCACAACCAGTATAAATGTATTTTGGCCATTTTGGGAAGGGTTGGGAGCCATCTGTCTCAGTTTTTTGCAAGCGGATTTATGGTTTATAATTTTTCAAACCCATTTTGAAGCGGCTTCCAAACTGTATGTGTGATGTGTGCTGTATCACATGTCCTGAGGTATTATTGACTGGATGACTTTTTACATTGTGGTATAGCAAATGGCATGCCACAGACTCCTCTGTTCAAAGTTCATGAAAATTCCAAATAAAGGTTTTCATGTACACATGGTGAGCTTTGGAGTATTTGCAGAAAACAAATACTGTGGACCTTCTCATCACTAACAGACACCAAGAATCTAGTCAAATGAGAATAATTTATACATTGACCAATTTCTTCAAGCAGTTTCAAGACATAAAAGTCAAAAATGTATAAAGGCCTAAAAATGTTATCTGGTTAGAACTTAGAAGTGCATCTGAAAAGGATGAATTTCTATAGTAGTAGAAAGTGATCCCATCATAGCTGCTAAAGCACCTGTTTAAACTTTAAGAAGTAAAAGTCACTCTACCCCATAGAGGGGAGTCCCGTATTTGTTTAGGCAATATGCTAATAGTATATGAGAAAGTTCATAAGAAATAGGATGTCAATTCCCAGGAAGAATACAAAAACAAACAATTCAGGGAGAGGTGCATTTACTGTATTTTTTCTGTGTTCCTTTTTAGAAGTACCATGATATTAGTAGTAGTTGCAGGTATTTACTTCCAAAGGAAAACAAGAAAGAACATCTTTTTGAAAGCATACATTATGAACAACTCTCATAAAAATAAAAATATGAAAATTTCTATGCTTTATCACAGAGTATATATTTTTTGCAATATAACCTTTTCTGTGATAAACTTCAGTAAAATATCTGAGACAGAAACTAGCAAGTTCACCTGCTATTAAATAGCTGTTTAGATGTGACTTACTCCTCCCTAAGCTCTTGAGCCTCATACATTATCAGGTTGCAATTTGTTACTGTCAGTTTTTCTGATTGTCATTAAGAACATATTTTACTTGATACCATAAATGCAGATAAAAGCTGCACAGCCTTTTATAATAAAGTCAGATAAGGTCTTTCCAGGCACTTTTCATCATAACCACTGAACATTATTTTAGAATCTTCTCCTCAAGTAAGTAAAGTAATTTTGAAAGAACATGGATGAGGGAAGGTTGCTGCCATCAGCAAAACTTCAAGTATCTTCTTTAAAATGCATTCTAAAAGTGTATATCATAAAGCCAGGTATGAGTAGGTAGAAAGCTGAAAGGGGGAGTTATGAGAGGATCTGAAGAACATCTGTTATTGCAGGACACTGAATGACTGAGGAAAAAGAGAAAGGCACAATATAGAAAAGCATAACAAAGAGTACTATCTGCAAGAAATGAACACATTAAATAATAACTGGAGTTCAAGGAGTTGTTGCTTGGTTTTATACATAATCAAAAAAAAATATGTAGGTTTATCTTATACAGTATTTTAAAAAAATTCAATATTATCTTAAGGAGCCATCTTGAAATATTTTTTGGATGAATATAGGAATAAATTAATTTCACCATAGTGCTACACTAGCAAAATGAAGCTCATTTCATTCCCAAAAGTTCTTTGAGCTATGATTCCATAGTGTTGCCTCTCCTTTATACCAATTGTAGTGTGATGAGCCAGGGGAAGAAAAATGCTTGCTGCAATAACTAAATTGTAATTGGGCTGAGATTTTTGTGGGATGACACAAGGTAAGGTGTAATGTCACTGTTTTATTCAGCCCTTGAGCTGCCTGTTACAGTTCAGCGCAGTTGTTGCCAGAGAGAATAATTTTAGTGGTCTAAACCTGATGTCTGAATAGACATCCTGGAACCTTAAGGTTTGAGTATTGGCAGAGCAGAGCAAGTTCTTCACCCTTCTGTGGTCACTCTGTTTTACTAGTAGGCAGTTTACTGAACAGGGGGCTTTAAATTCTGCCCTAAGAACACAGAACTCATGTGAATATTAAAACTTCCTTGTTGCTTTCCATGAACCCACAAGACTGTTCCAGTGTCATGGGCCAAAGTTTCCCATTCATCCTCTTCTGGGTTTTATGCTGTTTATTTTCTGTCATCTGCTGCGGGGATGGATGTGTGTCAGCAATGCTGCACTGTGAGAAGTAAAGCACTGTGGGAGCCTTTGCAATGAAAACTGCTACACTGAAGTTAATCATAATTATCATTAACACATATGGGAGCCACTTCCAGTGTGTTCTGCCCAGACCACAGTTACAGCTGCTAAAGACTAACCAATTGACTTACAATTTATAATCCTGTTCTCAGCTCACTCTGCAGTGCCTGGGGACTGGTTAGTACCTCATGCATTTAATGCTCAAGACCTGTGGTGATATTGCCTATTATCATGATTTAACACTGACTAATACCCTGCTATTCCTGGCAATACCAGCTATTAGCTGAAAGTGAGAAAGGATTAAAAGCATAGCTGCGGCACTTGCTGCTAGTTTTTGTGTAATTATGCAATGAATTTTGATGGTAAATACTCTTATATATTTTATATACTTAAAAAAAAAGAAAACCACACTTTTCTGGCTAAAAATATTTTTTGGCCCAATTGGGATATCTTCCATGGGCCCATACATTAATAATCTATATAGATGAGCCAAAATATATATATGTAGAAGAATATGTATATGTAGAACGTCTGTGCACATATCTGTGTGTATATATGCAAACACAATGCCCATAATGCATTTATAGCAAGTGTCATCATGAGTACACTCCAAGTGCTTCACTGGCTGTATGTTCATGGCTCAGTACAGCCAGGGCTGAAACCCATTCTCAGGTGGAAAGCAGCAGACATTCTGCACTAGCAACTCTCCACAGCTGTGTTTGCAGAAGGGGAAGCAAAGTCTTCCAAATTAAACTGTTGTAAAATTTAGATAGGCAAAACTCAACTACCAGAGTTGGATTTGGCTGGCATTCTGAGATCTTAATCCTTGCTCTTGCAAAAGGTCCCATGTGACCTCTACAACCACAAATGGGGTGTATCTGGTTTTACATCTCATTCAGGAAGACAGTAACATCTGCATCGCAGCAGAGGCGTTCACCTTGCACAGCACTGCTCTGCCACAAGAACCTTAGTAACAATTTCCTGCTCTGTTTCTTCTAACTCCAAGGCTGTGTTGTTGCCTTGCTTATCTGCAGTCTACCCGCCAGGTCCCTCACTTGTCACCCCTGATACCTTCAGAAAGTCCAACCAGGCACAAGGCTACAAGTGGACTATTATAGGAGGGACAGGAGAGATCTGACATCAGCTTTTACATGGTGGCAATAGTACTCTTCATGCAGAGCTGATTCAGAAAAACAAGTTTTGCAGAACTGTGGAGTAAAAATGACGGTGAATTAATCTGTACCCTGCTCTACATCTGGGAGTGATGAACATCTATAAAAGGAAGAGACAACATCCATATTTTCTCAGAATGGCAAAATCTTGAATGCTTGAAATCAGTTTAGCTTTGAGGTGATATACACAAAACTGTGCATAACAATTATCTGAGAAGCTACTGCTTCTGAATTTCATACATGCAAGATATGTTGTTTCCAAATGAAAAGAAAGAAGAAAGCATGGAAGACTTCCCAGATGACACAAAGTGTATGAACAAATCTAGGAATACTGGGAAGAGCCTGAGCCTGTTCAGAAGAGGTAAAGCCACAGCTTCATTCATTAGGATCCCCAAAAGTTCTCAGATGAACCCATGCCAGCACAGCTGGACTGTGGTGAGCAAAGTTCCCCTGGAAATCAGGCAACCCAGACTGACACTTCCATTGACTCTAAAATATAGATATAAGCTTGAGTCCTAATCACTCCAGAAAAAAAAGGACACAAGTCAGACTTGCACATACCCAAAATGCAGATATTGGACCTGCGCAGTCACAAAACATTCAAAGCTCTGATGCTGCCAAGTGTGGCACACACACCTGCTCACCAGCACAGATTTTCTCAGCTTCCTGAGGGTCTTAGGAATAAAACAAAATGTATCTCAATTTAGTCTCTATTATATTCCTAGAAATCTCTTGGCTGATTTCAGCTTCCACTACCTAAGAAAAACCCAGCAAGAATAAAATTTTTTGGTTAATACAAGAAACCTGGCTCCAGGTGCTGGAGGTCTGCACTCATTTCTCAACACTGCCACTAACATTCAGTGTGCTTGACTAATATCACATTTATTCCAAAGTCAAGGAGTAAAATTTCTGTCAAGGAGTAAAATTTCTGTATTTACCCTGTAGGACTTTCCCTGCTTTTTATACAAGTCCACCATCTGGACTGTGATCTCCAGGGACAGAATAAGCATCCTCTGAGCCGGTAAAATGGGCACAACAGAGCCTGTTCCACACTACTGTGACAGAAATAATAAAATAACTGAAAGGACTAAGAGGTCACGTTTGCAATCAAACCAATGTCTTCACTAGCAATACCTCCAGGAACCTCTATCCACTGCCAGAAATTCCTCTTACCTGCCAGAATCTGTTCTACTGAATTGGGAAAGGATTTCTTCAGAAGGGAGTTCACTGTGGAAATATAATTTTGCTATTCATCTATTTGCTACAACATCAAAACTCTTGCTCTTTTGAACTGGGTATGGGAGAACAAACAGAAAGAAAAAATGAACAAACAAAATTTTAAATGTTGCAGCTTTCCTTGCCTTTTTTTGCCACCACACAACCAGAGAGACTATCAGGGCACATTCCTTACTGCTTGATTACAAGGCACCACATTTCAACTGACTTTGTTCAGGAAGGTTGTCCTAGATACGCAAAGTGACTGCTTAAGAACAGGACACACAACACCTCATTCACAAGCCAAGACAGTCACAACACTCTGTCACAACTACTTGTAATTGCCCTTTCCTCAAGAGAAAAATATTTATTTATTGAATGGCAAGTCCCTCCATTTTTTTAGAAGTATCTTAATTCTTGGTTTATTGTATTAACTGTTTTCCTAAATTCACCCATCAGTCTGGCCATTGTATCACTGTCTTATTGCTGTGCAAAGCTGAGCTGATAGTTTTTTGAAGCTGCCATTCTCCACAATGTTTAGGAGGAGGGAGGAGGAAAGGATGAGGAGCCAAGAGCTGAAGAGAAGGATGTAGTGGAATGAAAGATGATCAGGGAAGGGAAAGGGAGAGTCTGTTTTGTTAATGCTGTTCTGGCCATCTCTCATGTCTTCCTCCTGAATTTTTTAAGTTCTTCAGCTGCATGTATTTAGCTTTCTGGCTGCTTTTGTTTTTTGGCTACCCAGCGTCTCTCTTTGCATCTACTCACTTTTTTTTTTTTTTAAGAAACTTGCTTAAGCTTTTCCGGCCACGTCTCTCTCACATTGTGTGGCCGCTTGTCTCATCTTCCTTGCCAGGCTCCCAACCAGGGCTGCTTGGCTTAGACCTCCCCCTACTGCTAGATGCTGTTAGGGAGCTGCGGAAATCTGCAGAGTGGGATGGGCACAGAGCACCAAACACCTTCACACAGGCCATGGAGTGCTTCATCTCTGCTAACAAGACAAGGTGATGAGGACTATTCTGCCTGGCTCCCTTCTCACCTCACAGATCACATGCCAAAATATGCCTGGAGAAAATTGTTCCCTCCTAGCTCTGCGTCTCCTGGGGTCTTAATATACAGTAATGGATAAAGCAGGCAAGGGCAGGCAAGACAGCTCCTAAAACACTCTCCATGCCAGCACAGAGGTCTCCAACAGGCAACACAAAGTTTAAGGTAGCAATCTCCAGATCCTCTGCTGTTGAATTCTTGGGATTCAAGACAGCTCACATACACTCATATGCGTTTGTCTATCCACTAGCCAGTCTATCTATAAATGTTTTGTTGCAGTAGACAGTAAGGTGTATTCCTGTAATACAAAATATCTCTATGAAGCTTCTGTAGACACTTTGTACACTCATCAATTTACATAGTCTTAAAGTAGAAAAACACAAGAATGATAAAATTAGGTTTATAAAACTGCTTCCTGCAGTACTGCCTCATAACTCAAGAGCAATTCACCAATGTAATTAAAAAGAAGCTTAAACATGCACTTTGTTTAAGTGCATGTTTAAGAATGGCACCATTTATATCACTTGTATTATATTTTCTGAGGTGCAAACACTGTTTCTACTCTAATGAGAGTGGCACAGAAGTCATTTACCCAGTAGTGAAGATGAACAAGGGAACAGTGATGTCAATGCTGCAAAGTTACAAACACACTTTCAAGTGCATAATGGCAAATCCATCCCAGGACGGAGGAAAGGGAGAAACTTCCAACTCCAGTAGGTAAAAAGCTGAGAAATGGGTCAGGTCATTGAATTTTTCATTCAGCAGTACATATTCACAGAAGCATTAGTTGCATATACTGTTTATGAACTGCTCTGAGGAACTAACGTACTGAAAGGTTGGATTGGCCTCTTTGCTCCCACTCTGGTCTCCAGTTCATTAGGTAGAGACTGCTCCCAGACCCTCAGCAGCCTTTGTAGCAGAGTGTGGTCCACAGAAATCTTCTGCACTCATTCATGCAAAGTCCTGGTGACCCGGGAAAGCATGGAACTCTTGAGAAATTTCAAATTTCCCTTAGGTTGCTGATTGCTGCCTTTTTGTTGTTTGTTTGTTTGTTTTTGTTGTACCAAGTTATGGTAGTTAATGAATATAAAAGAAAACAAAAAGCCAAACCTGCTCCCTTCCCTGGCAAGTTCTCAATTCGTGTATTCTTCTGGAACCTCCATTGCTTTTGTATGTAATCCTTGGTGTTGTCAGATTTCTGATCTTTTGACATGGACAAAGGGGGACCATACTTGGCTATAGCTTCTGATCTCTTTCAGAAATCAGTGTCTCCAAGTGTTCTAACTTATTCATGTGCTGCTTTAAAGCTAAGCTGTACCAACCAAAAGTGGGGCAAAAAATAGGCAACAAAAAAATACCAAACAAGCACAAATGTAAAGTTTTACATGAACAAGTAAAATTTAGTTATTTTTGTCTCAGTTTGTGTGAGTGTAATTTAGGTTTTTCAAAGTCTGAGTGAATTAAATCAAAAAGGGTTTACTAAGGAGATATTTCAGCTACTTCAAATAATTTCAGGTGAGATTGCCCAGTCACCTTGGTATGTGGAGCACCTCTGTGGCCATGAGTGAATGGTGATGATACAAGAAGTGAACTCAGAAGAAGAGAGGATGGTGGTCCTGCACAGAGAACAGATCATCTGCCCTGACTGAGGTATTGAAACATCTGGAAATGTTGAAAAATCTGAGGTTTTTATTTCAACCTAGAAGAATTCAATTAAGAGAAAATGAGGTTGAAATTTGCAAAGTCTGACTGTGATAAAAATATTTGGGAAAGAAACTTTGGGAGAAAAAAGAAAAACTTAAGTCATAAACCCCACTTATAGTTCATTGGTGTGGACATGAACAGCCATTTCTTATTCCTATGTACATAGGAACAGACACTGCAACTAAGTTTAATTCCACTGTATATTTTTCAAATACATTAAGGAAAATAAATTTCTAATTCACATAAGTAGCAAATCAAACAAGTCCACAGAAATCTTTGTAAAATATATGGATTCTAGGATTCTTTATCTGTATTGAGTTTAAAAAGACTTCCAAGTAGCTTTGTACAATAAAGTACAACAAATACTACCTAAACTTCTACCCTTTCTTCATTTAAAGTCACCCTCTGAATACCTGTCTTTGATGCAGCTGATCCAGTGATAGGACTTTAAAGGATCCCTTCCAACCCAAACTATGCTATGATCCTAAGATTATTCCACCAGCAAAATGTTGTTAAGGGATCTTTTTAACACAATGAAATGTGTCTACCCCCTTACCATTGCAAGACCAGTCCAGTTTCCCTGAAATCCATGGGAATATTCCATTTGATTTCCATGGAGATTGGCTTGTTTCATAATAGCTTTACATTTCTCTGACAGTGATACAAATCAGAAAAGAAACTACTTGCAGTGATACAAATAAGAAAGAGGAAGGTCTATAGATCTTAATATTTACCTTACAAGGCCGTACTCCACAAATTGTTTTTATGTACAGCTAATGGTCAAATATTAATAAAATATTAATTAGTATCTCAATGCCTTTTATTAAATTGTGAACAGTTAAACATGTAATTTATTTTATAATGTAATAGTGTCACAGAAAAACTGTCTACGTCTCAGTTGTGAAGCTGAAACTATTAATGAGAGAATTTTATGTGAAATAAACTTTGCCAAGTGAATGTTAAATTCCACTAGTTTTTCAGATGTTCCTCACTGCTCTTCTTACAGGATTTTCTAATTATCCTATTAACAAGTATTACTTATTTCTTTGTACTTTGCAGCTTGTATTTCCTTTAAAATTAAGACAGCATGTTGAATTGAAGCCATTCTTTTACTTTCCAAAACAACAAATTGCTGTCATTATGAGTAAAGGATTGTGATTCACCATCATGAGAAAATGTAAGATGCAGAATAGGATAGGCAGAGTAGTGCTTTGCAGCTGTACATTCTCTTTCTTTCAGCAGAAGCAGTCTTTTTTCACAGCAGTTTTCTACGGGTACAGATACAGATCATCAAAAGCTGAGCAGAAAAGGTGGGAGTGAGTTTGAGACTGATTTTCACAGTGCAAGAGGAAAATCAGACCCATATATCCTTGACCTCATCCTCTAAATAATGCCTTAAAAATCAAAACCATTTAAAGTTTATTCTCTCCACCAGTTTAAAAGGGGAGACCCTAAGGAGGCACCCTGTTAAAGCAGCAGCCATGTGAACAGATTGCACTTTAGAGGAAACAAAGTCAGGGTTTCCTTCCATAACTGCTTCTTGTCGTATTGCAAGATTAGCTTTGAAAGATGTTGAAACTGTCCTGATAATGGCTATCACTGAATGCTCTTTGATGACTGAACTATAAGTTCAGTGGTCTTGTTTCCTGTACAGTGAATAACTATGTAAATTAAATAAGCAAAGATACCAACTGCGGTATTTATGTGCTGCTTTGCTGACAGTCTCACTAGGGATGCAAATGATGATTAAACAGACATACACACTGCACCCTACAAAACTCCTCCAGTGTTTTTCCTTTTAGGTTTGGACTACCACACCTCTGTAGGGCAGTGCAGGAGAACTGGAGCACTTCTGTGGAAAGGCAGAGGATTTTGGTCTCCAGGACTGTGATTCAGACACATTTAACAGCCACTGAATTCAACATACATATTTAATTCACATTTTTTTTTTTAATCTTGAATAGGCCCATTCTAGAACAGCCCATTAAGAAAGAGGCAATTGCACAGTCTGTGCAGCTGACAGGGCCAAGGATCCCAGTGCACATTAAATTGTGACTGAAGAAGCCATTAAGAGAGGGACTTTGGACACATGTCTGAGCTTAGGCCACTTGACTGCACAATTTCTCCTGTAGCTGAATCTCTTTCACTGCCTCTCTACTGCTTGTCAGGTCATTAGTCTGAGGAAACTCTCATCACAATAACTGTTTCTACAATGGAGCTGCAGAAGGAGTTGTGTCTTCTTTGAGATTTAAATATATCTGTGGATCTGTATCTAAATTCCAAGATATATTGTAATATCTAGTAAGAAATTCTAGTCATTCAGGTAGAAAAACTTTTATTTTTTAAACCTGCAAATATTGTCATGTTTATAGCCTTTTCAAAGGCAAATAATTCCAGGAATAAGGAGAAGGAAAGCATTCTTTTGAGCAGCAAGAAACTGAAATCTCCCAGGAGCCTCTGAGTCTCTTTATGTGTGTGACATTGTGGAACACGCTGTGAATTATAATTGACAGCACAGACTGTAAAATTACGGTCCCTTTCTAACTGCTGTCTCTGCACTTGAGCCCTGCGGTATCATTTCCCAGGAACAGGCATTTCTCATCCTTTAATCTGGAACCACTTTCATGCCCTACACAGGCTCCATTACACACCCATAGAGACTATCTCTTCCATGAGGATGCTGTCCAGATGTCTGGGACTTACAGTCTGGGGTCCTCATGGGCCAGAAGACATCTGACACTTGAGCCCAGAAATTTATTGCCAGTGCAGAAGTACGACACCAATAAAAGTTACTTCAGCTTACTTGAGCATTTCTGAAGCACTGCTAATAATATAATGTGGTGATAACCAACCTCGTAATCTCCTCACAAAACTACACGTTAGTAACTGACCACGGAAGAGTTTTTCCCATTGTACTATTGTGGAAACTTCATGCCTGCAGGCAAATAACTTTGGTTAAGGGGGGAAGGTCTTGAGAACTTTCATGGGTTTGTGACAAGAACAGCTTGTCTGAGTCTAATTTTACCCAATAGTTGCATAAATGAATTTTTAAAACATGATACATATTCTTAATGTCTAATCCAGGACTATGCGGTTTCATGCAGGGCTAATCCCATGGAGTAATATATGACTTAAAGCCTTGGACCAGAAAACTACTGAATATCAGTTATACCAAAATTGTGGTGCCTGACTATAGCTAAAATAAATAGAAGAGAATGGCACGCAAGTGAAAAAAATAGAAAAGACAGATAAACAGTATGAAAATGTTTTTGTCTGAAACACTGAAATTCCCTAAGATATCACTTAAGCACTTGGAACAAGGACTATATTAGTCAAAGAGGCAGATGTCAATTAAAAACTTCACGTTGGGCAAGCCCAAAAGAAGGAGAAGCTACACTTGAACATTTAAATCAGAAGATTAAGACAATCATAGCAGAGACACAAAAATGCTGGGGACACAAAAATATGTTTCAGCAGCCAGCTGCCTCTCAGAAATATGGTCCTGCACTTCATTAAATTGGTGAAAATTTCAACGGAAAGAGTCTTCCAGGGCAGGAAGTCCTCTAAAAAACACCTGCTCCCAGGAGACAAAAGGCTGTGCCTCTCTGGATTGTCTCAACTCTCTTTGGTTTGCCTGACAGAAGAACTTGCCAAACTGGTGCTGTCACCCACTAAGACTTCATTCACATGGGCAAGAGCAAGGACTGCAGTGGCTGAGATAGTGGGAGATGTTCTCCTTCTGGGTTACTTTGGGACTTGCTCCTTCTCCAGCAGAGCAGTGAGACACCCTTGCCTGTCATCCCTGGGGAATCCTGCCCATCTCAGCATTTTCAGGCATGTAGGTCCTTGCCTTGTTGCTCTAGCTCATGCAAATGTTTTGTTGATGACACCTGTAATGTAATATAATGGGTTAAGAGGAGAGTTTCTCATACAACTCCAGCATACAAGCATACAACTGCTTGTATCACTTTGCTTGTATCATGAGCTATCAAATAGACCCTAAATAAGTTTATCTCCATTGCACTTGTACTCACTTCAAGAGTGACAGAAAATTGCCTCCTGAGGACACTCTACAGGCCAAGGGATCACTCCCATGTTGTCCCTTGGTGGCAGGGGATGATGCACTGGCATCATCTTGGAGGACAGACCTCTGAGCCAACATGATCTGAGCACCATCAGCCCTTGCATGGTTCCTGCCACAGGGCTCACAGCCATGGAATTTGGGTCAGCAGACCCCTTCTGTCTGCCCTGTCCCTCCTGTGCTGCACTGGGGACAGCAGCCAGTGGGACACAGCTAGGAGAGAGACAGACTCTTGCTGGGAGCACCTGCTGTGCCAAGGAGCTGAGGAAATGCTGCTATAGTGGAGAAGAGTCAGCAGCCACCAGATGTGAGGGATGATCTCCAGATGCTAGGGTAATGTCAGCCTCCCACAACTGGGAAAGCTGCTTACCACCATAATGGCGGAGTTGCTCTGTTATCCTTTCTTTTCTCTTCTATTTACTCCTGCCAAAGCAATCAACAAGTTCAAAGCTGCCACTGAACTCAGACAAGAAGGAGATGATTACAGAGCCCAGCAATATTCTGTGTGTAAACCAGAGCACTTCCCATTATGTAATGCAATGGCTTCCATGGTGTGCTACCCACAGCTCGTGGGAGCCTGTTCAGCCAGGCTGCTTTGGCCCTTTATCACATCCTAACCTCACATTTTGCCTCTGGAAGTCTTTAGTCGTGTCCTCGAGCACCAGTGCCAGCTAAGGAGGCAGTCATTATGCTCACTTGGGTTTCTGCTACAGTGATGGTCCAAGTCTCCTAAATGACACTTGCAAGACAGCAAAGAAGCATGTTCTTAGTTTTAGCTGATGAATTAGGCAGCCAAATCTATCACTGCTTTTCCCTTGGATCTTGTGAAATATTATCTGAAGAGATAATCCGCTGTGATAAATTAAACAAAACAAATGAGCTCCTCAACAGATGGCTTCACTATTAAATTCTGAAATCAGAGCTGAGAAAAGCTTTATCTGCTATGACACAACATCTCACCAAATGCTGACAGATTTTTCCTGTTGTTCATATTTATATGATGAAAGCAATCAACATGATATTTTTCTTAAAAGGCAACCAAGAATCTCAGCCCAGCCTCAGACAAAGCTTTTATTTCCAGATGTTCTTCTCTTTGTAACATGAAACATAAGAACTCTTGTAGCAGGGTCAAGCTAAAGATGCATCTAGTCTAATCTCCCAACTTCCAAAGACTACAATTTAGGGTGTTTAATAAAGTGTATAAAACATGGCACATACACCATGTGCTAGATTCTTTGTCTAGTTTATCCTCCTGGATTCTGGTGTGTTTTCTACTTAAAATGATTGTCCTTTTTGTATAGCATTAGCACTGCATACGAGGCAAGACTTAGTATAATTAAAAGAATATGCATCTTGGATGGGTGGATTAAGTGAAAATTACTTACCACAAAAATTGAAACACATGCAAACCTAAATTCCATGTATATGAACATTTTACAAAAAAAATATTATTTTTTAAAGTTAAAACTGGAACTGGAAGACAAGATTGTTCTCCAACAAAAAAACAGATTACTTAAAATGTTAAAAGCTTTCACTTTCACTGTAAATGTTACTCCTTCACTACCAATGTTTTGTATATGTCTAGAAAAATATTTATCCTTTGTCTTTTCAGTTCTGTGTCTCTTTTCCTATTTAATTTACCTTAGAAGAGCTATCTTTTTGCTGCTTCTCTAAAAAATAAAAGGCAAAATCCCTGTTAGCCACAAAAAGAAAACAGCCACTCTGAAAACATGCATGATCAGGATATACAGACACATTGCTCTAAACACTATGCTCTGCTCAGTCTATATTTGTATGGAGTTGCACATTTAAAATAATCCTATTAAGTAATTTCAGATTCATGGCAGCACAAGCAAGGCCAGGCAGCTTTGCCTGGCTGACTCCAACACAGATATAAGTCTTGAGAACAGGTCTCTGTCTTTGTCCAAAGGGGTCTCTATTTCCAGTATGAGATCCCACACAGTAGCCCACATATACAAGAGAGCACTGAAAGGCTGTGAAAAAAAGCTGGCTAGGTCTCCTAAAAACACATTGTGAAGCTGGCTAGGTCTCTTAAAAACACATTGTGAAGCTGGACTTTTTAGGTTAAAAATACAAAATAATTTTTTGAATGATAAATTGGTCTCTGCTTATGAATTTTATGCTGCTGGAAACAAAAGAAACCACTATGTGCACCTTATGGTAAGGTTTAAATAAATATTAGTTAAAAAAGCAAAAGTGCGGTCTCCTTTATTGCCAATTACAGGTTTACAAAGTTAACAGGGAAAAGTAATGCTATAGCCAAAACAGACTTCCAGAGAGCCCTCCAGGGTCTCACTTGCTGTTCACTGGACTAACATTAGTTATATTTTTATACCACAAGAATGGGCAGAGAGTATTATTAGAGTTTTGGTAGTTTTATGATCAGCTTCATATTCAAGATATTTTCTTCCAGAAATCTCCAAGTTTACATGCAATCCTTAAGGAATATACCGAAGAATTGGAAGAAGTAGTAGTAGTATTTGTGAGGAAAAGAAAAAAGCAAGGTTTGGGGTCAGTCTAGAAGTAGATATAGCTGTTAAAATTTGGTTCAGCATATTCAAAGCAAGTTGCTGGCTTTCTGCTCCCTCTGTTCCAGGAAGAGAGAATTCTTTGGCAGGCACTTCATTCAGAGGTTTCAATTTATGGGAAAGAGGCTTGCCTCAAAGAGGTTATTTTTCTTATTTGACCAAGATTTGGTGTTTTCCATCATTAGCACTCTTTACCTCAAAAAAAAAAAAAAAAGAGCTTAATTTTCAACAGGTTTGTTTTCCTCCAGATAACCAGGAGCTCCTAGGATTTTGTACTAGGGCACTCTTAGACCAAAGTGAAACCTACAAAGCAGGTCTTAAACATGTCAGAAAATAAAAATACCAATCCTTAACCAGAGGTGTGTGATCTTTGTGGACACCCATACTGATCCTACTACCATAGCAGCACACCCAGGTGTGCCCAGGGAAGCCAGGGAAGTAAGCTGGCTACATTTTGCACACAGAAGCCAAGGCAGCTCTGGATTGCCCACAGCTGCATCATGCTTGCTGCAGAATTCATAGTTCTACTTTCATTTCCTGAGTAATAATCCAGCACTGCTAACCACAAAAGAAAAGAAGGCTGTATCTCAGTTTCACCAAACTTACATTGTCTGAAGATCTGGCCTAATACATACTCACTGTGAGATTTCCATAAAATATAGGGGGTTCTTGGCCTATCTGCTTTCCTATCTCAGATTTCAGACTTCTTTTCAAGGAGAGAAATTTTCACTAAAAGAGATATTGTGCATTTTCCAAAGTTAGTGTGCATGTAGCAATGGAACATAATTTGCCATAAGGATTTACATGAGGTAATGCCATCTGCATCACATCACATCTCTTTTGCTATGGAGAAAACACTAAAATGTAATTTGAGGTCAAGATTGTAGGGATTAAGATTACTGCTTCTTTTAAAGTACACTATAAAGATGGAAACTTTAAGTGGGCTTACAAAATGAAAGGATCCTTATGTCAGGCCATATTTTCAGCACATTGCCTTTTATTGCCGAGAAGAGTATTTAAAACTGAAGTAAATGCCCACTGTATTGCACCTTGATATTTGTACCACATGCCCTTTTCCTATTTGATTGTGTTGATCTAGGAATCTCTATGCCCAATCTTAGAAACATTTCAGAAAGCAAAATCATATCTTGAATCCCAAGGCAGGATGGATCTCCCTTGACTTAATATTTCTACATGGTGCATATTTTAGTTTTCCCCTGTGGCCCTCAAAGTTTTGCATTCATTTTGTCTCATCCTTTGAACTAAATTTGATAGAGCACATAGAGACCTCTAGGCTGGATTTCTCTTTCTCAAATAGGAGACAAGGCCTCAAACAATTCAGCTGGAGACCTGGGAGCATAAAGGTTAAGCCATCTCAACCACAGAAAATGCTTAGCGATACTAAATCCAGACCTGCCCTCTGTGCCAAATCTCTGTATTTGTGGCAGTACCACCATTTTTATTCGCCTCAGGGCAATGGTAGCATCGCTTTTATTCTCTAGCTTTGACACTGCTGAGCATTCTTGGGATTCCAGAGAGGTCCCAGCTGATTGCAAGCTGGAATTGCCCTAATTTTCAAGAAAGGCAAAAGGAGGACCTCAGAAATGACAGGCTTATTAGTCTCACTTCATTTCCTGGTAAAGTTATGGAGAAGATTATTCTGGGAAGTATTGAAAAACACCTCAAGGACAACACAGCCACTGGTCACAGCCAGCATGGTTCCATGAGAGGAAAGTCCTGCCGATAAAACCTGATTTCATTTTATGACAATGTAACCCACCTAGCTAATCAAGGGAAGCCAGTTGATGCAATCCTTTTTGATTTCAGTAACACTTTCAATATTCTCTCTCACAGGATCCTTCTGGACAAAAGATCCATCCCACAGCTGGATAAACACATCATCCCACAGGTGAGCAACTGGTTCACGTGTCAAGTGCAAAGGATTATAGTGAGTGGGGTGACATCAGACTGGTGACCTGTCACTATGGGGCTTCCACAGAGCTCCGTCCTTATCCCAGTTCACTTCAACAACTCCATAAATGACTTGGACACAGGACTGGAAGGGGTACTAAGCAAGTTCCCAGGTGATACAGAACTGGGATGAGCTGTTATTCCCTCAAAGAAAAGGAGGCCTTGCAGAGAGACCTCAACAAATTAAAGGGCTGGGCAATCATCAACCACAGGAAGTTCAACAAGGGAAGGTGCCAGATTCTGCACCTGGGAATCACGAATCTGAACTGCATGGGGCTCAGTACTTCATCTAGACACTCTGTAGTAATGGTACTGCTTCTATATTAGTGGGCCTGCATCTATGCAGATAAGCATACATAAAGAGACATTTTTAATGCCTGTGTTTGTATGTTTATCCCTTTTTTTTTAATTTGGGCTTTAAAAAATATTTTTCAGACTGGTAGAACAAAGAGAGAACATACAGCATTTCATAAAATTGCATTCTGTAGAACTGCTCTAACACCATCAGAGAAGCTCTCCAGGTGGTGAACTAAGTGGCAAGTTTCTAGACTTTCACATCACTAGTCCAAAAACTCCCCATTTGGCAATGGAGCAGAGACATCTGCTGAAATTGAGAAATTCTTATTAGCTGAGTTCAGATAGAGAAGCCTGCAGCTAATCAATGACACCACTACTACCATCATCACCCAGAGCTGCAAGTGCAGCCCAGATGAATTCGGAGGCAGGATTTCAAAGACCTCATGATAACAGGGCTAAGCATTGAGGACAAAAAAGATTAGAGACTTTAGGGATCATGGGCCAAAGATTAAGTAGAGGTCAATCTAGCCATAAATAAAGAAATGGATAAACTGTCCCTGCAGTGAGGCTGAGTAATGAAAAACAGAAAAACTCCATATTACTAAAATTAAAAGTACACAAAGCTCATTACTTCTTTTTACCCTTAGCTATGCCTGTGAACTTGACCAAACCAAAATTCCTGCTTCTGGGAATATTGTCTCTGAACCATGTAGTCATATTTGCTGACTCACAGTTGTAGCAGAAATCTCCAACAGCTTGAACAGGTGAAAACTTCTAGCACATCTAGTCCTTTATGCCATGTAAAGCACAGGTACAGCATAGTGGTGGAGCTATTCTTACACACACACAAATGTATCAGCACCAAGCAGGTGAGACCCACCAGAGACTCCAAACCTGCTGTCATTATCATTTTTGCCAGAAACTGTATGTAAATACATCATTTAAATAGCTGAGACAGAATCAAGCACACAACAGCTCAGAATTGTTTTTCAATTGTATTTAAGAACGTAATTATTTTTTTAAATCTTATCTGACCAACTCTACAGATCTTTCCAGGAAACAAAATCATTCTCTTGATACAAGAAAGCAACACAATACAGAATCTTATTGATGCCTGACAGTTAAAGGGTGAAAACCGATTTTGAAAAAACTCAGCAGGATATGAAGAAAAATAAAAATGATGTTTAAACTGCCTTGCACTTCCACAATTGATTGTGCGAGTAATAAGGACAAGAGCACCCCATAACACCATAAAACATTGGGATTTTTTTTATTTCAGGCTGTCATGACAAGCTAAACTGACTGTGAGATCAGAATCAGGCCCAAATTTTTATACAATCTCTGATCCACTTGTGTTTTAGTCATTACTTATTTAGATTGCCTTGTAAAACTCATCACTGCCACTAAGTATGGCTCATAACTCCTAAGGATACAAATATTTATTGTCTCTAGTCCTAACACATTACACATTCTAACAAGAATTAAAATGCTTTCGTTGTGCCCTTGAAAGAAGATTGAAAATGTGCTTTTCAATACATTTCTTTTAGGACAGGGAGATACCAAAGCTGTAGGATCCAGTCATCTGGCAGAGATCACAGCTGAAGTGCTATGCCTTTCTCTCCTGCTACCTTAGATCTCCCATAGGCAATTATTTTTTTTTTTTTCCAATGAGTCTCCAAGGATCCTGGAAACCCCTTGAGGCTTCACGCTAGCCACTGGAAACTCGGACTTCTCAGGGCACGGTGGGACATGGTGCTGGGATCAGACTTTTATCAGGTGCTGGGATTAGACCTTTATCAGCAGATCGGGTTAGACCTTTAGGAGCAGGAGTCCTGCACTGGCTCAGTGTGGCTGTCTGGCTTCCAGAGCTCCATATATTTCTGACCAGGGCTGGCCCATGCCAAGGGGAGCTCTCTTACCAGCCAGCACAGAGCTCCACAGGTCACTCTCGTGTCCGCACTGCTCTTTGCTCCTTGCCCAGGCCCTGCCTCGCATTCGGAGCACCTCGTTTAAAAATAAATAAAGACTGCCTAAATGGGTTTTGCTAGCTTGTAATGACACATGCATGATTACGTGCCTGGCAAATTTTCACTGGATACACACAGAGGGAGAGAAATGTGCAAGTGTTTTTTCCTACTGTGCGTATGATGAGGTATTACAACACGAGGATGCTCAGTTGAAAGCAAGGCTCTGGTTCAAAGGAAATGCAGGTGGTTTCGATTGTTTCCATAGACCAGAGTGCCTGCTTAATAAGAACAAGCAAGTACATGTAGAATTCAGAGGATCAACAAACTGTTCTAATTAGAGGCTTTCCACCACAATGTGCCTACAGACACATGCACACAAAATTAAATAAATGTCACAACATAAAAATGTGGGCTATCAGCTATTGTATTTCAGTTCACTGAGGGATAATTGACCAAGCAGTGCACTCTTTAGTGATGTAATATAAGAAAACTACCTCCTAATTGGCAGTGGTAAGTAAGTAATATGATAAGAAAGTGTAATTTATAGTGTAGATGCAATTCAGAGTGCATGTGTTCTGTTTACCAGGCCACCACAGAAGTTAATTTCTTTGGTCAGCCATTTTTCCATAGATTTTAATATAGCTGGGTAAGCAGTAAAAGATTCTTATTTTTCCACAGCTGCCACCTGCCTGGAGTACAATAGACACTTTCTAACTGGCACCTATTCTTGCTGGAAATAAAAGTACTGACTACAAGGTGGTCCTAATTATAGGAAACTGGAAGAAAAATATTGTTTGGAAGCTTTATTCTGTTTAACATCTTAGTCAAAGATCTGGAGTGAGTGATGGAGTGCACCTTCATCAAGCCTGCAGATAACCCAAAATTGAGGGGAACAGTTGACAGGCTTCAGGGCAAGGCTGCCATTTTAAAGAACAGAAATGAGCTGGAGAAATGGGCCAACAGGAACTTCATTAAATTCACAGGGGACATATGCAGAGTCCCACACCACAGAAGGAGAAGCCTCTTGAAATGTTGCAGGCTGGGGACTGTCTGGGAAGCAGATGTGCTGAAAGGAGGTTATCCAAAGTCTCCTCTTAATCCATAGTTCATAGACCTCTACTATTCCAATTTCCTTTCTTTCTATTTTATCTGGTTAGTCTGTCCTGAAGTGTGGCATTGGGCTACCAGTATTGAGTAGTGAGAAAATATTATTTCACTTGTCTGGTAGTCAATTCATCTGTTCATACTTTCCAGTATGATACTTGATTTGTCTAATGTAGTGTTTCTCTCTGACCATGGCTAAAGACCAACACACTGCAGACAAAGATGGAAGAAACACACAGGAGTCAAGTCTGGAATTATCTTTTGGCTATATTTGGACCGGGTCTAATATTTTATAGCCAGGATGAGGTTAGATAACATAGGATAGACCCAGCTCCACCTTGTCTCCTTCCCTTTTCTTTCCCAACTCATTCCTCTCCCTACTCTTGCTCCTAGCTGTGGATTCCCATTTGTAGCCTTGGCTGTTTTAATCACCCAATAAACCAGTTCAACTCAGAAATCCAGTATACGCTACTTGCTTTATTTATGATGTTAGCTTTCTTCTGTCTTAAAAAGTACATTTGGCTTCCAATGGAGCCTGAATCACAGTCAAAAATGAGCAGGAACATGAAGGGGGGAGAGATGTAAAAGAAATAGGACAGTTTTGCCTTAATCTCTATGGCACACAGCTCATGCCCCCTTTCAACATTTTTGGGCCGGAGAGTTTCCAGTGAATGCTAGTTAAACCCCACAACACTCCTGTAGAGCAAGACTTGGTCTTTAATAGGTGAATAAAGAAAAGTCCAGCAGGAAATGGCCTTCCTCAGTGACATTATGCAAGGCAGGAGGAAAGTCAGAAGCAGGACTAAGGTAAAGGCCTCTTGCCTAAACTCCTTATCTTCCCCTTTATCCCCATGCCACAGCAATGTTTTGTAAGTTTACAATAGCTAAGACTGCATATTTAGAATATTGCTACTACAAATAATGTCCCTACATAAAGATGTGCCAATAATACAGATTTTGTCAAAGCTAGGCAGAAAGGATCAAGGAATATATAAAATAGGTGAGTATTTTAAACCTAGAAGATTCAAGGTTTTTTGGCCTCCATGACAAAATTCCCAAGTGATAGGCCATACATAGCAGCTTTCAACAGAGCAAGCTAAGCAAAATGGAATCAGAAACTAAAGTGCTTCAGGTAGTGATCTGTTCAATGTTAACACACTGAGTTAACAGCTACCTAGAATGAGTCATCAGTCCCCCTGGATGATGTCAGCCTTTTATCTAATACTCGTCTGATGTAAAGCACTTGTTTGACAAAAATCCATGGCTCCAGCCTTCTTTCTGATCACCTCAAGTCACAAAACTGTCACACTGGTCTAGTGAAATTTTGTTGTATTCACACAGCTTCAGAACAAGGTGAAGGAATTGTGTCCATCTTGCCCTGTTCAGTAAGATACCTTCATAAATAGTGTACTGGGGGAGACTGAAAGAACTAAAACTGAACTTCTTGCATGAATGTTACCCCTATTACATCATGAAAAAAATGAAAGAAAGCAAACATGAAAGCATGGGAGGACAGTTTTCCTGTTGTTGCATTAAAAGTGGTAGCCTCCATTAGCATTTTGTGAGCAACATAATATTCCCAGAGAGCTGAATTGTCTATTCTGAGGAGCTCAGGGGCAGCCATAAACATGGTGCAAAGCTGCACCATCCTCTTGAATCTGGAATAGTGGTGAACTCAAGCAGAGAAGCACCTCAAGCTGCTAGGGAAAATGGAAATCCAGAAAGTCAGATAGAGCCATATCTAAGTGTCAGGAGGATTTACTCACTCAGATGTTGTCAAGTCTTATGTTTTAAAACTAGATTGACCAGGGACTGAACTCTTTGTGGCCCTTTCTGTACACTTTTCACCCAAAGAAGAAATAGGGCATAGTCCTCCGTCCCAAATTTTGCAGCCTGGATCTCTGACCAAGGCTTACTCCAATTCCTCAACACTGCCTTATTGCAATACAAAGCCAGTGTGCTACCTGGCTACACACCCAGCCTTGAAGCATCAAAAGCCCTCTCAAGTCCTTCAATTCTCCAGATTAAATCTTGGTCTTAAATTGAACATCCTTTTCTCCTTTGTGTTCTCATTTTATGAGTGAAACCTTCATCTTCTTGCAAGTAATCATTATTTTGATATTGGGAATGTGTACATTTCATCTATGTTTATTCTTGATAAAAAGGATATGAGAAACTTGGCAAGCACATTTCCTGTAGAGAATACTGTATGTGCAAAGTCGGATATCCCCCTTAAGGCTGATCCTGCAAGAACTCCACATACAAAAATCCCATTTTATTCAGACTGTGTTTCACATGTTCACTGTCATGGCACCCAGAGCTCCCTCTTGGCAAGGCAGAAGCATTTTTAATTGTCATGGCAGGTGATTCTAAGAGGTATAAGAGTTGATAATGTAAAATTGTATGTGGGTAAAACAGTAAGCAGTCACAGTTCCACTGAGAATCATCCAAGTGTACAGAGATTATAGGGGTTTATAAGAAACACCAGCACAACACAGCTAGTTTTGTACAAGGGGTTAATTTTGACAAAAAACTGCAGAGGGACAGCAAGGATTTGGGGGCATACTGTACTGCGTATATCCTTACAGAGGTTGCTAAAATGGCTGTATTGGAAACTTTTTGGGCCTGATCCTATGAAGCAGATAGAAAATACTGTAGCTTTATTGAGCGTCAAAGATTGTCAGAAACTTGAAGAACTCATGTGTTGGCCTCCATGCCTGGTATCTGAAAATACACACCATTTTCAAGGTGAGGTCGTCCCAGTGCAGAGCAGAATGGGACAATCCTGACCCTTGCCCAGCTGGCAATGCTGTGCCTGACACACCGTAGGCACTGCTGACTCATATTCAAGTTGGCATCAACCAGGACCCCAGATCCCCTTTCACAGTGCTGTTCTGCAGCCTGTTTTTCCCAAGTTTATACACACAATCAGGCTTGCCCCAACCCAGGTGCAGAATCCAGCACTTGCCGCTGTTAAATTTCATACAGCTTGTGGTTGTCCATCTCTCTAATTAATTCATCAACATGTCTCTGCAGGACCTCCTTGTCTTCAAGGGAATCAACATCTCCTCTCAATACAATGTTGTTGGTGAACTTACTCACAACCCTTTCCAGTCCTGCATCAAAGTCATTAATGAAGATGTTGAAGAGAACTGAGCCAAGAATGCAGCCCTGTGGAACACCACTAGTGACACTCTGGTGTCACCCCAGTCATTATAACTCTTTGTGCCCAAACCATGAGACAGTTGCTCACCCAGTGCATGATGTGTTTATCCAGCTGTGGGATGGATCTTTTGTCCAGAAGGAACCTGTGAAAGAGAGTATCAAATTGAAATCCAAGAGGATTATCAATTGGCTTTCCTAGAGTGACCAAGTGGGTTACCCTGTCACAGAAGGAATTCAGTTTCCACAAGAAGGACTTCTCCCCTCATGAAGCCATGCTGGCTGTGACCAATGACTGCATTGGCCTCCAGCTGTTTTTCAATACTTCCCATAATAATATTTTCTATGATTTTACAAGGCACTTAAGTGAGACTGGCAGGCCTGTATTTTCTGAGGTTCTATATTTTGCCCTCCTTGAAAACTGGGACAATATTCACCAGCTTCCAGTCAGCTGGGACCTCTCCACATCAAACCCTACAAATCTGTAGGGATACAGCTGGATAGTATAACACGAGTTTGATTTATTTGTTCCTTGGGTGAAAAAATAAAGGACCCATGTAAACCTCTTTTTTCTATCCAGGCACTGTAGAGGTGGCTGAAGCGTAGATTCTGATTATAGACCTCAACTCAGCCTGGGCGGGTGTGAGAAAAGGTCTGGGGGGCCTCTTCCAGCTGTTTCATGTTTTGGTGAGACTTCATTCCTACACTAGGGATTTTGAGGAGGACTTCACACTGCACTGCTACCACCCTGTATGAAACCCCCCACCCAGACCCACTGGCTATAGCTGAGGTTCAACTGCCAGAGCCTTGGCCTAAGCCCCTTGCTGTGCAGTCAAACCTGTCACTCCTGAAGTACTTAATTTCACATTTATAAGAAGTAAATCTACACTGTGAAAAAAAAAAAAGGTGTTTTTTCTTCCAGTCTTAGAATTCTGCTTTTAGTAACCAAGCTAAATATGGCATAAATATCCTAGACAAATGTGTGTCTCTGGAAATACTGAAAGCCTGGCCCCATGACATGGCTGCTGGGATTCCTGCCATTTGCTAAAAAGTTAAGCTGGGAAACACTTTGTCCAATTACTAAAAACAATGAAGATATAAAGGAATTATAACCTTAAAACAGAGGTGTTGAAAGAAAGAACACAGACACACGTAATAAAAAATATTGATTTAATTAAGGCAGCAGAGTAAAACGTTCACAAACTTGGATGCCCCTGGTGTGTGCGCATAGGGGGGCAGGTGGGGGTGCATGTGTAAGCACACGTGCTTCTCTTGGAAGTGGTTTCTGACCAAAACCTAACTGAGGTGTCACAGACAGGAGGGATTTAAGGATCAGCTCGTCTGCTCTAAAGCTGATGCAGAGAGCATGGACGCTTACAAGCAGTCATGGTGTAGACCCCATCCCTGCAAACCGGTGCTGGTTTTGCCTGGAAAGATGAACACTGAGATGGGCTTTTGTGCTCTGAACTTCTGAACCCTGCAGGAGACCCGAACCACCGAACCGCACTTGGGTTGTTTGTGAAGAGAGTAATTTATTGAGCTCCATCCTGGAGGAAACCACAAGATGTTCTGAAGGGCTAAATTCAATACCTAAAAATATTCCTCCAGAACTGGATGAAATGAGAAAGACTTCAAGATTGAGACAGACTTGTGTTTTCAAGGGCAGTATTTTGTCCAGCTCTCAGAAAGTAGTATTTTAGTGCTTTTGGTGACTGGAACAAAGACACAATCAGCCCCCATTTCATAAAGTCAAAACGACCACAGAACAATTTTTGGTTGTCCTTGTCAGGTGAAAAGCAAGAGCAATAACATGTTTGGGAGTTCTCATTTCTCTAACGGGAACCTGCAGGCCACATGTGAATGATTTGTGCTGGAAAGGTGAATAAATAACACTGCAATTGAACCTGAAGTGTTCTGCAAAGAGTAAGCAAGAGCAAGAGGAAAGACAAAGGGGGCAACTTTATGTGTTTATCTTGGAAATTATGTGTCTATAGACAAAAGCCTGTGATTCTTTTCCTTTCTCCCTTGGGTTCTGAACCTCTCAAGGCTACTTGTACCATGTTCTGAAGTTTTTCTTTCACATGGAATTTAGAAACTATCTTTAAAATAAGCTGCATGAAATTCAAGATTATCATATACTCTAATATTGCAGTGGGGGACCTAAACAAATCACTAAGTATCTTGGGATTCAGAATGAGGTGAGTTGCAAAGATTCCCTGTGAAAAGCAGACACCTAGTATCAGAGTAGAGGGAAACTATAATGAGAACCACCTTATTTAAGTATTGCCAGAAAAGCTAAACTATTCTCAACAGCAGATATTTTAGGGACCTTTCCACTATACTCTAGAGTTTTTGGCTGGTCACTTTCTAGATGATTCAATTCCTGTTCCTTTGGAAGTATGCTGAAAACCACAGAAATAGCCATTAATCTTTGGGAATGCTGAAGTCTTAAGCATGTCAAAGCTCCCAAATCCATTTCAAGAAGTCTGAGCATTTCCCCATAGGAGTTCAGTGACTTTTGTTTCTAGGAAAGAGTAGTTATAGACACCACTCAAAACAGACGAGAAAAGCAGACATAACACTACAGTGTAGTTCCACAGTGAGCTGAATTACTTGGGGAGAGGGATTTGTCACTCCTGAACCTGTAGCTGAGGTCCAGCTTATTGCTAATGCTCAGCTGTGAGGGAGAGCATCTATGCACAGAAAGCAGCCAGCAGCAGTTTATGTTCAAGGCCCTGAACGGAGCCGTGACTCTTCATTCTGTTTCAGCAACCACCCCACTACAGTGTAGGGAAACTATAGAGAGGAGATGGAGAAACAGGATCAAAAGTCTGGGTTTTCCACAAGCAAAAATTCACGTCTCATTTTCACATGCCAGAAATACATGTGCAAGTCTGATCCTACAAAATAAATGCCAATCATTTCGTCCTATCCAACAGCAACACTCTCTCAATAAGACTGGGGGAATTAAGACTTTACTGCACTTTTTTTTCTGTTGCAGAAGAAATAGAACCCCCAAGAAGTTGGTTTGTTGGGGGGGTTGGGGGGTTCTTTGTACTGTCCAGATCTGATCACTGATTACTTTTTTTCAAAGGACTGTATTTTCAGATAAGTCCATACTCAGGAACTGTGAAAAGACAGATTTTCAGAAACAAGCTTTCTTGTTTAATTAGTTAAATGAAATTGCCAGATAGCTGTACATTTAAATATCTGGCTACTTTACTTGGGTGACACTCTGCTAAGCTTTGGCTTTCTTTTCCAGAAGGAGGCACTTTTGTCCCTCCCAGTTTGAAAAAACTGTGCTGTGTTTCTCAGTCAGGGGAAAGTTGATTACATTGCTTACTGTTTTAGGAAAATGCCTGCTACTATTTTTGTTATTTTCTGTTTACTTGAGGACAGTATCACAAACAGGAAAAGATATTGAAGTCCTTCAGATTTAGTGAGACAAAGTGAAAGTATAAAACCAGAGATAAGAGGAATTACATGGGCAGATATTCAGCGTAGGGCATAATCCTATCTGCCTATGCTGCATCTGCAGTGATGGTGTTCGATGCCACAAAGCTTGCAAATGTTACAAAAATACAAACATGATGATCATGATCCTCTAATGTATTAATTGCTAGTAGAGTTTTTTGCTTTCACAGAATCGTTTGGGTCAAAAGGGGCTGCAGAAAGTTGTTTAGTCCAAGCATTTCTTCAGCATAAACTTCTCATGCCACATCATTACAGATTTTACTTTACACATCTCCATGTACTAATCTGTCTCGCTGTGACTGACCTTTTCATTCTTTCAGAAGCCTCACAATTATGGCCTGTCTTTATTTTCATCCATATCTTTACTGCATTGAGAGTCAAATCCCATTTCGCTGATCTTCTGCCTTTTCCTGTGTTCAGCTACTGTTTCATGAACACTCTCATATTCGAGGCTCCACTGAAGATTCTATTTCCTTTGTGTGAGGAGAGCATCATCATTCTGTTGCTTTTTTCCAATTCCCTCAATGTCACTTTGTATAACTTACTTAGCTGTGGAGGAATATATTCCTGTAATTCTTAATCACACTACACTTCCAAAGACTCTTCTTTGTCCAGGAGAGACTGTACTATGCATCTGATTTTATGCTAGCAGAGGAAAATCTGGCTGGCAGACGCACATGCCCTTCTTTTAACAAAACAAAATTCCTCAGGTTCAACAAAAACACATGCCCAAAGCAAGCATTGTTAAAAAGTACGAAGAATTTTAAAATGAGGAGGGAAATGAAGGCAGCCAGGGAAAATACAGCTTCTTAATTTTGCTGCAAATTATTCTCCAACACTCCCTTCTCCCAAACCACCTTGATCAAACAATCCCTACGCAGCCTGCACTGTGCTGGGTGAGTTGTAGTAAACATCCAGCTGTGCCTGGCATGCAGGTGTCTGGGGTATGTGTTGCCAGCTACAGGTGGACTGATTGATGTCGCAGTTGGTTTTTCTGGGGAAAGGAGCCATACAGGAAGGAAGGTGAGGCAAAATGACTGGGCTAGGCATATTCTGCACTGCAAAGCTCACGGTCCGCTGGCATTGCAAACCTTCCTAACAGATCCAGCACTGTTTTCAGAGCCCCTTTCACACTTCCCTCTGCAGCCATGAGTACTGGACAATCTGACACTTTCCACGGCTTGCATGTTACCTCCGAAGTGCAGTTCCCTTTTGGGTGGGATTAGGTGGGCAGATGAACATTTGCTTGCTACCACAAATCCTTCTGAAATACGACCTCACTTCTGCAGCCTTTCTCAAGCACTTACCAGCTCAGGAAGAGCAGGTCAGGTCACCACAGCAGGGGCTCTGCACAGCACGTGGCTCAGGAAACAGTTATTGTCCCAAATAACATCTGCTGCCTGGATTTTTTTCCTATCGTTTTAGTTTAAATAACAGCAGATAATGCCTCCTGAGTTCCCTCCTGCCTTATTCTATCTCACCAATGCATTAGGAAGTGACTGTATCTGAGGGTGTCCAGCTGTTAGTGCAGGTGATAGGGCTAAATCCTGTTACTGACTTTAGCACTCTCAACCTGAAATGTTTTCGTGGTTGAAGAAAGTTAATGAAACCTTTCTGCAGCAGATGTTACTCTGAGTTAAGAAAACATCTCTGCACTGCTCCGCTGGCATCTCCTTGGAACGTTACTGCAATAAAAAGCCCACAAAGATTCCCATTCTGTATCTTCAGAAAGGAAGGTGTCACAGCAGATGTACTAGCAACTAACAATTAGCAAAAGGGCTTAATTCAGATTTCTCTGAGATGTGATCTATGCATTTGCCTGAAGTAGGGCAATATGTCTATGACATTTAGCATGGAAAATGTTCAAATGTCTCTCCAAATGTGATTCTGTTTCCAAAAACCACTGTGACAACTTTCAGCTGTTTTTCTTAGGATAATAGAATTGGGTAATAAAATCATATACACTGACATCACTATTATTAGTGTCTGATTCAATGTGTTTGTATTTCCTGGAACAGAACAAATGTTGTAGAAGCTTGCTGCTCTTTGCAGTTATGGAGTGGCCCTCTCCACACAAATACCCTTGTCCTCCACTTTGTGTTGGGGCAACTTCCATGTATCTTCATCTTCTCTTTTCCCTTTCATTTCCATTTCCATTCACTGCCCCTTCTCCTCTATTTTGAGGCAGGGAGGGAGGAGGCAGCCCACCTTCACTCTTTGTCTCCTTACAGCTCTCAAACAGAAGGGGCAACCCCATGAAGACAACTGTGTTTAGCTATTTAATGAACAAAAGCCAAAGTAGTGAAGCCATGGTATGGGCACGGTTCTCAAGATCAAATCTACTGTTTGCATGTTGTGTTGCCAGCACTTTTACGTCAATTAATGCTTTCCTGCAGTCAGGTGGTTTTCATTAGTAAGAAAAAAGAGATTCCAGGTGAAGATTTTATAAATGAGTTGACAAATGCCAACATTCTTTTACTCAAGTTATGTTTAAAATGATTGTAACCTCCTAGAGAAAATGCTAGGAATGCTCTTGATGTGGTTAGGAGCGAGAAAATTTGGCTGAGGGTGCCAGAATGAACTCTTTGATTCTGCAGAAAAACTGAATAACAAGCCAGAAGGTAGTTTGTCCATACACACACTGTGAATATGTGGTTTAGAACAGTGTACTCACATACAGGTTGATAACTGAACCACGGATGTGCCTTTCGATCCAGGCTACATTTTAAACCAAATACTTAAGTTCAACCACCCTCCCCAGCCTGAAGCCCAAATCCTAGCCTTCTGATAGAGATACTGATCCCTCTTACCTGCAGGTCCTTCTCCTCATCATTAACAGCTCACCAAGCAACACAACTGACAATGGCTCGATGCTTCACCTCCCCCTTGGGACACACACGTACACATGTGCCAGTCTTTAGGGCTGCATTACACAAGGCTACAAAGAACAGCCCCTCTCATTTGGTTAGATTGTCATACAATTTCTGACAGCCCTGAGGCCTTGTTTGTACCTGCAGGTCTATTCAAAATCTGTGTCTTGTGCTATAGTATCTGCAACCCTTGCATACACTACTGAGAGTGTGTAGTTTAGCTCAGTTAATAATCAAGGCTGTTCCCTGGACTGGCTCCCAGGAGAAGCTCTGACTGTGTGAAACTAACACAGACAGAGTAACCACAGAATCATAGGATATGCTGAGTTGGAAAGGACCCTCAGGGATCAGTGTGTCTAACTCCTGGCCCTGCACACCACCATGCACAAGAATCACACTACATGTCTGAGAGTATCGCCAAACACTTCTTTATCTCTGTCAGACCACTTCCCTGGGGAGCCTGGGGCTCCAGTGCCCAACCCTCCTCTGGGTGAAGAACCTTTTTCTAGTATAGGCCTAAACACACCTTGATAGAGGCGCCATTCCCTCAAGTCCTGTCACTGGTCATATAATGGTAACATGAATCCAAACCTGATTCCTTCGCAGGGTGAATGAGTGCCACTGCTGTCTAAGAAAGTGTAATACTTCATCTGGCAGTTTTTTGACAATTCCAATAAGCTAAAGAAACAGCAGACAAAAATTTATATGTGGGTTGCCACCAAAACAGAGAAGGATTCCTCCCCTAATCCAAAAAAGAGCTCTCTCATTTTGTCTTCTTGATTTCTATGCTTCTACAGAATATTTTTACTGTGACCCCTAGAGTTTAGAGAGTCAGTATTTGGCTGACTAACCCTTCTTACACTGGGATTGTGTCATCAGTAGTGTTTATGTTTTGAGTGCAGGATTTTTAGGCCAAGGAGTTTCACAGAGAGCAAGAGCTGCTGATGCACCCAGGGTTCAGAGGTGTAGGGTTCTGCATCACAACAATCAAGTAGCAAGCACCGGGTCCCACATCAGTTGTGCCATTGGCCAGTGTTGGCATCTGTCACACTGCATGTCCCTAAAAACCCTTGTGTGAAATGTGCAGCAAAGCACATTTCCATTAGCAATTGAGAGATGGAATCTATTCTACAAGTAGTACAACCCAGCAACACTACCAGCCCAGCATTCTGCTTGTGTGCACATTCCCAAACTTTCTATTAATAGCTAAGCTATGCAACAGCAGATCATTTTCCATAGATGAACACCTAATCTGATAAAAGACCATATTCTAAAGATAGAGTGAAATTAGTATTTTAAAAAAAAATCTGCCTAAACTAAAAAAAAATCAAATTAATTGCCAAATGTTTTGAAACAATAGGGAGAAATTAGTAAATTATTTGTCAGTAGAAGTGAAAAATAATAAAATCACTATGGAAAGAATTTTTACTTTCAAAACTAGACAGATGCTCTGTTGTGGTTTTAAAGGAGAAGGGAGGAAATGTTGGTTTGGCCCATTTTGATCTCTAAAGGCTTGTAAATCAGTGATAATAAGCTTTCCTAGTCTAGCCTGGGAGAGGCTGTCCTGGAGTGATTCACATTTCAAAGAGCTCAGGATAAACAGAGCACGACTCTCCAGTTTGTTCTCGTGGAGTAAGCAGGACAGTACAAACTGGGGAAGACTGCTATTTAGGGTGGACCAAATCTTCCACCGACCTCAAAGCCAGAACAATTAGTACAGTGGAGCTCAGCTGCTTTCATATTCCAGCCAAAATCACTCCCTTGTTAAACTCTGGTAACTAAATAAAGGATAAATAAACTAAAGAAAGGCAAAGGATGACTGTTCCCTGGGTTTTGTTACTGAGTTGTGTCACAGCATCTGCTTCCTCCAGGACCCTCCAGGATTTTGTCCTTTTGACGAATTCTGTTTATTTGGTTGGACTCTGGAGAAGGATAATGGTTCTTAGAAACAGAAGAGGTTTATGGTAAATATACTTCATCTAAAAAGGATAAACACCCCAAACCCATTGTGTCCAGTGAAAGGCCATGAAAAAAAATTATCTCAAAGTCAATCCCACAGTACTAGCAAGACAGAAGGCAGTGAAACTCTGGGACTTACAATGATGGCAGTGGAGAAGGGCCCATGGGAAGCAATGCTTTGGCTACTCCTAGCAACACAGCAGCTTGCAGAGAAGACCATAAAAACCTAATTCTTACGTATGGAGGGGAATTTTCCAGTATAACCTAATGACATTTATACCCGTAAATTAGTATATACTACCCATGCTTTTCTCACAAAATCTAATTCCTAATAGTGCAGGAGACCCAAGTATGTCTCCAGTTGAGACAAATTAAAATAGCCAAAATTTCATTTGTATCAGCATAACTAACAGTGAACAAAAAAACCCCAGAGATTTTCAATTGGTTTAGCTGAGAGCAGAGAGCAAAACATCAAAGACTTTGTAAAACTGAGTAGACACTGCAGGGTTTCAAAAGCAGCCAGCCAGCATAAAGCAGATCTGGGAAAAACAAAGAAAATGGTACAGGTTCTCCACCATGAAAGTACTGGTATCAAAAGTACACCATGAAAGTACATCCCTGGAGTAGAAACATCATTCGAGGAACAGTAAAAGTGTGTGTACACCACAACCTGCAAAAACTGCAGAGTTAGTGCTGAATTACAAGCTGTAGGGGTCATTACTTCACCATCCCCTCATGGCTCAGGACTTTGTCATATGGATCTCAACACCACACTACGTTCCAGGATTTCTACATTAAAATCACTGCACATCTACTCATACCAGACCTTTACCTTAAATACCTGACCACCTTAATACAGTCTTCACAGGAGGATCTGGAAACCTGACAGAATCAAAAGACCAGTTCACAGAGAAAACCTGTCATGGTAGTGTCATGGTAGTAACTGGGGGAAGGCATCGAGGGAGAGATGGGTCATTAGCAAGCAAAGGCTGTGATTTTGCATTCTGTTTGCTCTGCCTACAGTAAAAGGAGTACCCTGGAAAGAATGAAACTCTCTCACTCCCCGATATTTATGTTAAGGTGTGCCTGGAGACTTGTAGTCAGCATTGAAGCTCCGTTGTGCTAGACGTTCCACAAACACAGTGAGAGATAATCCCCCATCTGAAAATAATTTGAAATCTAACTAAAAATACAAAACAGGGAGAGGAGAAACAAAGACCCAGAGATGGAAGGACTTGGCAGCAGTTAGACGAGTCAGTGGAAGAGCTGGAGGCAGAGCCTTGCCTCCTGCCTTTCAAGTGAGTGCCCTCACCTCTAACTCATGTTCGAGCTTGGAGCCAGGCAATTTATATGCTACAAACCTATTGCTTATAACCCTTTATGTGCTGCTGATCGCTGAAAGGCTCTGCAAAATCACACTCCTTTCATGAAGGTATGAAAGAAAGATCAAAAGACAAAAATAGATTGTGTAGAAGGCTGTTGGTTCATGTTTTGGAACAAAATTCATAATCAGAGCAAGAAAAATTTTAAGGTAGCAAACAAAACTGAATTTTAACCACTTTTTTATTCATGAGATTATATCCACATAAAAAGACCTGCCCCTTGGCTTTAAATAAGATCCATAGAATAAAAGAAAGCAAAAACTGGTCCATCTTCCTCATCTCTATTTTGGGGTTTCTTTGCTCTCTAGAAGAACAAGGAGTTTATTACTGAATTACAAGGCAATAAATTCTGACATAACTACTTTATGGGCATATACTGAAAACATCTTGTAGAATTTGCTTGTAAGGGAGGTCATGAAGTCAAAGAAAAGTTGGTCTTTTAGGAAGGGCTGAATAACTTCATGAGTCATTAGCAGTAACTCTTGGTGTTACTCAAGGAAATGTACAAAAGTCTTATATCTAGAGCACAAGATGATTCTTTACATATTTCATTTTTAGTAGAATGAAAGACTGTGAGTAAAGCACTAAGAAGAAGAGTTACTTTCTGACATTTAGGTTTTTCTTCTAGTTTGGTTTGCTATTCCATGTTCCTGATGTCCTTGTTGTCCATGGATTTGTCCTTTTTGGAGGAGGTTTTATCATAATGATGACATCCCAACATAGAGGATGTAATTAGATGTTGGTTAAAATACACACTCTATCTTTGCATTAAAAAAAAAAATCCAGGATTTCTGTGCTCTACAATTGCCCCAAATCTATAATTTCAAGGAACATCAACATTTAATATTTTCTGACTCTGAAGACTTGGCAGCATTATATTTTACACCATATTATTGCTGACTAGAACAGCAGCACATCCCTTAGAATTATGCCAAAATTAAATGTCAAGTGTGAGGTTTTCCATTCTTACAATATTCACTCAAAATATCAACAGAAATTAAAAAGAGACATTTCCATCATTTATCACGCTCTCAATGAGAAAGTTGTATGCTGCCACCAAACCCATTGTGAACATTAAAATACTATTATTTTAGTAGTTTTAAATACAATTGGCTTCAAGTAAACTCTGAAGATGATATAGAACACTGTATTTCCAGACAGTTCACCTAGATGCTCTGCAGTGATGATAGGGGGATGTCCTTCTTCCTATTGACAATCAAAGGAAAAATTGTCCCCCAAAACTTAAATGGTCCTGAACCTCATGTTCTTTGTCTGTCTAAAGTGATTTAAAGTAAATTATGCAGATACCCATGGGTGTGCCTGCTGCTACTTATTTTACTCACACAAGCAATATGACTAATTCAATTTTAAAGCAAATCAGTCCTGTTAGGTCATGCAGTCTGCATCCTGTATAAAGCAAGGCAGGGAATTTTGCTCGGTTCTGTAGTGAGTTCGAAGAATGTTACTTGAAAAAATCTCGCATTTAAACTTCTCAGTCAGACTGCCTCAGGAACAGTCACACCAACAACCATCATGTCAACACAGATTTTGATCCATTTCACACAGAACACCAGAGTTTAATCATCACCACCATTTGAAAAGCTGGAAGTTTATTTCTAAGACATGAATTCTTAGAGGGCTCAGCATGTGGTGTAACAAAGTTGTGTGGCTTTAATTTGTTTTACTCAAGTGAATTCACACTGTGTAAGATAAATATCACTCATTTCTTTGAGTCACTTCCCTGTGGATCTCAGGGGAGAAGTAGACTTCAATATCTTGAGGTGGCCTTCTTGGAGTCTGGGTCACAACAGGGATAATCAAAATTACAGCATCTTTCCTATCACAACCTCTTTCCCTCAGGAAGCCTCAAGTTTTCAGAAACTCCACCAGAGTGGACTCCAGCTGGGATGTGCTGTAGCATGGATCACACCACAAAGCTTACTCCAGTTTCAGGGATGTGAATCCAGTGAGTAATTTCAGACAAGCTACAGCAGCCTAAGCAAGAACAAAGAGCTGGTGTGTGTAAATAATAACTGCATCCTCTCAGACAGAAGACACTGAGAGATTTAGAAGAAAACACACACTTTCTGAGGTTTTTTTCACCTTAAATAGAAAGGCTAAAACATCACAGGCTGGAAAAATAGAGTCATCCTGCCACAGGACAGAGGCAAAACAGTGTCTTATAGCTGACCAGAACTCAGAGACCTCTCCTGTTCTTGCAGCAATATGGATGTGAATCCACACCCAAACCCTTGCTCATGGCCGGTATTTGGGTTAGCTATTGCTGGGTGATGCTGAACTCTGACTGCTAATCTTTGTTTCCCCCAGATTTAGGTCTGCCAGCCTCCTCAGCTCTCTGCACAGTCCCAGATCTCGCCTTCCCTGGGCAGAGCAGACAAAACTACTGTTGTTACCTGGGGCAGTAAATAAAAATATGTATTTAGGCAGTCTATCGAGAGTAAGAAATCACGTTATCTGAGCATTTCCATTTCAAAGGATCGGGTGTTTGGTTTTTTTCCTGTCACTCAGTTTTCTCATCTTTTTAAGATTCAATTTCCTCTACCTGGCTTTTGCTTAAGACAACAGTTTATGCGAAGTTTGACCACAAACAGTTAAGCAATTTCTGATAATGTTAACAGAAAAGCAGGAGTATAAATTTGCTCTATTTTTTTTTTTTCTGGCAACATTTTTAGTTTTGAACAGCTCAACATTTCAGCAGGAAGTGGAAAAGCATTAAAATTTGACCCTAGGTCAAAAATGTTTTTTGATGATCCAGTGAAAATTCTCATTTCCATCACCAAGTCTATAAGAGCTTGAGCAGCTTGCAGTTGGTCACCCAGATAGGAGGTCATTCTGGTTTGCACTGTTTTAGTAAGTCCTAAGGCCATGAAATTGTTCTTAACCAGCTCTACTCTGAATTTTCATGCGGCAAAATTTGTTATTTAGTAACCATTCAGTACTACAGCATAGTCTTTTATTGCTGTCTAGATAGGACCACTCAGGAGAATAAAAACTTTCAAATGCTGTGAAGTTTCAAGCTATGGTGTGCTTTCAAGTTATGTTAAATTCTTGAATGAATTATTTAATTTAAGGTTGAAGTTGCTTTAGGCCAACATTTAATCAAATTAGAGCAAAGTGTGATTACTTTTTCTCTAGAAGGTAACTATATCAATTTAGCCAACAGATCCTCCTCCAGCTCTTTAGTTTAAGCTGGTCCAATCTTTACCTTAGCTCATGTCCTTTGGTGTTCTGTAGGAAACCAGAACTACACTTATTCAGGGCACCAAATGCTCAGTGGGAAGAAGGGCATTTTTGTTTGTTCTCTTGCTTTGTGAGAAGCACCTATCACTTCACAGCATTATTGCTGCCCAGGTGCTGCCCCAGAGGAGCTGAGACACTCAGACCACTGGCTTTGCCATCTTAGGATCTGCGACAAAATGCAGATATAAATTGCAACTTGCACCCGGTGGGGAGGAACTTGTAAACACGAGATAAAGCAATGTGTACAAAAGTGCTGGCAGGAGCGTGGGGGTTGAGAAAGTTAGCAGTTTTCCTGGCTGGAGGAGCCAGGCCAGCAGATAATTCTTTGGAGTGATTTCTTCCTCTTAGAAAGTACTCAAGTGACCTTAAGCTGCTGAGCTGGCAGCGAAGCACGGCTCGAGTTCAGCGGATGCACATGTCTGCACTGCGTGATTCCACCACAGGGACCCGAGACCTTGGGAAGCAGCTTTAATTGGATAAAGCCATCCAGGGCATGGACAGCCCTTGTGTTGAGTTGTTGGAACAGCATGAACTGAAAGAAGCGCTACAGCCTAAAAGCCATAAAACTGGGCTGACCGCATCCTCCAATAATTTTTTGGCGCTGAATTACACAAAGTTGTCTTTTCTTGTTGTGTTGCACAGATAAATGACACAGATTATTCCTTCATTTTTCAAAAGATCATACATAAAAATTATCTTCTGAATGTCCCTAGATGTACTGCTGGAAAGAGCAGCATAAAATCCCTTACAGAAAGGGTTTTCCTTTTTCATACCTTTTCAAAGGAAACTCATATGTCTATCTCTTCAGCTTGAAATGAATATTTGTTGATCGAGTGTATGCATACACACACATATATAATTTATGTATTTATGTATATTTTCCTTAACCCTATATTTCTAAGAGTTCTAAAAATTATGAAAGAAGCTACCACAAGGAGATCCTCCTCATATTCTTGTCTTGAGTTTCTCTCTCCTCAGTGTAGCAGCCTTGGATTCCTATACTATTCAAATTGAGTTTGAAATTTGAAATTAATTTGAAATATGATTGACAATAGGTCATATTGACAGTACTGGCTGCAGAATAGTCAGTAAAAATAACCTTCCTTTGCCCAAAGGCTGCCAGTTTCCTCCCTTTTTATTTTAGGTGGCCCTAAAACTTTCATTTTCATAAAACTTATTTTTTATGTTGCACAAAAGCTAGGATAAAGAATGTCCAAGCCCAGCTTAATTTGATATGGTTAAGAACAAATAGAAGAAACCAATTAAATTTTACATCTTCCACTGTCTACACCAACACTACATGAAACGATTAGAAAACTTTCCCATGGACTTGTGCAAGACGAAGACTTTTGTGCCTTCTTCTGACTGCTCATGGAATGTTTTTTCATGAGGGAAATTGCATAACATATTGTAGAATTCAAATTAGCAGATAATGTGCAAAATAGAAAGCTTTTTATCAGACAGCTGGCATTAAAAATAACTAGAAATCCTAAATGTTTTCACTACAATTTTGTCTCACTTTACCTCACAAGTTCTTCCCCCAGTAAAATGAAGACTAACAAAAGGAAATAGGACAAACTAGACCTGTAGTGCAAACCAGCTTATAGTTCCTCTGTCACTAAACAGAATCATGTGAGGAAAATGAAAATGTGACCTGAGTTTATTTAAATAGTGCTGTGGGTCATACATTATTCATGTTTAACTTCAGTGTCAAAATACATGCTGAAAATTTTGCCTCTACACTAATCCTTTTGGCTCAAAACAGGCTCTGTGATGCCATTCCAGCAACAGTCAAGCAAAAAGGCCTGCACTGTTTGGATGAGTAAAAGCAGCAACAGATGGAGCTATCTCATGTGAGCTTCTCATAAGGCCTGAGCTTCTTAAAACACAGGACAGCTTGATGAAACGTTGCATTATAAAGAGCAAGTGAAAACTTGTAACAAGAGGTGAAATGCTGATTGTAACACCCTGAAGGTGTTGCAACTCTTACTCAGCAAGATACAGGAAGCATGGATTCCATGATCCTCTAATACAGCAGCAGATGGAGTCAAGAAGAGGCTGGATGCTCCTGAATGTTGATAAAAGGCTGCTGCTCCTGCCCGAGAGTGCACATAGAGGCCTCCCTCATCTACATCAGACACCCTTCTGGAGTCTTGCAAGGCTGAGAGTCTCCCTGAGCATCACCCCAGAAATAATTGTCAAGATGCTTCACCTGGACCTTCAGGAAATATCTCAGGGTTTTAGGAGGGTGGGAGGTTAATTAATTCAAACATTCTTTCGCTATATAAATTGTTTTTCTCTGTGAAACTGCTCTTTGTCTCTATTCTAACTGTCTTCAATGGAAAAGTTAGGGAAGTTGTCACTGGATAATTTCCTGCTTCATCATACGGCTTCAAGGCTTAATTTATATTTATTACTATGCTGTATATAAAAAATCGTGGTAATGAAAGTTAACCTGTAACATTTCAGCAAAGTCAGCAAATATTGTTTCAAGAACCTCAAGTATAAGCACTTTATAAAAACACTTCCATACGTAAAAAATTACCCATACTTTAAAGGCTGCTCAGTCAGGCTTTAATACCAAGATTGTCGTTGAGGTGCCTTAGAAGCTGTGGGTTTTAGAAGCATATTTTCATTTCTTTCTCATATTTTTCTTTCCTTTCCTCTAAAAAGCTTTTTCTGCTCAATGAAACATAAATAGTTGATCATTATCAGAATGAGACAGAAAGATATTCTGGAGAGCACCTAATGCATTTCCAAACCACAATTACTTTAATGAAATTTCTTCCTTGGCTCCAGTTTTTCATCTTATTTGTCACACAAATATAACCAAAAAATGAGGGAAAAAATATGCGAAAGCATAAAAGTATTTTTGGGTTTGTTACTGTGTAGTGTTATATGAGCTATTTGACCCAAGAACTGTAAGCGAGATTGACTGAAAACAGAATATCAGCACTCCTTTTGAGAAATTAACTGGCCACTGTTTGTAAGTGTGAAAATTATATAATCACATCCCCCTCGTATTCCATTCTATTGCACTGCTTCTTTCAAAAGCAATTCATGTTGCCAAATGCTTTCAGAAGATTTACAATACAACTACACAAGTTTTCAAAATAAGTATGGTAGATCCATTTCCTAACTGCACACTTTTTTCCAAGGAATCATGTAGGTTGGCTGATGATTAGCACTGTTAGAACAGCAATTGTTTGTTTAAATGTTGATGGTGCAGTGGGAAATCTAAAGGGAGCAAGTGCATTTAGGTCGCAATTCAAAATAGGAAAAAAACTCAAACAACAAAGACTAGACCTTTAAAATAAAACTCTATGAAATCATCAATTCATCAGTTTGATCTGGTTGAGCCTAATCTAGGATTTATCTCCTTTCCTGGTCTAACACTAGTTATCTGAAACAGTTTTTCAGATACCAGGACTTTAAACAGGTCAAGCAAGATTTCACAAACCCATCCTCAATCTGGGATCCTTTCCAGGAGCAAACCACAGGGCTGACCCTTACAGGATACATTTATATGCAGTGGTGATCTGGGGGGAGTTCCTCCTTAGGTTTTATACACTCTTCCTCAGGAAAAGGCAAGTTTTTTCAGAGATATTAATTATTCAGATAAGTGGCTCAGGGCAAAATATCTTTAAGTGGAAACTGCAACTGTTTTTTACCTGGTCTTGCCACAAAGCTTTACCCATTCTCCTTTTCACTTACAGAGAAATGTTGGCTAGTTTGGCTTGATACCTGAAAATTCTGTGGTGATGTGTAAGTCACAGAGAACACTTTATGTCAGCCTCTTGCCCTTGGAGTAATCCTCTCGTCATTAAGTGAAGACACACAAAACACCAGCTGTCTTCTATGGGACATTTGAGGATCTTCTCTTGTGCCCATTACCATGACAGACGAGCATCTTTGGGGGTTGCAACTGTTACAAACTCTGCAAAATGGCATCAATGGTTCCCCTTTTGATAGAGATGGAAATGGAAAGGCAAAGAGGCTACATCTTCAATTTTAATGCTAAGGGCTTAAATACATACAAGAATTTCAATCTGTTTTTTTAATATTACTTAGTCTCTCATACACTGCAATAATATAAAGAGTATTTTTAAAAATTTATAAATCTGTTGGCCATTATGAAAGTTCAGGGTGTGGACACCATGAGCTTCAGACTGTAGTGCAAAGGGAATTACACAAGGGAGAAATCTATGCAATCAGAATAGACTCTCTCAACTCTTTCCAAATGCATTGATGATGGATCGCATTCTCTTTTTATTCATGTATGTGGTGATCTCAGCTTTATTCAACCCTGCCTTTTGAGTGCCAGCATTTTAACCTAATAGACTTTAAATAACCCAAAGGAGTAGGTAGCTCACTAGTCTGATAAATTGTCTCATTTTTGATAAACATCTTCCCAGACCAGTCTCTGAAAGGGATTCAACGCACTATTATAAGGTCTTAGAGAACCAGAATAGTGAATGACTTACTCTTTCATTTCTCTGTGCTTCCGATATTCACCTTTCCTTTCAAATACATCTGGTGAGAGTCTCCTTTGCAACCTTTGCCTGCTGGTGAGTGCCAAAGAGCACTAGCAAGGGAGCTGTACTCTCTCAAAGAGCCTGTGTGAAAAACTAATGCCACTGCTGTTGCCACTGAAGAAGACTTTCTATAGAAGATGCGTAGCAAGTGAACACAAAGGGTTTGTTTGACAGTAACAACAAGCCTGTTTACCAGCTCATGATGCATTCATGCCATATATGTTTGCAAATGTTCAACAGCCTAAAGTATTTATGAATATCTTGATTTAAGGGGCATCTGTTACAGACAGTAGAACAGGGCCCCCTTGACATACTTGCTCCGGCTACATCAGCTCTGGAAACTTAAACAAGCTGTGCCTGAAGTATTCTCCCCAGTCATCTCTCTTGGTATATGTTTCTACTTTCTAATTTTAAACTTTAAGCTGTCTGCTGGAGAATGACTCAGAGAAAGGATGGGTGACTTAGTATGGAGGAAATTAGAAGTCCAGTCATAGTTAACCCAGACTTCTGACCCTGAGCCTGAGTCACACTAATTGTATGTGCTGTAACCCCACACACACAAAAACATGCACATAATCAAACAATAACTTTTTAAAAATTGTCTGGACTTTCATGAAGGTCTGACTCTGGCTTGGTCTGGAACTGAAAAAGGAGACAAAAGAAGAAAAGGCTCCCCATGCAGTTTTTTCCAGTCCTGTTTAAAGAAAAAAACTGCATAAAAATCTTGGCCTTGCCATAACAGCAACATTGTGCTTGGCTTCATTGGGCTGCTCAGGAGTCCAAAGCCTATTATGTGTGTTTGGGATTCTCAGCTGATATGACAGGCACCAGGCTTCTCACTTCAAAAAGCACTGTCACAGTTCATCTCAGTCACTGGCATTCTCAAAAAAATAAAAAAAAAGAGGGCAAAAGTACAAAGGTTTCAGGGACAAGGTAGCTTTCTGCCTTATGTGGTTCTTTTTTCTAAATCAAAAAAGGCTATGAGCAAAACCCTTACCCCATATTAAGTTTCAAAGTGCTTTTAAGATCAGAAAAAGTTGCTTTCCCTCATTTTTGGAAGGGGAAACTGGAGGAAGCTATGGGAAGGAGATGCTTGCAAAACATCACAAACAGAGCAATGCTACAAATAAGAGCTTCTGCCTCTTGTAGGCTACCCAGCAATGCTCTGTCCACTATGAAACACTGGCCTCCCACCTTCCAGGGAATATCCAAAGCAAATTATACCTTTAAGATGAATCTTGATTTAACAATAATCAAGATTGTTAAATCATTGATTTAATAATGAATCTTGAATCTGATTTAACAATAAAAGATATCAAAATTCTTCATGTTATTGTTCCGTTACTTAAAAGTTCCTACCAAATGCTCATTTGGACCCACCTGTTCTCTCTGACCGACATTACCTCTGATTCTCTGATCATCTGAAGGGTAAAACTTGGATGATGCACTTCTTAATTTACTTCTCTCTGCTATAATATATAAATATATAATATATATAAAATATATATCACATATTTTTCTGTTGGTGATGCAAACCAGGAAACATACAGGAGATAAAAAGTCCATGGCTGCTGGAGCAACTCCAGTATTCAAAATTTTCTTGGGTTAAATCTTTTTTCCCAAAATTTTAACTTTCCAGCATCTGAGGAAAACTGTCTTTGTACAAATTTCCCTAAATACCATGATAATTAAAAAGAGAAAGAAAGTTGTCTGCAATATCCCGGAAAGATTGAGAAAATTAGATTGGAAATTGTGTCTTTCACAGTGTGCAGGGATTTTGCCAACTAAAAAGCCAGCTAGTGGAAGGTTGCATTTGACTGACTGAGAGTTATTTAACTTGTTTCTCAGAAATGTACCTCCTCTCCCCTCCCTGAACATATATACACAGTCACCACTTCTTCACATAATCTTTCTCAAAAGATTAGAGAGGAAGCTGAGGTCCTTTAGAGGCTCTCAGGACCCATCCTTGATGAGAGGCAGGCTCCCTATCCAGAGCTTTCTCAGCAATGCTGCACTTTGTAACTCCGAGTAAATGACAATAAAGACAGGTCTGAGGAAGGAAGGTCAGACTCCAGGATGGGAGAGGCAAGGGGAGATGCCCCTGCTTCTCAAAGAGATCCATTGCTTCTCAGACTTTTTTTTTTTTAACATCTGCCTGCAGCAGCACAATTGTACCCAGGGCCTCCTTTGCAGTAACAACGGCGAGGTAAGATTAGTTACCATACAGCTGGCCCTGCTGGAATCAGTGACTTCTCTCAGCCCACATCCAACAGCTCCTGGGCCAGCCTAAGGCAACTGTCCCCTTACATGGTCCCAACATTATTTTTTTTGGTTTTACTCCAGTTGCAGCATCTGCAGAGGGCACTTCACAGGCTGGACCACAAAGCAGCACTACCTTCGATTCTTCTCCCTGACAAGGAAGATTGCAAGTCCCTTAACACTGTAATGAAGAAGAATTTTAAAAAAGAAAAGTGATCTTTTGAATTTTAAAATGAGGCCAAACAGCTTTGCTTCTAGGAAGGAGCAAGCCCTCAGCAAAGTCCCCAGAAGAGACACATCTCTACCATTCCCAACATCTGAAGTCATCCAGATCAAAAGTAATTTTTCTATTTTCATCTCAAACCTAGAAAAAAAATTAACAATCTATTGTCTGCTACACTTTTGTCAGGTTTAAATGTAAAAAAAACCAGGAAGACAGAAAAATCATGAGGTTACCCTGTCCGTATACTGTAAGTCTAACAATCTGTCTACCTTTAGGTCATTGTGACAGTGGGTGTCCTTCTCTTTGAAAACTCTTTTCTGGAGTTTCTTTTATGCTGCTGTAAATCAGGGTAGAATTGTTATGATAAATTTGAGACCTGGCCTAAGATAGATCTATTCCATAGACACAGTCATTTATTCAATTACATGAGTTCTACTTCTTTGGATGACTTTCTGGGAATAGGAGAGCATGGATTTGGCGGAAGTTCTATTTCTAAAAAGCTCAAATCCCTAGGGATCAGATATTCATAAGGCTGCAACCACTATATGTTTAAACAAAAGGAACATCTCCTGCCCACAGTGAAATGGCTCAGTCTCACCAAATGAGGTATTTGAACAATGGTTTAAAGTGAACCACTTCTACAGCACTCTGAAAGCATTAGTCCAGTTTTCTACATCTATTAAAAAGGGACTTGTAGTGCATTGGACTATTTTCTGGAAGTGAAAGTCTGATGAATACATTTGTGGCTGTTTGCTCAGAAAAGGTTTTGCCTGTGAGAGTTAAAGTAGTCATCCTGAAAATGCTGAATTCTTTCCTCACATTTATTAGCATTCCAGTCAGCAAAACTGCAGACTAGTCATACCCTACTAGTCAGACTACCTGAACACAGAGCAAATAGTTCATGACCAACTTCCAAATCTGAAATGAAGTGACTCACAATAACTGAACAAACTGAATAGCTGGCTATTCATAAATGACTTACAAAGAGAACAAAGGTTAACCTTTGGAAAGTCATTTAGTACTCATAGTTGGCCATGATCTCTTTTTTTGCCTTTTAAAATAACAAGGGTGATCAAAAAAGTAAAACAAGCCTTGAAAAGACAAGCAAGCTAATCTCAGAGAGATGAATCTTTAGATCATGCATGAAACACCATTGCTGGCTCGGCACTCCAATTACTTTGTGCAGTTCTGTGAGAGGGGGGAGCTGTGAGCCAAAAGAAAGAAACAAGGCCAGAACCAGCACCAACTTGCCACTAGCAGAAAAAAATGTAAAGAGGCTGCTTTAACTAGGCATTTCCAAATCCACAGAGGTCTCTCCCTACCAATTATACCAGCTTTCTTATTCTTATTCTACCTGGCTTTATAGAGGTCTTTATGTAATATTCATCTGGGCACCTGAGAAGTTTTTATTAGTGCAGCAAACAAAGTGTCTAATGCCTCTCACTTGTAATCTTTCACTTCATGTATTCTTTCTTCCAGAGAGACGGTATGTGTGAATCAAATATCTGAGGCACTCTCGAGCATGATTCATGATTCCAGCTGAGTAATACATAACTATCTTTCTCCTCATGTCTTGCATGCCTTTTCTGCTGTTTTGACACCAAAGTGGCCTTTCCTATTTCATCTGAACCTGGCCTAGGATTCTAAAGAATTATTGATGAATAATGGCCTAAAAGTTCTTGTCTTTTTATAGTGAGTAATTTTTCAGATTGGAACTATATAATAAAGGCAAAGCATTTGTGATACATACAATACTGTACCTAAACTGCATGTGTGTGTGCATCCCTGCCCAAGGATAGTCTGTAACTACCTGGTGCTGTGAGGGGAGACACCATTAAAGACCTAGACCATTGTGGGGGTGGGATTTCACCATGAGTTTTGTAAAGGTCACCTGTCTTATTGCTACAGCTACATTCATGATCAGTGAAGCAAATGATTCAGTCTATCAAGCATCAGGTATTACTCCCAGAGCTAACAAAAATATATCCAAAACACTGTCATCTTTTGATTTCCTTTCACATGTGTCTTAATAGCCTATGTCTTTGGAGATAATTTTATATCAAAATATTCAATGGATTTTAATTATACTTTTTTTTTTTCTACCACAGAATATAGCATTAAAAAGAATTTAAAGGGCATGATATATCTATAGCTAGATATATAAAGGGATACATAGATTTTGTCTTCTCTGCTTTTATAATAGGTAAAATCATGGAAATTCAGCTCCCATCCCATTCAGTTTGATTCATTTCTGGGAATGGCATAGCATTTATCTATCCAAAGCTTCACAGGTTTTGGTGTAGAGGAGATGGAATTTATCTACACATTCACTTGGCCAAGATGAGGTTGGATCCCACCTCATTTAGGTGCTTAGCAGTAGCTATAGATCTTTCTGTGAATCCTTAGTAGATTTAGTGAGTTGTGCTGTGTCAATGCACCAGATTCAGCATATTCTTGGCCTAGGTTGATGAAGTATAAGGGTGATCATGAATACATCTAACATCTCATAATGTAAACCATCTTCATTACCAATGTCAGATCAAACCCCACTGAAATTCAGCAGCCAAAGTGAAGTGATTCAGTTTTATGATCCAAGACAGTCTGTTGACTGCAAACTATCTAACCTCTAAGATGCCTCTTAGATGTGGCCTGCTAGCAAAGCCATTTCTAAGTGATGAGATTGAGTCCTGACAGATCAAGAAATCTCAGTATTTTACCATGAGCAACACCTGGATTTGTGTAAGACACTTCACATAAAATACAACAATAAATCTTTCTTAACTCTGCTCTTCAGACCACTTTGAACTAAGCCACAATGAGCAGCATAGGTACTGTTTAGGTAAAACAGGAAACTTCATATGTTGCTGTCTATAGAGGACACAAAAGAAATAGGATTCCGCTCACACCAATTATCTGATAAAACCTTGTATTAATTAACACCCAGATAGCAAAGTACAGGTTTACTAAATGCCCCAAGAGATTTTAGCTTAAAATCCTCAAGTGGGGGAGGGGACTTAAAAGCTTCCCTTAATTGTTCTGCATGTCTCTAATGAACATTAAAACCTTGTAAATTTTTGGCAACACATACTGCTGGGGTATTATTTTAAAATGTGATTCCTAAATCAAAACAGCCTACTGTTTCAAAGCAATTTTCTTCTCTGTCCTAAGTATTAGCTCAAGTACTAACAAAGTGGACCAGGGAGGACTGTGACAGAGACAGCGTGTGGGCAGCACTTTGCTAATTTGACCTCTCTTCACAGAAATGAGAGGAAACTGTGATCTGAAGCTGACATTTCCTTAGAACATCGCCCAGCTTTCCTAACACTGGGACCACAATTCACTGATAACAGGGCTTTGAAGTAGCTGGAGCAGAGCCAGGAAACATTGGAAGTATTCTTCAGAGAATATCTGTTTCAGATTACCCCAGTGTATAGTAAGCCACACGTGCTAACTTTAGCATTTCTTCTGCCTTTAAAGCTTTTTGTCTTCTGGATGATTGATCTTGAACCTTTTCCTTTGGCTCGGTACACTAACATTTCTTGTCCAAATACTGCATTCCTACTTGGCATCCAATTTCTTCCCCACCATGTGTCACTAGGTTCACTTATCTTTCTCATCCTCTGACCCACATTAACTTTTACAAATACAGGATTTTGCTGGAGTTCAAGCAGAACCTGTGGTAAACATTGCACTGAATGTGGATAAGGAATTGTTTGGTGTGGTTTCTTTATTTTCTTCATTCCCACCAGCAATACTGTCTTCCAGTGCTACACTTCTCTCCATCAGAGGCAGCAGAAGGATAACCCACAGGCAGGAGTTTGGTTTTCCTAGTCCCATTTGAAAGTTGGAGTTGAACATCCAGCTTTCACAACATGTAATGCAAATCAGTACAGGCATCTCTGTAGGGCAAACCTACACTCATTGCTGAGGGTCTGACATCCATAGTTTCTTCATGCTAAGTCTAGCCTGACCCCAGGTACTGGTTGTTCATTTGCAGTCATTTGGTTTTATGTGCACATCCTCCAGTCTGGTTTCATACAAAAAGAAACCAGATCATGAGCATCACAAGCTTGTGCCGCTGCAAAACAAAGTTCAGTAAGAGGTGATGGCTGGTAACTTTGTTCTAATCCAGACTCTAAGACCAATACAGAAGCATCATTTGATTCTTCAGAATTATTGGCAGAAAAGGGTGCCAGAGGAATCATTCTGAGCAGTGGAATGCAGAGCTATCACAGCAAGGGGTGGCTCTGACAGCATCCCTCACTCCTCTGGCCACTGCAGAATGTCTGTGAACATTGGGAAAGCACAGCTTCCCTGCTATTACCATGTTTTCATCTCATTCTCTTCTTCTTTAGTCTGTGATTTCACAAGATGCTGCCTCCTGAAATTTCTGAGTTTCCTTTACTGTCATGAGAACAGCCAAAAAAGTAATAATTTTTTGAAAATTATTGGAAAAGACAAAAATTAAGTTAATCCATTTTCCATACTGAAGCAACATTTTGAGACCAAATTTACCTACATTTATTTTCAGTGAAAGAATGTCTGTCTTGATGCATTTTATTTTGAATGGAATAAATATCTAATTACAAAAATGTGATGGATGAGAACTGACCTCACCAAAAAAACTGCAAGTCTTTCATTTCCAGTTGACCTGACACAATGTTTTTTTCTTCCATTTTTCGGTTCAAATGTAATTGTTCAGACAGTCATTTGGCAGAGGGTTTTAACATTTTTGAAGAAAAAATTCACTTGGCTATCAAGAGTAGTTGTGGAGGCAAGAACTCCTGTTGGGACAGATACCCATTGAGAGAAGAGGTACCTTACAATCATGAATTGCGCTCTCCAGGGCGACCTAAATAGCTCAGAAAAAGGTACAGACTGTCCTTCTTTCCTGATTTTGATAGCCATCAACTACATTTTCCCAATTTTATCAATTGCAGCACATGAAAATTTGTAATTAATGACAATCAGCTACTGCTATTAGATTGCAGTCAAAATGACAATTTGGCACTGAGACACACTTCCAGGACTTCCTGTTCAAATTGTCTAAATGAAGGTTCTAGATAAGAAATGGAAGGCTCCAGGAAACTGGCAAGTGACCTCTTGATCCCAATGGTCTCACTTCACCGTGTATATGAAAGTGGATAATTTTCAGTGCGCTACAATCAGGGAAATTTTACTCTAACTTACAACCCAGAATTAAACTAGCTTCTAAATTGCAAAAGCACATTACTAATGATGACAAGTTTCCAGCACTACACTTAAACCACTTTTTTCAGAAGCTACCATCCAGCCTAGGAATATGTCAAACTCCCCAAGTACCATGATGTCAAGGCAGAGAGCAGTGGTTTCATCAAGGTCACACAAAGGTGGCACCTGGAAGGTGAAAATGGAATTGAGCTCTCCTATGTCCCGCTAAAGAGCTTTGACAGCAGACCAGCATCTCTTCACTGATGTCAACCTCTGTAATAAATGATGTCTCCTTGGTAGGGAACTGCCCAATCTGACATCATTAGTAGATCTGGAATTGCTAAAAGGTTTAGGGCTTCAGCATGTTTTGCTTTTAATTGAGCATGAAGCTGACTTGGCAATAATACCAAAAAGAGCCTTACACCCAAATAAAATCTGTTTAGATTGGCTGGTCTTCATGAAGTGATTCAGAACAACAAAGCTGCACCTTCTTTCTTCATGTCGGCACAGTTGTCAGGGCTAAATATTGCAGGCTGCACGTCTTCAAATGAGATTGATTGCACAACCTTTGTGAAAGCGCAAAGCATTTGAAATGCATCTTGTGTGAGAAGAAAAGAAATGGATCAGCCCTCCTCCCCTTTGAATCTATTTGGATTATTATAAAAACAGATAAACTGCTGAGCAGAAGATATAAGTAGGGTCATTCTTGCAGGGAAATGTGCTTATGTCATGTTCACCCTGGGTAAAACTAATATATCCTCATATGGCTTTGGAAAGAATTCTTCTTAGTTCCCAAAATGAAGAGTTGACAGCCCATGAGAGCAGTCATTAAAAATAAAAGCACATTTTTATGTTTATGAAAATAGCACATCAATCCCTGAATCTAAGATCATCTTTAACATAATGAGGTTTCCAGGGATCCTTTTTCTTGCTAGAGCATGCCACTCTCAATAACACATGCTTTTGAAGATCAGAATTCTACAAATACTGAAAGATGTTTCCCCCATTCCCACCTGACTCCTGGTTCTCCAGCTCATGAAGGCATTCCCCATGCTCCATAAGCCACATGCTTCGATTCCCAGAATGTATATTATCCATAATTGATTTAATCCCTCAGCATTGGGAACTGTAACTGTATAATAAATGGGTTGTGTCTGTTTCTCATTCTCCTCAAAACCTTGATACATGCATTTTACACAGATGACAAAAACATTTCTATTGTAGCATCAGCAGATTTATTCAGGAAGAGCCGAGTCCTGCCACATGATAGTTTTAATGCTCATTTCAGCAAGAGCAAGGTCCCAGTCTACAACTGTTTGTCTAATGGAGCGTTTTGACAGAGGTTTCAAGCCCATCTGTGTGGTCCTTCAAAGAGGTTACCTTGCCTTTGCCCCACGAGAATTCTTGTTGACATCTCCAAACAAACCCCAGCAACAGTGTGGCCCCGCAATCAGCCAGACCAATTACCTGAGAGGAGAGAATGGGAGCTCTGCCAAAAAAAAAAAATCCTAATAGAGTATTTAGTATTTTTTTTTAGCCAGATTATTTTGCTGCATGATTGCTATTGCTAAAGTAAGGGAAGGCTGTGAGCACACTGGCAAAAATGGAACAGTCACTTCTCTTACAGCTTGAAGTCAACTCAACCTTACTGGGTCATCAGCATCTTTCAGATGTACTGGGCCACATCCTTTGCTGATAAGTCAACAAAGTTAGGTCATCACTAGAGAGGTCTGGACTTACACCAGCTAACAGTTTATCCTGTTATAGTCAGTCTCCCCCTGAAGCTGAATACATCAGATAGCTCTCCAATAAAAATGAAATATATCCTCACCACCAGTCACTCCTGTTTTCACAGAGGGCAAAACAAGAAGATGTATTCTGAATCACATGCCTGACAAGGCAAAACACATTGTGCTTATCTGTTCGTCAGCCCACAGCTGTGATTCAGCTGCAATTATTTCCCCTGAAATAGCAATTTCATCTATCATTATTATTTCTGCACTATTTTTTAAATGGCAAATAGCATCTATCTTGGTGGAATGTAGGAAGGCTGTTTTACTTTTGATATTAAAAAGTTTTTTTGCAAAGTAAACATTGGCTGAACCTCTGAGTTGGTATACTGTTTAGGAATGCAGCCTTGCACAAAGCCCAGAGGCTTTTCAGGGTGTTAAAAGAAACCTCAGGCATTGAAGTCATCCCCAGGAATCAGATGAATATGATGTGTACACGTGTCAAAACGCCAACTTCAACTGTGTGAATATGTCAACATGATTTGAGCTGAAAGGAAGGCAGGGGCTGTTTGTAACAATAAAGAGCACTTTTTAAAAGGCTGTTTTCTAAGATGGATTAACTGCATCAAAAAAAATATGAAAAGGTAACACGCAAAAAAGAGACAAAAGGAAAGCTGAAGTAGAATTTAAGAATGAGTCCCTACTGCTGCTGTTTCAAACAAGGTTAATAATTGTAAGTACACAAAAAATAAGTCTGGAATGTCATATGCTCTTCTCATTTGTAATTAAGACTTTGATGCTATCCTCCTTTTCACTCTGTTTCCATATCCTTTGTTTACAGTTTGAAAGTCTCACCAGCTGTCCCAGCTGGTCTTAGAGCAGATCTTGTGGAGGAGAAGTGATCTGCTTGTAGGACACAGTTTCTACACGATAAAATCTCTAGATCTAATCAATGTTTTTCTTTCCACAACTTAGCTACTCCCTCCAGCATTACAGGAGACTGTTCTCCTTACCTTTAACATAATATGGAAAAGTGGTAAAACCTGTCTCTGTCCTGGCAGTTCCCTGTACTGCCATGTTCATCTGGTGCTTGGAGGCTCCATGTGCCTTTGCAGTGCTGAACTTGGTCCTGCTGTTAAAGAGCCAGAGAGAGAATGGAGAAGCTGGAGAGGAAGAGGTGCTAACAGCATTGCCATAGTCTCAAGTCTCTTGGCAAAACTTGGCAACTCTCCTAGAAAACCCAGAAGATATGAAGAGATGGAAATACAAGCTCCTTATTCTGAAAGGGCAATCTGTTCAGTGGTAACATCATCAGCAGAGCAGGCAGAAAATGGGAAAGAAAGACCTAGGAGATAGCTTTTCAATAAAACCATTAGGAACAAGAAATATTTTGATTCTGAGTTGCTGTCCCAGCCCCTTAAGGGCCATAGAGTCATAGCTGTCCATCCCCCTCCAAGACAGAGTTTAAGCCAAACTTTATCTTGCCATGATGCACTTTGGAGTCCACCTCTCAGAGGTGATGTTCACAGTCCCAGGGCATTTTCATCAGTGCTTGTCATGATTCCAGGTCAGAGGGGGCTCTTCCAGACAATAACCCAGCATTTTCTTGCACATACAAACAAAAACACATTTCTCATATTTCTAATAAGACTGAGCAGTAATGATGACTCAAAGCTGAAATTCAGGATCTAACTAGAGATTGATCCTCTCTGACTGATAACAGCAACACGAATAAGATATATTTGAGAGTGCTTTCTGTCTGGCAAGGGAAGGATAGATAATTTTTATGAGCCTCTCATTTGCACAGTGGTATAAAGTGATGATGAAAGGCTAAAATTTGTCTGTGTTAGTGAAAGGTAAAATGCAAGATAGTGCCACACCGAACCTTCAGTGAAAAAGCATAGAAAGAAAGTCTATTTGCACAGATGGACTAATGAAGTGGCTCAGTAGCCAATTAAAAAGAAAATTTAAAAAGCAGACATTTGTGGTTAGGAGATCAGATGGGAAAATTAGACAGATATGAATAATCCGGTCTTGAGTAGTGAGTTGGCAGAGCAGGTAAAATTAGTTTGGTAAGATGGTTAACACAAAGGAGCAAAACTTGAAAAAAAACTATTGCAGATTGAACAAGATCTACATATTATTGAGACTCGGCAGGGTTGCAGTGATTGGGAAAGTGTGAAATAATTTGGAATGGGATTGAACAGAGAACAACTGCCTCTTCTGGGTAATTAGGCTAATTCCACAGGATCTCTTGTTTGGACTTGCCCACTACAACCTCTCATTGCAGATTCCTTAAAACATGAAATGTGACTGCTAACATGTGCTGTGAAGGTGTCAAACAGAGCCTGCTGTGAGCAGAACTGTATGACACATCATGTGAAAACTCTGCTTCAGCAACATAAGCAACAGAATTTGCAGCCATCATGAGTTTCACATTTCATGCTTCTCACTGAAATTAGGCAACACTGGGAGAAGAAAACTAACAGAAAATTTGCCTACTTTAATGAACACTCTTAATAAAAATCTTCTTGGTAAAATGAATGAGAGGAATCTGAAATGACTTATGAAATGTGTAAGTAACATGTATAGATGGCATAGGTATGGCTAAATCACAAAACTATCCAAATTCAAGAGTCTCAGTTCAGAAGGCAGAGGGAATTGTCCCCAGCACTAAAGAAGACAAAATCTACAATATTTTTGGGAGGTGAAAAAAAGCAATAAATTCAGGTTCACTAAAACATCCTATTCTGAAAGCCAAAATATGTAATTGCATTTTGATTTTTAAATGTATTTTAATTTACCTATATACATATATTTGCTTTCAGAGGGAGAGGTTAATTCTTTTTTAAACACAAGAAGATACATATATAAATTATATTTTACGCCAAAAAAATCCAAAATAAAAATTTATGTCCAGAGAAGGAAATGTCTTTCAACCTTATTGAAGCAGAGCAATTTGTTATTTTAATTATTATTTCTTTTAATGAAATTTCACTGGAACAAATTTTAAAATTCTACTGGAAATTTTTGAATACCTTGTGCAGAATCAGATATTCACAATTCCATCCCTGCAAAGTAACCTTAACTTTCCTTCTGAGCACTTTTAGACATCAAGGGAGCAGGGAGTAGTTCTCAGAGCAGCCTCCTGTCTGTCAGAGTGTCTTTAGCACCGGCTGGCACAAGGGCAGATTGTGGCCCTTTTTCATTTAGCAGCTATTCAGTGCAGCATAACAAATAACATTTGTTATTCTTTGCTGCCAAGGAGACAATCTGCTTTTCATTTCCTCTGAAGAAGAGCATAATACTATGAGTAAAACATCAGATATAATTAGGCAAAATGGTTGAGTGCCTGACTGAGCAGAGAAATGGAACTGTCCTGGATATGAAAAATAGCAACACACCTGAGAAAGAAACAAGAAAAAAGGGAAAAGTGCTGGCTGCCCAACTGGAGCATGCAGAAGCTACCATGTGTTATCCTTTCCTTGTGCAAGTGGGATATTTCCTAGAATTATGCAAACTAGTTAAATGTCTTCTCAAAACATCTGAAAAATGAAAAAAATAGAATAATAAAATAGAAGTCCACTCCCACATAGATCCTGCTATTTCCCTACATTATGAACTAATATGTACCTAGAGATGGAAAACCTGATTCCTGAACATTTATAGATCTGTACACAATCTGGACACAATTCTCCAGTGCTTTATGCCAATTACATGTGTGTCTGTGCCTGAAAAATGTCCTTTAACTTACAGAATGAGGAGTTTGCAGGAAGCCTTTTGCTGCTAACAGCAAATATCAATTGATTCATTACTGTTCGCAAGACTTGAATATTTTAGAACAGGAAAGCCTGAATTTTCATATTCCCCTGAGTCACAACAGTGAGCAGCACTACCCCATGCCTCATAGCCCATGAGGTTATGGAGGGCTCTCCTGAAAATGCAGGAACCTTGCAGAAAACAGCAGAAAAGTCAGCTATCAGGTAACTGAAGTTCCTGCTTCATCAAAGCATCAAAAGTGCAGTCAGAGGTACTACCAGTCACCTCTTACTCCTGTCCATCAAACAGTAAATACAGGATTGCTATGGCTAGTAATAGACCACAGCTTTCTACTGACTCTTGCAAGCCTTGTCTGGATTCATCTCAGCTTGCCTAGAGCATTTTTTTTTAGGTTTATCCCCTGGTAAAAGCAATTTTTAATGACCATTAGGCAATTGCTTTGACTATTTTATTTCCTTATCTTTGGTTAATTATATTGTACAGCCATGACTTTTATAGAGTCAGCTGTAACAAGCAGCTCATCTGTACTAATGAATGAACTAGACTTAAATCATCTAGAACAACAAAATAATTTAGGTATAAAGGCAAGGTATGACAGCAGAAGGCTTGAGAGTGAGAATGCAGGTTAGAGTGGAGAGGAATACAGGCACTGCATGACCAGAGAGAGGGCATGAGAGCACTGGAGGCTCTGGGGATACAATTATCTCTTTAATCAAAGAACTGCAGACTCAAAGAATGTGTAAAACTGCTATTCAGGTGAATAATGTGAACAGAAGCAAGTTTCTAATAAATGTAGACACTTCAACAGCATATATGGGTGTAATGTGCAGGCGCGAGGTAATGAAAAAACTGAAGTGTTAAATCATGTTAGGAAAAAAAAATGTTCCCAAATGAACACTAGAGAAAGAGGGAAAGACTTTCAACACCACCTCCATAGCTCTACCTGTGTAGGACTTAGGAGATTGATGACACAGTAACTCCATCTCTAAACTGAAGCCAGTGAGCCCAAGGGCAGGGAAAGATTGTGTATAACAGCAGACAGAAGCTATGTGTAAAGGAGTGTGTACACGGCAACTTTAATTGCAACATTATTGAAGTATTTTCCAGAATTACACTCCCTTTTCCTTTTCTCTTCATTATTCATTAATTATACTGTTAGCAATTCAGTTCACAAATAACATTTGACATTACAGACAAGGTGTCTTTTCTTTCCACAGAACAAACACAATTTTGAGTACAACGCTACCTTTTGCTCATGGATGATCCTCATACAGGCCTTGGACCTCCATGGATGCAACAAAGAGCAGCACATCCATCTGTGTTAATGTATGATCAGGCTATGAATTCAGCACTGCCAGTGAGAGAAAGATTGCCAGAATCTCTTACCAGCACAAGGGCATAACTGCACTTTGTTTTCTGGGCTGAACTAAGGTGACTCTGCTTGTGCTCTCCAAGTCTGACAGCTCCAAATGTGAAATCACACCATCATGGTTAGTCCAGCAGTGAACACAAGATCTGCTGAGAGCCAGCTTCAGACTACTCAGGTTCAGCAGTGCCCTAACACAGCCACAGCACTCCCATTCACATCTGGCTGATTCTGTCTGCCTGCAAATCAACACAGACACATGCTTGAAGATACAGCCCAGAAATCCAAAACATTTGTGAAAATGTTTTGTATTCCCCATTTCCTATCTATTCTTTCTCTCTCCCTCCCTCCCTCTCTCTCTCTCTCTCTTCCCCTCTTTTTATCTCTTTCTATTTTGATTTTCCAACAGATTTTTGGATCTGGCTTTTCTCCAGGGCACACGGATGGTTTACTAGCAAGAACTCTGCCTAAAATGTCACTAATGGCTTAGACAGGGACAACGTTAATAAGAAACACTACACAGAGGTTTCTGTGACAAGATGGCCACAGCTGATCAGCCCAAAGCAGCACTGGAGATAAGCAAAAGTGTATCTCAGCCCACTACAACTCAGCACAATGTGGTCCACAAGTGGATATTCCTCTTCATCAAATGCTTCAGTGCAGTGCAATGCCTATCAGCCACAAGAGGCAGTCAGATCCTGGTGTTCACTTCAAAAACAAATCAAATATGTTACCTGGATAACCAGTGACTAGTGAACGTTTTAGCTGTAGCCAGAGAGGATGATGTGGCTCAGCAGTGCAAACCAATTCAGTCTAATAATTGTCAGAGCTGAGAGTTTCAGGAGGAGATTTACAATGGTTCTGCAGTCTGGCTTTAGCCTTAAAAGTTAGGGTGGGGACTGTAAAGAATTGGCAGCTGATAACAGAAATGGAATAAAATCAAAATATCTATCCTTTGTTTATTCATCATCTTGAAATATTTATAATGGTCCAAGTAGCCCTCCACCCACCTCACACTTGAGCTTTTTTAAACGTGTGTCCAGATTCAAGACTGGCAACATCTTGAGTCCATCTCTGGATTAACCCAAACCGTTCTACTTTATCATTAACAGATACTTCAACAAAATGAGACCAGAATCTCAGCCAGCACCAGCTTTCTATTTGCTGTCTAAATCCAAATTAATATTAGGTGTTACAAGACTAAAATAATCCCTAATGAACCTGAGAAATGGCATCCTGAGTGAAGTCATGCAAGGCCTGACTTCAGCAAACAGTCCTTTGTTCTAAATATATATATATGTGTGTGCATGTGTGTGTGTGTGTGTGTGTGTGTATGTGTGTGTGTGTGTATGTATATATAAATACATACATAAAACAAATTTAGGGCCAATTGCCCTTAACAGAGCAATGTATATTGCAATACTTACCTAATTGATTTTTAAGACTCCCTCTCACTTAGCATTTCCCTCCATCCTAATTATTTTCTTTAAAAAGAACTGTGCACACAGGGTCCATATTAAAATCACTAATGTCCATAATGCTCCTACAGTTCAAATCTGCTTTTTTTTTTTTTTCTCTTTAAAGAAAAAAAGAGATGGTTGCCAGTAAGGAAGATTATATGTTGCCTTGAATTTTCCCAGAATATATCTCCTTGGATCCAGCACTATGGTTCAGCCTTTTGTACACATGCAGAGGGCAGCTGGAACATTTCAGATACAGATGTGAACCTCCCCAGAGTTAATTATTCACATTATTGCTTGCATCTTCAATTTGAGTTACCCAGCTTGTATTAAAGTTCCTGCATACTATGCGCTAGTTTTGGTGCACCAATACCTTCTGGGAATTTCTGGCTGCAACTACTGATTCATATCTAAATCCCCAGACACTTTTTGATTTGTGCAACGGCTAGTGAGACTGTGAACACACAGGTAGAAAAAAAAACTTCTACCAGAAAAGCAGCTATTTAAACAATTAGCAGCACAGAGGAGACTAAGGATAGCTCTTCTAAAACCTTTTAGCTGCATTCCTTATTCTCCACTGCCTGCAGGCATCCCCTCCCTTTGGTGACCTGAAATTCCCAGCCCTGCAGACTGTTGTCTTGGTGTACTATTTTTGCCCAAACTATAAGGCAGTTTATCAAAAGGTTTCTCCCCGACCTGAAGGAACAGCTCTCTCTTTCCCTCCATATCCTCCTTGCACTTGATACAGAAGAGCTGTGAGGTGTTTATGGTGATCTATTTCAGACTCCTTTATAATTGGATGCTCTGGTTTCATGGTCTGACAACTGATTGATAAGTCCTCTTTTGTGGGCTGAGAATGACTGACCTTTTCCTCTGGGATTCCCATTATAGGGTAGCCCTGTGTCCTCTTTCTTGGCCAAGTGCCATGGGAAAGACAGCTTGCAAAGACAGCTCAAAGAATGATGTATGAATTTAAAAAAAAAAAAAAAAAAGAGGAAGAAGAAGGCTTTGAAAATCATTCAGCATGACTGTGCACACATAGTTTAATATACATGAGTCTTTTTATCCTGTAAGGATTCTTTCTCACATCTCTCTGTTGACCTTGAATGTTAAGATGAGCCTCACTTTTAATAGGTTTCCCTGGACATGTCTGATCTCTAGGCACTTTTTAAAAAGAATTATCTACTGGGATCAATTTCCAAACAAAATCCATCACATTCAAGACATGGATTTCCAACTTCACAAGCCATTAGTTAAGCTGGAAGAAGAAATTGCAGCAACTATCAAGGGCTTCACTGAAAGTTATATGATCTTGTCAGTGCCTGAGAGGCCAGTGAGACCATTACTGGGGAATGGCTAATGGGAAGATGAGAGGAAGGATGAGCCAGCTGCTTAAGATATGGGAAAATCACTCATGCTCCCTGAGAAACTTCTTGGATTCCTTCTGGTTTAATGAGGTGTTTTTCTTCCACCAGTTATTACAAAGGTACAATTTCATTAAGCAGTTGGTAGCTTACAGAGCTGCATTATCTGCTTCATATGTATACCACACTTCACCCATGACTGTGAATAAGTCAAACTCTGAAATTCTGAGATTCCAAAAAGTTCAGAGAAAAAAAACAAACAAACAAACAAAANAAAAACAAACAAAAAAAAAAAAAAAACAGTGACAGCAGAAAGCAGAAAGGTACAAGAAAGACTACTGAAAAAAAGCTACTGAAATACTTTGCAATGGAGGAATAATGGAAATGGAAATAACACTGCAAAATATTCAGTCCAACTTCTGTACAAAAGAGGTGACTAAAGTTATTCAGGCCTAAAATTTTTAGTCTGAACAAGGGCTCCAAAAGCATTTTTCATATATCTAGTCATTAAACTCTTTCCACAGAAAGCAATTTTTCAGAATCCCTCAAAGTTGAGGATCCCAAAACATTATACAAATTAAGAATTTAAACACTCAGACACTTTTCAAGCTCTGTTAGCACATTTCTTTCACTGGATTTTTGCATGGATTTCCATTGGGTTTATCCTGGACTTGTTATATTTGTATTAGCTAGAAGTATTTAATTAGTTCTATGGCTTAAGACCTGTCACAGCAAGGGAGAACAGAGGGAGGTCTGGGAAAGCATTGGGATACCCATTGCCTTGGAGGATTGCTCAGGAATATCAGTGTATATTTTGTCAAACATTCAAATGAGATGGGCACAGATGCAGGGAGATTTTTTCTCTCTTACACATTAACCAAGTTCTTCCCCAGACACAGCAAGATGCTCATCATACTGCTCCTGATGAAACACATGCAAGTGCAGCACCCATATTACTTACAAGTTCAAGCATCTAGGGAAGTCTGCAGAATGGAGGTCTGAAGTAGAAACATTAATTTATCTTGTTACTGCAATGTCCAAAACTAACTCCATTCAGAGGTCGAGTCATGTGCTGGGAGGTATGTTTGCTATCTGCTGGCTATGATGAACAGAAAATTCTTTTTGCTACAAATACTAAGATAATAAGAGGAGGAATCATAAAAGTGAAACACCCTGTGGTGTCATTGCCACAATCCCTATTGGGTTCAATTCAAGGGTGGTAGATTTTTATTAGAGATGAGTCAGTTCTGGGGTCTGACAATGCAACTCATTCATCTAAAAGGTCTGCTGAGCTCACAACTGCATTTGAGCAAACCTGAAAGATTTGCCAAGGAAGAATTTCATAGGATAAAATAATATTAAATCCTATGGTGTGGGCCTGAAAACAAATAAAGTGCAGCCATACCAGATTATTTGAATTTTATGCATACATGGATCATCTAATGCTGAACAATATCATCTCTAGAAACTTAAATCTTCTTTTACCTCATATGATTTAGGTAGAAATGAATCTGTTTAAATTTAGATTTAATTTTTTACCAAGTTTAAAGGTTAGATATACCTTCTAGAAAAATCATGATAAGGCACAGATCTGAACTACTTGGGAGACCTTACTCAGCTGTAGATGCAAAAACAAATATCAAATCCAGTTATTTCAGTTGTCAGAGCACCAAGCTCAGAATCACAGGCATTTGTTTGAACTCCAGTCAATACTTGTTACCAAAGTGAATGATAGAAATATAATCTAACACCTTTTCTTTCTTCTATAATTCTTTTTGAAATTTAGGGTAAAAACACTTAGACAAGTTGAATTTTGGAATTCCAGAAAGACAGAATAAGTAACTTCACTGTACAAACAATAATCACTGTAACAAAAGCAAAATGGCAAGAGTGGAGGGGAAAGACTGGAGAAAGGGGTGCTTTAAGTCTTGAATTATTTTATGTTTGCTTTCTCCATGCAGAGACATTGACATCTCATATTTTTCATTTGTTAGTGTTTGGCAATATCAGTTTAAACCAAGACATGTTTCATCTGACTGGCCTAGGAAGTGAGCATAATGCTGGACTGAAAATGGTACCAGAGTTTCAACAGGGGTAGTAGACAGTCTCAAGGATTTGATCATAGTGTACAGAGAGGAAGAAAAGAACTTTACCCATTGGTAGAGGACCCAACTATACCTCACAAGCAGGGACACCTTTCTTCAGCATCAAAGGCAATGGAACAGCATTAAATTTAAACATCTGAAAAGTCTAATGGCTGAAAATTAAAATAAGCTGTCAGTCTGCTAAAAATGATTTTTAATTCAAAATAAATCAGACTAACAATTTACAGATGTTTGCAAAGAAAATTTCTAAGTTACTCACTTTCAAAGCCTGAGGCTTCCCTACCTTCAGTATTCCACTTGCATTTTAATGGCAAGGGAGGCTTTCTGCCACTGCTTGCTCCTTCCTGATGCACAGCACAAACTTCATGAGTCAGCAGGTCTTGTACTCACCCTGGGGCCTGAAATCACATAATTTCTATTATCTTCAGGGTTCAGAAGTGGAAATAGGGAAGCCTGTATATATTATATATTTTATATATATATATATATATAAAATCTGGTGGAATTGTGGAAATCTTAAGCAGTAAAGAAAGATCCTTAAAGAAAGACATAGAGCACACAGATCTTTTACGATTTATGGTAGCACTTTTTAAAAGCACATGTATGAAGCCCACCTGTATTGACAAGCCAGAAAAAGAACCTCAGCTTGTCTTTGAAGCTCACATGTCCAGTCTAATGCTTCCAGCTCTGAGGGAAGCTGTGTGGCTGGTGGATAGCAGGAAGATAAGTCAGCCCTTATCGCTGCACCACTGGCTTTACCTCTGCTCCCTCCATCCAGACAAATCTTAGGTGAGGAAGGATATGGCTACCATCTCTTTCATCTACTGGTATTTCCAATAGTGTTGTCCAGTTTATATTGTTCTTGCTACTCAGTTAGGGTCTTTCTTTACATTCTTTCCTCCATGATGGGAATTGATGGGAATCTTTTCAGTGTTAACTTTTTTCCACAAATATTTTGCCTCTCCAATTAAAAAAAAAAAAAGTGCATTGATATCATTATGCAAGTGTTGGTCCAGTGAAAATTTTTCTTCTGCTGGTTCTGTGAGCTGGGAGACGACAAAGAAGGGAAGGGGAGGTTTTGATACAACCAGTTCATCATGAAGGACATGAATGCAGCTGAGAGAAGCAAGCCTCAGCTGACTTAGACTCAGTGCACTGTATTCTTCCCAGTGAACATATCACTATGGGTCTTTCTTTCTTCAAAAATGAACTTTGGAACCTAAATCACTCTTGAAACATGTTCAAAATTACCCTGGAAACATTTACAACATCAACAATAAAACTGCAGAGAAAACTTTTCTAAATCAATCTCTTATGCATTTGTGCCACCTAGTGAACAAAACCCAGCTAAAGTGCTTTTGTGAGAGGGAAGACCTTGGTGTCCTCAGGAATTCTTGTTGGCTCTGAAGGGTGCTTTGGTGGCTCACTGGGTTAGCTGCCTTTGTCCATAGCTGTTGGGCTGCCAGTTTCAAACCCTAGAAGGATGTCAAATGAATGTGACCTGACAAACTGGAGCCACAAAAAGCTCTTCTGTGTCATAGGGGAAAAAAAAATCAAATAGCTGCATCTCGCTCTCATCCTCTCACAGTCCCATAAGTGACATTAGCAGTAAGTGTGTGCAGCAGAGTAATGAGTAGCTCAGAGTCATTCTGGATTCAGATATATAGAGTGCAACACCTAAATTTAAACAACTGGTGTCTGCTATACTGCAAGGGGAACCTTAATATTATTCAAATTAATATCCACTTGTACTGTAAAAAACATACTGGTATTATCCTGGGACACAGTTTCCTATATAGCTCATTGCTATTTTGGGACCATAATACATTATGAAGACATAGCATTATTCATAGTAATAGCAGGCTTGAGGCCCCAGCCAAAAACAGGGAAACTTGAGCACAGCTGTGATTTACAGCCTAATCCAATAAGAGGGGGGAAAAGGAGAAATCCTCATTTTACAGATGAGAGCGATGAAGTTACATAGTCAGGCAGGACATGTTTATGCCATATATTTTAGGCCAAATCCAGGGTCTGGGGATGATAATGAGCTAGTGTCCAGGTGTATACAGGGTGCTGTATGCATGTCTGTGAGGTTCCCTTGTCTCTGGTGTCATGCTCCTGCCTGGCTTCCAGGACTTCTCAGACAAGGGGCTAAAGAGGCTTGCAAGGATTCAAAGCCTGAATAAGTCTCCTAAAATGTTAGTTGATTTTGGTTTCATTGGTGTAATTTAAAGCTTTAGCTGTGGACCTTGTTACCAGACTCCAGGCCAAAATCCCTAACCAAGTGTTGTTTCAGTATTTTGCTTTGGGCTAATATGTATATTAAACAACAGCAATCAGATCCTGTGAAAGATGTTTGTTTATTAGTATTTCATATGTAGCAACTATCCCAGCACTGACTTTCTCTGCAGAGAAATAAACTCAGTTGCAGGACAAGCAACAGCTCCACATGCTATAAAATAGTGCCATCTAGTGCATACTGGATGCTAGATTTCCTAGAGGGAAAACGTCCTGTAAGCAACTGCTGAACACACATTCAACACAAAAGTTCAGATATCAATTGTCTGGAAAAGTTAGGTCTGGAGTATGCAAATTAATTATATCTGTTCAACTTTTGAGTTCTTTCATTAAATGCTTATGCAGAGAAAACATTTTCCGTCCAACAAATTCATAGCCACCCTCAAAATGAGGCATATATTTATTGCAGAGGTATTGGTTTCACAGCCTGTGCACCAAATTTTTCTAAGGAAGATTAAAGTAATCAAAGAAGAATCACTAGTGAGTCTCAAGTAATGAGACTGGTTATGATTACTCATTAAAACCTTTTGATAAGGCATTTTTAAGAGCTAAACACCCAAATTTACAAACCACAGTTTTGCTTCTGAGAGCAACATTGCAATTAATTCAGAAAGCCTAAATATGCTGCCTAAAGAACAGACGAGCATAAAAATAAAACCTGTCAGAGCAGCATCAGATGATCCTCAGCACACTTGCAAGAAAGTTCATACTGGAGAAGCCAGTGGAGAATTTCCCCAAATTTTCCACATCTCTGCCATGATAGGACAAACTTAGAGCTATGCTTTAGGTCGGACAACAGCCAAGCTCCTGCCCATGGTACAAGCTAGAATGTGACAGTTACCAAAAGGGATGTGTGTCCATGCCCCCATAGCCCTATCACAGAATGGCCATTCTTCCTTAGTGCCCCTAGGAAGATTTCTGCATCTCCCTACTCCGGGATGCCTCACCAGACCCTTCAGGATATAGGTTAGCACTGTAATTTAAAAGGTGCTGGATTCCCCCTAAGGAAGTACAATCAGTGCAAAATGGGGACCATATAAAAAGTTTGTTACTGAAACTCTTTGTTAAAGGCTGTATTATTTTTGGTACCAGATATACATTAATATCTTCAGCCACACTTGTCTGAGAAGTGATTTCAGCAATTTTCATCTGATGTATTTGTCTTGCCAGAGGTATTACGATGCTAGAAGTGCACAGGCTGTAACACTGATAATTTGATAGGCAGATGTCTTCCTCTGAACCTGCAGTGATCCAGCTTATCCACATCCACAGGAAGGACCCTGGTACCACTGGAAGTCTCTACCACTGCCCAAGGTGCATAGTCTTGACTGCCCTAATTTAAGGGTTCTGGGTCTATTTCAGCAAGATCAGAAATTTCATTTTAGGTGTCTTGGATTAAGTCCAAGTACATAATTTCATTCTTCCTGTCTACATTTCCCTTTTGCTTTTCGTTGGATAAACTACTCCTCATGCTTCAGTCTAAATTGTGTTTTGCTGCTCTGTATGCTAAAAAGCTGCCATATTCCACCCCAAAGTTGGATGTATTTAAAGGATGGATTAACTGTTCTTTATATATGCAGTTTGGAACTGGATTGCAAGGTCCACTGTGTGTTTTAGGATCACTGTTATTTAAAATAGTGGTTTACCACTGGTATCTTCCCCTTACACTCAAATCTCAAAAGAAGTATATGATAAATAAACCACTGCAGAGAGTGGGTTAATATCCACAATGAGCCAAAATTAGTGTTTGGTTTGAGTCTGATAGCTGTGACGTTTTTCTGGAGGGGGCTGGGAGGGAAATGGCCTCTTCAGAATTAAGGAAAAAAATAATCCACTTACATCATAGAAAGTTGGAATCACATCAAAGGCTGTGAAAGCTCAGAAATTGGCAGCTTGAGATCCACTAAGAACTGAAATGAATTTATACCTTTTTTTTTAATAAAGCTGGAACAATGACTCAAACAACTTAATCCCTCAGCAATTTCACAACCTTTTGTTATTTTTCAGAAGTCCCTCTCTTGTCTTGGTGTGTCAAATCACCCGTTTAAATCTTTTGCATATTTAGGACCAAATTGTGCTCTCCTAAGTGTTTGATGCTGTTGAGTTCAATGTACTTGGGAGAGGTGCAGAGCTTGGCCTCTGGCCTTGACACAGAGGGGATGCCAAAGTGGGGCAGCACAGCCTAAGGACATCACATAGTTCTGTTCTCTGCACAGTTATGCTCTGCTGGAGCCTTTGGGAGAAAGTCAATAAACCCTCATTTTTAAAATGGGAGTAACACCAACCTACATCCCAGGAGAGCTGAAAAGCTTAAGCAAATCCATGTGACAAAGCCTGTCTGGTATCAATGGGCCAACATAGACTCACTGGCCTTTCTGAATCAATGCATATATATATATGTATGTGTATATATATATATATGTGCATGACCTCTTCAGCCCAAAATTGTCAGTAGAGCACCATTTAGATGCAGGATGACTGATGAGCTCAAATGTAGGGCATAGTCTCTTTGGTGCCAGAATAAACATTCTGGCTGGACCTGTGGTGCAAAAAATGCCCTTGCCAAGCCCCAGATGGGGAAAGGGCACTAAGCCACAGGCCTAGGAACCCTTCAGCCCAAGAGTGGAGTGAATCCATGGCACTCTCTCTCCCAGGTTTCACCTCAGCACAGAGTTCAGTAAACCAGATGTGATGCCAGTCTATTCCCCTCTTGAAGGTACCTCAGCGGATAGCCAAGAAGGCAAAACTCATGAGAGGAAGAAGGAGCCTGATCTTGTAGTTAAGCAGTTGAGGTTCTCAGCTGCAAAGAGGACTACCTGGGCAGTTTCCTCCTTTTAGGGGCCTGTTGAGGTGTTGCTTTTTCCACTGGAGATAAAGAAAGGAAATAACCCAGGCAGTCCAAATAACCCCTTTCAGATAGAAAGTTTGACCACTGCTTTAGGTGCTAGTTTCAACCGCTTAACTGCAGGGCTGACACAGCCAGGCCAGCTCCTGCTAGCACCAGTGTGCTTTCTGGAGTAAACACCACCCTTTCTCTGAAACCACAGGATGAAGCTTTACACACACAAGCACACACACGCCTGTGTTAGTTTTCTGCAATGTTAATCCTGCTTGATCCATTCACATTCTTGGTGTAAATTTACTTTTGAACATTTCCTCTGTTGACAGCCACCTTTACTTACCAGCAGTATCCTGCTATCCCCCTGTAAGAGCTCAGTACTCCCGTGCTGCATAAATGACACCTTTGAACAGTGGGACTGCATCACTTTGAGACCCAAGGAAGGGGATAGAGAACATCCCAAGCAGCTCTTCTAGAAAGAGAGATTGCTCACAGCTTCCACTGAAAATCATGACAGTACATGGAAGAAGATCAGCATCTGTGGAAAGCCATGCTCCTAGGTACCTCACCTGCTACTGATAAGCATCTCAAAAGATGACAAAATAGATTAAAAACTTGCCAAGATCTCACAAGAGTCCTTGCTAACACCCTTCTTTCTGGTTTTAATATGTAGTTCTAACTCACAGAACCTGGGTAGAACCTGGTTCTCCCAAATCTCTCAACTGAGGAGCATTAATCCCCAGGCAGTTTGGTCATTCTTGCCCAGGAACTACTTAGAGGAAAAGCTTAAACGGTTAACATTTTGGTTTCTCTCTACAAATGTTTCAAAGCAATAAACCATGTTAGTCAATGAGGGCTTAGCCTCTTGCAGTTTTTGATTCAAGGTCCTACTCTGGCTGACACAGTCACATTCAGATACAGACAGTAACTGTCCCGCAGCAATGTCAAGTGAGGGTGCTTTACAAGCACGATAATTTCAGCAGTTAATTATCTGCACAGTGTCATAGGTGTGCCTAGCAATACATCGTTTTGACAAGTCCCTACCCCAAGGACCTTACAGTCTAATCTGGACGGACATAATTAAAGAATGACCCATGGAAATAAGAGCAGAAGCGAGTCGAATTTGAGCTCATCTCCTGTTTTGTTTGTGGGACATGCCGACCCGTGTGAGTAGCTCCTGCTGTTGCCGGACTCGTTTCCCAGCGGCGCTCGCCGCTCCCCCGGCCCGGCAGGACGGGCAGCGCCGTCTCTCCGTTCCTGAGGCTCTGCCGCCCTCCCGCGGCCTCTCGGGCTCGTCCAGCTGGCCTTGGCAGGGCTTCCAGTCCACGCCTCTCTGCGGGGATGTCATCTCGCGTCTGAGTGCATGGGGCAGCCTGCAGTCCCCGGGACCAGTACTCTGCCAGCTGAGGTAGACTTCTCCTTTTTGGTGTCTCAGAAAACGAAGTATTTTCGCTCCAGAAAACATTTTAACTGCCTTTTCCTTTAGAGCATAAGGTGCTCCTAGAATCATAGAATCAAAGATTATCCTGAGCTGAAAGGGACCCACAAGGATCGCTAAGTCCACATCCCAGCATTGCCCAAATGCTTCATGAACTCTGTCAGGCTTGGTGCTGTGACCACTTCCAGCGCCCAACCACCCTCTGGGTGAAGAAGCTTTTCCTAATATCTAATATCAACCTCCTCTGACACAGCTCCAGGCCATTTTCTCAGGTCCTGTCACTGGTCCCCAGATCATGAAGAAATTGGGTCCAGATGATATAGCGTGTGGTCAGTAATACATATTGACACAGGGACAAGCCAGCAGCCACAGCAGAACCATGAACTTCTGGAGTTCTTAGACACATTACAATCCAGTCTGGATCCTAAGGCAGAAAAGAAACTCTTACAGCCTAGGTGCATTCACTCCTGAAAGGTTCTTCTGAACCCACACACCCTCCTTGTGCAAGCTGAACCAGAATGTCCTCCTGCATCTGTTTGACTGTATCCTTTGATCATATACTTATTTACAAACACCACCAACATCTTTTCAAAGAACTCTGAAAAGTAGAAAAGCTGAGTGAGTGAAGAGCTGAAGAAGACCTCAGCAACTGACGAAAAAGGCTTTGAAGGACTTGGGAAGATTTCTTAAGGAAATATGAAATAGCAGTAAGAAAAGCCACAGATTTAGAATTTTGCCAGAGGAATCTTCCCAGTTTCCCACAAGCACCCCTGACAAAATTTTTATGGCACCACAGATAATTCTTGCTAGCATTTCCATGAAATAAACAAGTTTAGAGAGAACCAACAGGCCCTTTATCCATGCACGTGCCCAGGAAATGACAGTTCAGCAATCTGGGCTATCCCAGTCATACAGCTCAAAGGAAGAGATTAGGGTGTCCCAGCCAGCTGAACAGCAAATGTTTATTGCATAAGAAAACTGTGGTGATGTAAATATTGTTGGGTTGCCAAGGAAATTATAAAAAACTTCACACCCTCCATAAATGTGTACATATCCTTAGACAAAGAGGTTTCTATGGTTTTGGGACAGAATGTCAGAGACATGTCAAGCCTTAAAATATGTTTGAAAATGTACACTGTGATGTTGGAAAATCCAGACAATCCATTAACCTTTTACATGTGTATGTTTACACGTAGTCATATGTGGACAAAACCAGCAAACTGAATAAAATACTCAACACCTACAGTTTAAATGGACTTTATATGGTCACCTATGCTTTAAGGATTTTTTTCTATTTTTACTGTAGTATGCTTTAAATAGACTTTTAATAAAATTAAAAGAAAAATCACATCATAAATACAGGTTATGGAAAAATAAAAGCATAGAAGATACAAGAAGATACAAATGGTTCTAAACTCAACACAAAAATGTGAAAATATATTTCACTTGCTCAGAAAAAACCATAATTGGAAATGTCTCACTTCCAAAACAACTCTGTCCATTTCTGTTTCACATTTATTTTCTTCTATTCCCTCACCTCAAAACTGTGAAGAAATATTTTTTAGATATATACACACACTCTTACTGTACTCCTGAATTCTTCAAACCCCAAGAGAAGAATCACCTACAATCATTTTTTCTTCCAATTTCTAGAGAAGCTTCCCACAGTCATCACCCTCCCATTAACAATTGATTACTTTTTCTCCCTCTCTTTTTAATTTGCACCATAGAATACCATACTTAACATTCAAAATTTATTCCTGATTGCTCAAGTCAAATCTGTACATTTCTTTACCTCTTTACCTTCTTTTACCTATCACAAGGATTTTGACACTTGTTCTTCAGTACAAGAGCAGAGTAGATTATGCACTGCATCTCTCAGCTTACACTGGCACAATACAAATAAAGATGCTACACACCACCAGACTAATGCAAACCCAAAGCCTGCTGCTACTATGACTGCTTTGCAACTCTTTGTGTAGTGTATGGGCAGTATTAGACAGTGCAGAATAGCATTACTCAGCTGCAATGTGGATGAACCTGAAGAACTGAAGCTATAGAAGTCAGGAAGTCACATTCAACTTTCCATGCTGATGTCAAGAAAACTGAATCTTTAACTTTATGCTTTTCACAACTGCACCCAACTGTCCTATAAAAATACAAAAAAGATCACAATTTCCTGAACTCTTCTCAATCCAGTCATTTTTCTGGGGAAAGCTATGTTCATAAATCAGTTAACTATTAACTTTTTTCCCTAATAAAATATATTTTTGCATCTCTTGGAATGCCTGAGCCTCACATTGTACATCATGCAGAGTAACACCGTGCTACAGATACAAGAATTAGCACGGATCTGGATGTCTGTATTATCTTGCCATGTAACAAAAGAATAGTGTAAACATACCTGGCAAACCAATATGATCACTTGTGTAGCAAATAATTATTTTTCTTGGTCTACATTAATATTTGAAAGATGCAGTTTAATAAAAAACAGCAGAAATAAATAGATATACCATGTAACCTAACTTTTCCCAGCCCTTCTATACTTATGGACAGTTGGAACTCCTTGGAAAATACATTGAAGACAATTCAAATTCCAATATGAAATAAAATTTCAATCATTTAAATTTTTCTAAAAAATAGAAATTTCTGAGGTTTTTTTCTTTTTAATTTCCATGCTGAATCTGAAGCAGTTGCATTCACAGCTCTCCTTTAAATATCCACACTGGAAATGTGGAGGTATTGGTAAGTCAGTTAGGATTTGATGTTACTCCCCAAAATAAGTGAAAAACATACCATCTCATGCAACTTGGTTAGCACAAAACTTTTCAGAATTTGAAACACAACATAGACATAAAACTCTTTCCAAGGAAAGTACTTGCATGACCTCAAACAAATTAAATTAAAGAAAGCAGACTGTGCAACAAAAACACAACTAACTTTGTAGTAAAAGCCTATTCATATTAACCATATCCAAGCACATGCATAAGAAGAGCTTACATGATCCAGGGTCTGCTTTGCAAATAATATTCAGTATTGCTAACACTCACAGTTGTACTTAGACTGTACCATCCCACATATAAGCAGATAGCACCATAAATACCAAAATCTCCATCAGCTTATAGTTACGTGCCTGCAGCTGAAATGTTTAAGTGACCTAGGAATGCTCTCCATTTATGTCTTCCCTCAAAGCATAAGTGCAGAATAAGAGTCTCCATAGGTAAGAGGTGAAGAGCTACAATATTGAGAATTCACAACTTTCCTGAGCTTTCAAGAACATAAGTTAGAAAGTTTTAGAATGTTTCAGGACAGACAACTGGAACCATGTGAATTTGGCACTTGCTTGGGCACAGTCCTAAAATTCAGGAGAGGAAACATTCTTTGTAGCTCTGTCTCCCTTATGAACATCTGCCCAATCACGGTTGAAGAGAGACATCCAAATACACACCAGTTTTTCAGCTGGTTTACAAAATGTTCTCTGCTAAAAATGCAAAGGATGTTTTTGCAAGCTGGGCTGCTTTTAGTTGCAGGGATTATCTTTTCATATGTATGTCAGAACCATCTCTCAAAAACTAAATATCAAAAATGTAAACACTCACAGTAGGTAGTTGTTCTGAATTTGGAGAACATCAGCTTCTGTTGGACAGTGGTTAACTGTTTGCTAAAGTTTTTTCATACAGAAATAATTTGGTTGGTGTTTTTCGCAGGGTCTATTGATTTCTGTGGCCATCACTTCCTCGAGCACAAACACTGTCATAGTGGTATTCTGTGAATGATTCTTGAAGCTGTTCTCAGGAGCTACTAGCCTTGACTTTGAAAGCAGAAATAGTTTTTTATCATTGAGTGATCTCAGTCTGGTATGAAATCACAAAAGCAAGTTTAGAAACTATTCTTGGTTTTTCCTGATAGATCAAGCATTCTTCTTGATATATCAGGACTTGAAGAATTCCATTTGACCAAAGCAGTATGCTGGGCAAGTCAAAGCCCTAGTTGAGCCACTCCAGTCTTGTAGATAGAAGTTCTCTCTCATGAAACACATTTTCTTGTTCTTGTACTCTTTCTTTAACAGCAAGGTATCTTTTTATTCTTCTGAAGGGATGAACTTGTAACTCCAGGATATTGGCCAGAACGACTCTCCTTGAAGTACAGGAGAAGACAACGCAGACACTGAGCAGACCCTTGAATATGAAGACACCAACCATCTTTCAGTGAGTCAGGAAAGCACCACAACTTAGTGGGCTGAGACTAGGAATAGTCCTAATGATTACACTCCCTCTGGTTATAGTTTCTTCTATAAATCTAGTAGTGAAAAAATAAAAGGTACATTCTGACAACCTATGCAAATTGCCTCCAAAACACAGACTACAACATGTTGACTCCTCATCCAGTTACCCTATATGTTTAATATCTCTGGAAAAAAAATAGACTGATGAAATCTTCACAAACACATTTCCCTAAGAAAATTATTTTGAAACACTGAACTTTAATAAATGAAGAAATGCTTTCCTCCAGCTCTCACCTAAGAGGGCACCCATTATTTTCATAACACAGGCAAGCTCCCATCTTAAGTTCACTACATTATGAGGTGCAAACTGTAATTAACCTTTCTTTTAAAGAGCATTTTTGTCTATATTGAAAGGGCTTTTCACAAGTCTCTTCTACCTTCTCTTTCGAATGTTAGACACCAAATCCATTCACACCATGTTTAATCTTATGAGACCGTGTTTCCTGCAAACCCAGATCCTTCTCAGCCTTGCTTTTCAGAGGCCTCTCTTTAGCATTGATCTTTCATGGAAGGTGATCCTCAAAAACAGACACTCTGTCAGTAGGAAACAACAGGAGAATTCAGACCAAGCATGACTCTGGGAATGGTATTCCATCAGCCATCAGTCAATCTGCAGTGTGATGGAGACTCATGGCTGTGAGCCTGCTGACAGGCACAACAGGTAAGAGCGTGTGGGGGTTTCTGGAGTCCACACCTAGGTGCCGTTCTTGACAAGGAGTTACACTGTCAGAGAAAGAAGTGGATGTGTTAACCCTTTCACCCAGTCTCCTCTGCTGTCATTTTTGGCTGTGATTACCTGAACACACATGAACCCTCGGGGAGTAAACTTCCTGTATTTAAATTTAAATTTAAACTTAATTTTCAATTTAAATTGAACACTTTAGCTAAAATAATAGGACAATTTCTAATTAAATTAATTTTAATTTTAAATTTCTTTTACTTTGTTACTCTTGCTTCTTAAATGTTCACTATCCAAGTGTGGCAAACTACAGTTGCGTCTGGAAAACAAGGGAACAAGAAGTATCCGTATACACAAACTGTTGAGTTTTACTAAGATTATTCCATGTTTATTCCTTCATATTTTCGTTCAAGGAAGCCAACATCACTATAGGTGAAACTAACAAAATTGGTTCATCTCAATCCCCACTTTTTCTGCAATGGGGTAAAGGCACCATTGTCCATTTTATGGCAACCTGTCCAGGACGAGGAGAATGGAGCCTGCCAGACAGCATTTCTCTGGCTGATGTGGCCAGCACAGTCTGTGCTGCACCTGCATTTCACTGCACCTTCTGCAGGAAGAATGATGCAGCTTGAGCACTTCACTGCTCACCCACTGTAGCTGTGACTAGATTGGTTCCTGACCCAATCATACACGTTTCCTGCAGCAGCTGTGTTCCAGACTGATTCTGTTTTGGGAAGAATCTCATGGAAAAAAGGAAAAAAGGCTGCAGAGAGCAAGGAGACAGGGAAATCTCTAAAAGGCTGTAATGCCATGATAGGTGCTTTCCTGTAAGATATTAGCAGGCAGTGACAGGAGAGAGCCACGGTCTGCCCCAGGACCTGCACATGCTCATCCCACAAGAAAATGGACCTAAAGAAAACTGCAGGGAGCCTTCTTACAAAGGCAGGTACTGACAGGACAAGGGGCAGTGCTTTTACAGTGATAGAGACTAACTTTAGATGGGATATTGGGAAGAAGTTCTTGACTGTGAGGATACTGAGGAACTGGTACGGGCTGCCCCAAGCAGCTATGGTTACCCCATCCCTCAAAGTTTTTAAGAACATCTTCTGAGCCAGGGTCTGAACAACTGGGTTTACTGCAAGCTATTCCTCCATGCCCAGGGAGAGGGGGTCAGAGCTGGGTGATTTCCAAGGTCCTTTCCATGCCAAACCATTCCATGCTTCACCAATTCAATGTTGCCCTTCCCCCAGTGGGC
>VXBQ01015537.1:0-14357 GCA_013400175.1 Phainopepla nitens
CAAAGAGAGAGACTGTCATTGCCTCTGTCAGCACCATTCTGTGGGTCTGACTGCAGAGTGCCTGAGAGCTTCATATGCACACAAGTGTTAAGAGACGTCAACTTCCAGTGCATGCAGTAACTACTTAGTTTTCACAACAAACAATGGCATTGATCAGCCAAGGCCNATTGATCAGCCAAGGCCCTTTTTCAAGGCCCTTGGGTAAATTGGGGGATTTAAAAGCAATGAAAGTCCTAGTGCACCCATACTAACAGAAAAGCAGCAGCTTCAGGTAGAATTATGGAAGCCAAATCTATTATGCTGAAGGGTAACAGGTTTTGGGGTTTTTTGGTCATACATATAAATTTTAATTTTTAATTACATTAATTTGAATAATTCCTTTTCAGGGAAACTGCAACATGCATATGGGCATGCTCTGTGATAAAATATTGTAAGTCTAATACATCAGAAGTGATTCATGCTATTGTTAATGTTCTTATTTACATTATCATTTAAGATCCTATGGCTTTAAGAGATATTTAATCTTGTACTTAGGTGTGGTTATCCATCTTGTAGTACATCAGGCCCATAAGATTGGGCTACCTAACTATCTAAGGGTAGCTTTCAGTGTGAGACAGTGTTCATATAGGTTTTATGCCAAAACCTGCAAGATCTTTAAAGGTAGTTCTGAAATGTGTAGTCCATTTCTCTCTGCTGCTTTTTATGCTATTATTTTGATTGCTTCCTAGAAGTTGGCTCCATTTTTGGAAGTATTTCTGGATGTTTCCGTGGGGTACTTGCTTTGTGTGACTGATGCCTCTAAAGTGGTGTTTGCGTGTACACTTATATTACACTGACATTGTTCCTTAACTCTTTAGCAGTATTTTCTAGGAGTTACCAATGTCTATTTATAGACACTTATGAGCAAAAGCCAAAATAACAAACTGTGTCATCAGACATGCATACAAGTCTGAAGGCTGGGGTTTTGCAGAAGAAAAAGCATTTGGATATCATCAATTGGAAAGCATGACTGACTGCTTGAAGCTATCCTTTTTTTGCATATAATTGAGGATCATCATTTTTGCTAGTGTGTTAAATTCTTCTGTGCTGTGACTCCCATAGCTCACCAGTCTCCTTTTACAAAAGCTTATTGTGTGACCACAGCTAAGCTCTGTTCTTTGAAAACACAATAGGGAGGAAAGACTTTCTTTTTACTTTATACTGAAGTCTTCAATTTTCTTTTCAGAATTATTAAACTCATTATTAAACGATATCCAGCAGTCTTCTTTGCTACCCTTACCAAATGCTTACTTGAAAAGCAGAAAAGCCCATTGCTTTTCTGGAAAAAATGCTGAAAAAAGCAGAAATGCCCATTGCCCATTGCTAAAAGTCTAAAAAATGCAATTTCTAAAGAATGGAAAGTAATTGAGAGCACTCTAGTGTGCCAGGACCAGCTCAAAGTACACAGGCGTATAGCATCAAGTGTAGCAGCAATTTGTAGGAAATTATTGAGACAAAGGTAAATTTATATATATATATAGATATATGTATATATTTATATATATATTTATATGGAAAACCAGAGGATGTGTTCAGCTGTCTCCAGACTTGCCAAGATTCACCTCTGTGTTGAAAAGAGCATAGGGATATAGAGAGGCTTTAATATATGAATTAACTTCATCTGGAGATTTAATTTCTAAGAGGGAGATATTTCTCTCTTTAAAATTAGTTACGGAAGGGTCTTCCTGACTAGTTCTTTAGATTGTCCAGATCTGTTTTAATTCCTGTGTGCTCTCAAGCATACATTCCCACATTTGGAATGTCTGTATTGAAAAAACTCCCTTATTTTTGACTTGCTAAAGCAATAATGACCCGTCTATTAATGACTTTTTATGATAATACATGAAAACAATGAGCAGCATCAAACACAGGAGCAGATATAGGACTGTTGACACATCTGTCCATTTGAACAAATTGCAACTACTTTTAACTGTCAGATAATTTATAACTATTATTGCAGTGTGTTAACCCAGTGTTTCACTGATCCTATAGTGTTTTGTCCTAGACTTTCTCCCTATATTATTTCTGAGAAGGTTGTGTCAGACAATGTCATGAGCTGTATGGGGGTGAAAGTGTTTAGCATGTGCTGCCTCCACCCGTAATGAGGCCTATTACAGTGGAGATAAAAAATATGCTTGATAATGAATTGCTCTTGAAAAATGAAACTTTCTTGCCAGTTATCTCCTCATTCTCTGAGGTGCTTACAAATACTTTCCCTAATGTTTTAATTTTTGCCCCCTGTATTTCACCAGTGCTCATATTGTTTTCTCTTTTAGAGACAGTGGCAGTTTGGTTTTCTCATAATTTTCTCAGTCTTCTACTGGTTTCTCACTCATTTCCCATGAATTAGAGAACAGCCACTTGTGGCTTTGAAATGTCTTTAGATCACACTTTTAATATTCTGAGATAAAACTAATGAAGGCGAACAATTTTGATAGCATGCAATTTATCTCTCCCCAGTGTTAAGCTGTTACAAAGCTGTTACGATCCTTCTGCTCACCTGAAAAAAGCTGATCCTTTGTGGAAGACAGGGATTAAACTTGAGCCTTGTAGAGATTTTATGACTGTTTTTTTTTACCTCTGGACCAAGTATCTGGCTTTTCTTGTAACACTCCCATGCCTTTGACCTTTAATGTCTGTCTGTGTTTTTCAGAGGTGTCCTGTGCAAGCCTTTGTTTTCTCTTACAATTGTCATTAGCAATATGACCAATTTTGTTTTGGAGAGGTGAGGTGTCTGTTTCTTTGTCGTTTTGATTGTTTTGGTTTGGTTTTTTTTTTTTTTTCTGTTCCACTTTTTCCTCATTGTGGTTGAGGGAAAGCCCAGTTTGCTATGTTGATCTTTCATTATAGTTACGTCTCTCTGTCTTGCATTCAACTAGTTTGCAGTGCTGCTCATTGCTGTGTTTTCTGCATACTTTCCTAGATGCTCTTGCCTTAAACTTGCCTGTTTCTGATCCAGATTCCTGGTTCTGAGTTTGACTTCAAAACAGCAAATCCAATATTCAGTTAGTTATCTATTACACCCTGTACCCCATGACTACATAACTGTATCCTATGATTTATCAAAACCATTCATAATCAGCACTGAACAAATGTAGGTTATAGAAAACTGGTCTGTTTCTTCTATATTGCTTTCCTTTTTTTGTTTTATTTCCTTTTTTATTTTATTTAAAGAGAAATTTGCATTTCTCTTCATTGAAGCCATATCCTTAATCTCTTGTACAACCTTCACATTTGAAATACTGCATGTAGTAGTATTTAAGTCACATAGCACATATACATAGCTGCCAAAGTTTTCGTACTGAATTACATATGTCATCACTCATATTTATTATTTTCAAGAGATACTGAGGAACAGAAATAAAGACATTCCCATGGAACATTGAAAAGTCTTTTATTTAGTGATATACCAATCAATATCTTCTCTGTGAAGCTGGAAAGTTGATTTTCTATAAATTTGCTTTGAAACAGAGCTGTCAGTTGCAAATAGAGTAAATATTAGCTATGTAGGTAAATGTAGTCATTGTCAGTTATGTTGGATTGTACACCAGTAGTTACATGGGATGTCTAGTGAAGAGTTACTGTGGGTTTTTTTCAGACGGAAGAAATGGACACTTTGTGGATGTATTTACTTATAAACGGCAGAATAAACGTCCACAAATGTGGTGATTTTCCGTCTTTTCTAAGAAGTCTGTTAGCAATAAATCTAAGTATCTTGTACACCTACACTCATTCATATGAGTTTTCCAAATTTATTCAGGGAACTAGTTTCCATTAGAAGAAACTTATATGGCAACTATATTCAAACATGAGAAAATCAAACACACTGTCAATATCTTTCGTATAGAGCATGCTGTCAGTTTTGTTCAAACTTAGCAGCCTTATGTTACTTTTCATGAGATACTGGGTGCAGTAGTATTCCTTCTGTGAATGGGAAGATGCAGAGAGATAATATGTTTTTCTGCTTGCTAAGAAAATAATTCATTGAGTAGTACTTAGCATTTTTCACTACAAAGGGAAGAATTCCAAGTCCTGTCAGATGTCACAAATTCTTAATAAACCATACAACCAACTGTGTTTTTTTCACATTTCTGTGAAAGGCAAGAAAACCCAAGGGTGAAATGGTGCTAGCATCTACATCAGATAGCAACAAAACACTTTGGAAAAAAATCCAAAACTCTCAAAATTGAGTAGTTGTATCATCAGTTACATTAAAATGTTACATTTTACGAGGTGCTTCTCAGTACTACATTTTCTGATCCTTGTAAAACTGATAGTGCTTTTGTTTGGGTTTCTGATCTTTCTTAAAAAAATGATTTAACTTATCATTTATCTAGCTAAAAATCTGTCCATTTCAAGATTTGGGAGTCTTTTTTAGGTAGGCACTTCAATCCAGTTCCATAGGAGATCTCATGGTACAAGAGCCAACTTCACACTTTTAGTATGCACAACTGCACCACTGGTGTTTACAAAAAACTGCTGAACCCTTCCACGATACCAGTTTTTGCTTTCAGAAATAACTGCTGACTTAGTGGCTCATAATACAAACTTCGTTTTTAGTTGTATTATGTAGATCCAAACAACTGTCTAAATCTGTTTTTAAACTGTGACTTCAAATAGAGTAATCTTATTGTTTATTTTCAGTTGCAGTTTCATAAACTGATATAGTGTCTTGCAAGATGATATCCCTCAAACTGTATAGGTTTTTGTCCTTTTACTCAAGAAATGAACTTCTTTATTTGGAAATGCAAAAAAGTAAGCGGCACCAATTACTAGCTGTGGAAGTTGCTTTCTTCTCTTCCCTGTCATCTGGTCTGTGCTGGCCATTGCTATGATGGTGATATCACCTGCATGGAGTAAAGAGAAAGGTATAATGTGCAGTAAAATACACAGAGGCATGTTTATAACAGCAGATTAGGCTTTTCATATACTTATATAAAAGTATAGCATCAAGATTAGATGCACATTTTTCACATTTCTAGAGAATAGATAGTGAAGTGAAAGAGCTCATTCATTCAGATTATAAATAAAAACTTGAGAGTAGTCACCAGTTGTCTGTCCAGTCTGTTGATGTGTAGACAGCTGCACAATCAAGATTACCGTAATAGATTTATCAGAACAACATATTCTTTAAAATATAAATATTTATATTGAACAATATTTGAAATAGATCTGTCACTTGAAGATACCAAATTTTCTGATATTACAACAGCCCACTCAGTGAGGGTGATTTTAAGTGTGAGAAGGATACATATAGTCTTTTAATATTAAACTACAGAAAAAGACAAATAGAAACACTTGAGAAAGTACGGACAGCAAATATGTGATGTAGTGAAAGTCAAATGTCTGCCCTCAGAATAGATTTCTTTCTTTGACCTGTTACAATGAATATATTTTTAGTTAGATTGTAGGTGTCCTCAGCTGATTCTTTCTTTTCAATTCTTGAAATGCTGACTGAAGTCCTAAAAATGCATGGAGAAGAATAACCTCCAGATGGTAAAAGATTAATTAGGAATTTGCTTAGAACCTGGAGCCATTCATGTTCATGCTGTCCAAGCAGTCCAATTTTACTTTCAAACAAATTTTGTACTTTAACTCAAAAGGGATGGATCACGGGACTTTTTGGGGCTCTGATGTTACAGTGATATCAAGAAAGCATTGTAGAAAATGCATCTCTTCCCTTTCTTTTTCCTCATCAATTAATATGGCACTCATGGAATTAAGCTTTGGAGCAGATGCAAAAATACTTTTATATTTCAATCTTTTTTTTTTCTGTTTTCCTTTAAAACCCATTTTATTTATTAGAAGTTTATATAAGTGTACTTACCTGCACTAAATTTGCAGCAAAAGGAAAATCTTTCCAGTTGATTGTAGTTGTGAGAATTACTGGCTTATTGTGAACCAATACTCTTCACTTGAGGAAATTACACTTGGATTATACCTGAAGACTGTACTGTCATTCAGTGGGACATTGACAGGTTGAAGAATTAGGCAGAGAGAAACATAGAGAAGCTGAACAAGGGCTAGTGTAGGGTCCTGCACCTAGGGGAGGGATAACCCCCAGTACCACAGGGTGAGGGCTGACCCACTTGAGACCAGCTCTTCTGGGAAGGACCTTGGGGTGCTGGCAGGTGACAAGTTGACCATGGCAGGTCAAGTGTGCCCTGGGTACCAGGAAGCAGTGGTATCCTGGAATGTATCAGGAAGAATATGGCCAGCAGGTCAGGGAGGTGATCCTGCCCCACTTCTTGCCTTAGTGAGGCACATCTGCAGTGCTGTATCCAGTTCTGGGCTCCTCAGTACAATAGGCATGGGGGTCTTGGAGTGGGTCCAGCAGAGGACAAAGGAGGGGAATTAAGGAATTGGAACATCTCTGTTATGGGGAGAGGTGGGATCTGGGCCTGTTTAACCTAGAGAAGCAAAGACTGAGAGGGGATCTCACTAATGCAAATAAATATCTTCAGGTGGGTACTAGGAGGATGCTGCCAGACTCTCTTCAGTGGTGCTCAGTGAGAGGACAAGGAGCAATGGCCATAGACGAAAACACAAGACTTTCCATCTCAACTTGAGGAAGAACTTCTTCCCATTGAGGAAGGAAGAGCACTGAAACGGCTGCCCAGGGAGGGCGTGGAGTCTCCCCCTCTGAAGACATTCCAAACCCACTGGGGCCATTCCTGTGTCACTTGCTCTGGGTGACTATACCTTGGTAGAGGGTTGGACAAGATGATCTCCAGAGATTCTTTTCAATCCTGATTATTCTGAGATTCTGTGGAATTATGGAGATTTGTGGGATTTAAATGACAAAGTAAGCTTACTTTTAAGAGTGAAAGGCTTTGTAGATAGGAGGATAGTACAAAAATAGAAACTTGCAAGAAAATAGAGTAAAAAGGTGTGGTTTTACTCTGAAGAGCAATGCTGTGAATAGCATTGTATAGACAGATAAAAGATCTTTTTATATTTTGTTAAGTCCTGGATCAAATCTCTGATTTTTATAAAAGAGAACTTATTTTTTCCTACTCTTCTAATAGTGCTTGATCAATACTAATAATTCTTCAGTCTTAACTGAAGACCCAGCTTGTGAAGGCTGAAGAGAGCTTGAAAACTGAAGTCTGATACAACTCTTACAGTTAAAATTAAGCATGTGTTTAAAAGCTGTAATAGGTCATGGTCACATGAAACAGTTCAGCAGGGGATGTTCAGATAAAAGCGTATGAGCTCACTCTCCCTTCTCTTCACTCTTGTATTGCAGAGGAGATGTGTAGAAATCTGCCACAATTTCTCTGAGTCCACAGAAGAAACAAAATGTCCAACATTAGCACCTGGATGCGCAGAGTAAAATAAAACTTTGAAGTACACATGGCCACAGGATTCTGCTGTTGTGCACTTAATTTTAGTCTGTAAGGTAATGGTATGATTGATGAAACAAAGTGAATTAGGCCTGCCTTTCCCAACAGTATACTACAGTATAAGTATTTGCATTTTAATGGGGGCAGATGAAGCTCAGGTGACTTGTGGACAGTTTCTGCAGATCACAGTGCCACTGAAGTTGCTAAAGTAGTCATAGGATCAGACAGGGAAGATCCCAGTCCTCTGCTGTGGATAAAAGTACTTTCAAGTAACCTAGAGCATACTTTATTCCAGAAGTCAGTTATTTTTAATTTCTAAACAGTTTTGCATGGAAATCTTTTAAGTATGTGTCATCTGGAGCTTTTCAGCATGACTTGTGATTCTGCTGATATGGAATTTAACTGTTTGCTTCTATGCATTATTTTTTCCCCTAAGAAGAAAGATAATTTCAATGATTTATGAACTCAAAAGCAGGATCTTTAAATAGGCAGGAAATTAAAAAGTCAGAGTATCTGCAGATGTGTTTTCTGTCAGTAACTGGCAGAAAGCTGCGTGGAGAAGGGGTGGAGGTTGAGTAGCAGTAGAAGTCCAGAAAATGTGTGATATGAAACACAGCACCATTTACATACCTGTCATTCAGAAACCTTATAACTCCACCAAATTTGGATATGGAATCAAATTCAACTGCTGAGTTTGCCTACGTGTTTCTTATATTAAAAGGAGAGTGAGTAAGATGTGTTGATAAGGCTTTCCTAGTTCAAGTTAGGCAAAATCAGTTTTATCATTTTTAAAAGTGAGCCTCCCCTGCATAAAAAGAGATGTCAGCAAATTGTATTTAAAGCAAAATGTGAGATTAGTCACTCTTATTTCTACAGCATTGTGTGTTTATGTAACACTGTATACACATTAATGTAGCCTATCTTTAACAGATGTGTTCTGAACTCCCCAGATGCTTTTCCCAAGGGCACTGTTTGGAGCATAATGAAATTTGAACATAAGCTGGAGAAACAGAGATAGTGAATAATTACAGCTCTGTACAATCCAGGTCAGTAGTTGCTTGTCTGCAGCATCATTTTGTAAACCAGTTACTATTATTGCCAGAATAAACTCTAATTGTCATTGAAGTTTACGTTCCTCACACAGTCCTCACAAACTTCACCTATGTCAACAAGCAGACTTCCTATCCCAAGTCAAAATCTCATCATCACAACACCACAACACATAGATAACTTACTGATACTTGTTGTTTTGCCACCATTGAGATGAAATTGTACAAGCTACAACCATTTCCTTGTTGCAAACAGCATTTACCCTGAATATTTGCTTTTCGTTCAATGCTATGCAGCACCATTGAATAACAACAGCAGCTTTGAAACAGCATCAGGGCAGCCATATGTTATAACTAGTGTGTCTGACCTACCACCTAGGAAAAGCGAGGGCAGGGATAGATAAGTGGCTTCTGTTAGACGCCAGCTTGCGTTTTGGGGTGACTTCACTCCGTCCATCAGCCACAGCGCTGGCCATGGTGCTGAGTGCTGGGAGCCAGGACAGGGCAGACCAGAGGAGCGAGCAGAGAGGGTGGAACCTTTATGCTGGAGCAAAGAAAAGTCACAGATATTGCTAGAGGAGAAAGAGGAAAGAGACTGCTGTTTCTAGCAGAGAAACTGAGAAAATAAAGATTGCTGCATGTTTTATCTTCCTTTTAAGTAAGGATGGCACTGCTGTGCAGAAGAATTCAGGAGGCTGTGAGAACTTTGTCCAACATTTGGGTAATTTGCTTTAATTGAACTTAAACATTCTTTTGATCAGACTTATTGCAGAATTGCTGCTATGATCATTTCAGCTATGAACTGTGTGGCTACTTGTGGCAGAAAAATTTGGTTGGAATTGGAGGCTATAAGGAGCAGGAGCAAAGGAGATCACTCAGCGTCTAGCCTTGTTCTTGCTTTTAATCTTAAGTGAGGGACCAATTTTTCTACAGTTTGGTCAAGTTAAGTAGTAAAATGGCATACCTAGGCCATTTTTCCCCTTTCAGCCTAGAAACGCTTGAAGTCCTATATGCTGACCTGCTCTGTTTGTAAATCACAGGCTGATTTCTTTATGCCTTTGCAATACTGGTGATAGTTATGCCAATGATAAGAAATTCTTTTTTCCTGCAATAAAACAGAAATTATTTCTGCTAGTGTCTTCACCCTTCCAGCCTGAGAAAACTGATTTTAAAACTTAAGTTTCTGTGTGGTGTGCTGCATGTGCAGAAGTGCCATCACATTGCATCTGAATGTGCTTGATGCAAAAGACAAGTTTATCCATTTTGGAAGAACCTCCTTTAGCAGTCTTCTGCATTTTCCACGCCTCCTCCTTAGTTTTCATATATTAATTTGTTGGTAGTCAACATTTTTTTTTGATAGCCACCTTTGCAGCCAGTCCTATTTGGTGCAAATCCTTACCCTTTTAATCTACCACAAGCTGCTTTTTTGTTTTGCTAGATGTGCATAAATAAGGCATTCTGCTTATCTTACTTTAGGTTTGGTAACGCAGCTGTTAACAAGTATCTCCCTTATGAGATCAGAACACAATTTACTTCAACAAGCCACAATGAATTACTCATTTTCATTGGCTGAAATTTTGACAAGCAGGAAATGATGCTGTCAAAAGGAAAATCAGTTGCAGAAAGCTGATGTTTTGTTAAGCTTTCTGTACTAGTGTTTTTTAGTTTTTGATCTATCTAGTACAGTCTGAAGCCAGAAAGAGTCCTTAGGCTCTCTAATGTTACCTCCTGCCAAATCCCTGCAATTAAGTGTAATGGACACCTGAAGATTTTGAGTCTTCTATTGAAGGCAGCCTTCGTTTTGTGGCAAAATATTCCCAAAATCCAGCGGATAGTCTGTACTTCTATAAGATGCTGACTTGTTACCTGTTCTAGCTATCACTCTTTAAACAGTTCACCCGCTTCACTAGTGTTTGCAGTGTGGGAATCACAGGTAATAAGATCAGAGTCTTTCCTCTTGGGTTTCTCTAAGTGATTTTTTTGAGTCCTTGTTGAGGTCAAATAAATGCAGAAGAGGGCATTGAAAAACAGCATAAGAAACTATTTAATTAAAAATTAGCTTACTATTTATATGTGGGCTTGGCTCAATATAGTATTTTGATGAAAACTCAATTTATATTCTATTGGAAAGATTTCCAAAATACCACATACTTCTCCACTGAGAAATGATTTAACATTTTCACTTGCAACAGAACATGCAAATATACGAATTGAGTAGTTTTGCTTTCTATGGAAATGATAGACAAAGAGCCTGTAACTACCTAGAAAAGAAGCAGGTGCTTGTGCTATGAATAACGCCAGTTTTTCTGGCATTCCCTGTATGTGCGCTAAATATAACTAATAATTCTAATAACATTTCCAGGTTTTATTCATTACTCCTTTCCTGATCACATCAGGTCTATACTCTACATAACTTTTAAACTCTTCTGAATGGTGGCGGGGAGGGGAGTTAGTTTTGTTTCAGGTTTTTGTTTGGATTTTTATGCATGAACTTCTGTTTAGTCACAGATTTTTATCTTCTCTTGGCATTTTTTCTTTGAACTTGACAATGTAGTTTTGCCTTTCTTATTTCTGCACAGAATGTTATTTTATTTTAATAGTTAAAGTAGAAATTCAAATAGGTGGTCATGTTACTCTTCTTTTCTGCCTCCTTTTGCTGGCTTGTTTTCACTTTTTGTTCAGTCTCAGCTAGAAATCTGTCAGCTTCTTCTTCTAATTGTCTTGTGATTCCAGATCACTTGTTTGGCATGTAATCAGTTGCTCTGGTGGTTTTCTGTCTGAAAAGAAATGATAGAAAATAAATTTCTAATGTAATGTCAAAGGGAGGACTGAATCCACCATCCCTGAAATTCATTTCAAAATTGCAGCTTGTAGTGCATTTAGGCAAAGGAGTCTGAAAAGGGGGACAGGATGCCAAATGAGAAGCAGAGTTCCAGAATGGTTTCTCAGCTGTGCCTCTCTTCTTTCTAACTTCACACACCATCTTGCATCATAAATCCAAGGTCAGCTTGAGTGGGCTTGAGGCTAGGGACAAATTTTTCACATGTTCTTCGTAATGGTAAGTGAACTGTAACAGGGTGTTCTCACACAAGTGGTAGCATGGTAGCATTAGTGTGAGAATGGCTTTGGAGCTCCTCTTTGTCCCACTGGATTTCCTTACCTCTCCTCATTATCACTTAGAGCTAACATTTTCAGGGCTGGAATAAAATCTGCTTTCTTTTTCTGATGCTTATCTGATTTCAAACTTTGCTAATGTCTAAGTGTTCAGTTTCCCCTGGCAGCAGAAAGGTCAGTTATGGTTTCCAGATCAAATATACTGGACACTGACAGATTAAAAGCACCTTCTCTTCAGAGTACAGTTTTGTACATTGAACTAGGTCTCATTTTGCCTTTTGCTAGCAGTAAAAATGGGAAAGTCATCCTAGAAGTGTGAAATACTTCAAGTGCCCATAGAATAAAGATGAAACGCTTCTTGCTTTTGCATATGCAGAAGATGCAGAGAGAAAAATTGCAGAATGTTGACAGAGAAATTTAATCTTCTGAGTTTTTTATGTCATTCTAAAACAGTTATTTATGTGTTTATGTGGCAGAAGCTTTGTGATCTGAATATCTGTATTGTAAACTAAGCAACAACTTTTGTTGACAAGCTGGGACAGCTGTCAAGAGAGGAAATGAGCTTCCTTGTTACCATTGTAATTTGCATTTTTCCATTTTTACTGTGGGGAAAATATGGCCATGCCTTTGTTGACTTAATGTGTGACTCTGAAATTGAGACAATTCCTGTTCTTTTTCAAGGTGTATCTGAGACATCTTGTATTTGCTCCTTCCCTTAAAGTTTATTTCATTCATTCACACTGACATCTTGCGATGTCATTTTCACTTAACACCCATCTATGCATTCAAATAGTTTTCGTTCTTTCCGTTTCAGGATATCTATATATTTTCTTCTAATCTGTCTTCTGAGACTTATCAGCTGCAAGGTTGATGTGACTACTTCTCATGCCAGCATATTAGTATTAGCATAAGGCTGAAAGAAAATCAAAGTATGTCTGATTTGTTTATTTCTTCAGTGGTTTTAGTTGTCATTGTTTATTACTATTTCTATGTCTTTGCAGTTAATAACAGGTGAACCAGAAATTAAACAGTCAAATGTCAGCTATCTTCCTTCTCAAATATTCTCACTGAATCAAATAGTTTTGAGAGAAAGTTAAGTTACACCATATCCTAGTGGTGGGAAGTGCCATACATTTGCCATTCTTCTTTTTGTGACTACCTGAAGACATACTTTTAATAAAAATCACATTTTATGAAAAATAAAGTTACTTTTAAGGATTTTATTTTTGCTGTGATGATTTTGCACACTACTGGCTTTTGCCAATTTTTTTTTCATGGCAGTTTAGATACTAGCAAAATATTGCTGTTTAGGGTTTTCATCCTGCAGAAAATGATAATTAACTCCATGGCTTCCTGTATTGACTTGTTTTCTGCTGTATAGAACTATCAAGATTTTCTATGGATGTGTCTCTTCTTTTTGTTAACACTGTGTCATGTGATATGTGATCTGATGCGGTGTAGGTTGACAGTTGGTAAACTTGAATACACAGTGAGTTAATAAATTTTAATCCTGACCAGGACCATGTTTTCTGTGCCTTGCATGGTTCCTCAGCTGAATCCGTTCGATTGCTAAAATGTGTGCTAACTTTTTCGGTTTTACTTTGTAGCATGTCATCACATGAGAAGATGTCAGAAAAAAAGTGCATTTTCATAGCTGAAGCTTTAAAGCTACATGGGTAGTATGAACTTGTGGAATATTGATGTGTAAAGAACACAAAAGCATCTGGTGTCTCAAAAATCAGTTATTCTATTTTTTCCATATACTGTCATTAGTGACCGGTGTGCAATCGTGTGTTGTCCATGTCCTTGTCTTGCTGGCAATGCTTCCCTAATGCAGCCCAAGACACCTGGTCCTTCATTCTAACCACCCTTATCTCCAAAGCCTTGTAATGCTTTGTATCTTCCCTGAAATTATTGTTGTTGTTGGTTCGGGTTCTTTTGTTTTTATGTTTATTTCTCACTCATATTTGAAACAGTTTCACTGCAGTTAAACTAACCTACTAAACACTCGACTGGATCAGAATCCTCTATCTAGTCCGGTGTAATAGCAGTTAGTTTTCCTGGACAAGATATATTGTCCTAGGATGAGAGATTGTCACTTAAATCTTGTAGAAATTAAATCTTGTAGAAATATACTCTTTAAGTGATTAAGAAAATTAAATTTAAAATGTAAAATTAGCTTGAATGATAAATGACAAAACAACAAGCTAGCATATTTAGAAGTCCATACCTCCAGGGCAGAAAAGTGAGGATCAAATATTATTAATCACTAGTTGTTACTGATTCAGGGAATAAGTTAACAACTTGTGTGCAGGACACACTATGGCAAGAAAATGTGATTGTTGCTGTTTGCTTTGTTACAGATGGTTGTGCCACACATATTTGTAAATTAAAGGAGATGTTTCGCCCAAACAAAAGCCTTGTGTAGCCATAGCTTTCCCTTAGTGGTGCACATGATGTGTTGCATGCTGAAAAACTCATGGGAAATAAAGTAGGAATTCTATTGGATAATTTAATCTGAAATGACTGGCCACATGGAGGAACAGAGAAACAACCCTACCTTAGCAAAACAATAATAAGTAGACATTTAAGTTGGTTCTGCCTTATATTTCTAGGGTTTCTTAATGGGAATATAGGAATCTTGCTTCATTTAATCTAGTCTTGAATATTTCTTGGTTTCAAAAGAAAATGTGACATGCCACTACAATTTCATAGTGCCTCTTAACAGTGAGTTCAATGTTATTCTAAGCCAACAGCATTTTATCACCCCAGCATTTTATCACCTCTCCTCTCCTCTCCTCTCCTCTCC
>VXBQ01015554.1:0-15457 GCA_013400175.1 Phainopepla nitens
AAAAAATCTGACAAAGGGTGCGCTGTGTCATTGTATTGATTTTGTATGGGATGTTATTTTTGAGCTTGCACAGGCAGGTGAGAAAATGCTGCTGCTAGTCAAGGGACATGGGACACTGGTTGGTGGAATATGACAAAGGCTGCCTTAACAGATTGCTAACACCTCTAACACCTCTTGCTGATGCCATCTATATAGTAACAGTTCAGATGATAATTAGACAAAGAATAGAGAATTTTTTCTCTGGTCATGTGCCTTCATTATTTTTATGTGTCTTCTGAGCTCTCAAAGTTGCAGGACCAGTCAGTATGAGTCCTGCTTTATCTAAAATGCATCTGTTCTACACACAAGGAGGCTGTCCTGGCTGTAGGGAAAGTTTAAGAGCTACCTGTTGAAAGTCACTGGAAGTGAGTGAGGTTGCAGAGAGATTTTGCCAGATCTTGGCTGGAGAATGTTTATTGGTTCCTTTTGTCTGCAGCGCTTTAGGATCAGTGGTTTTAGTTCAGATGTTCAGTGTGACAACCAGTTGCTGGGTTAACTTAGAGCAGTTCAGTTATTTCTAATGTATAATTAACATTGCTAATAAACACATTCTTTAGATCCATTCCATTTTTTAATAATACAGACAAAATCTCATAGAGCTATCAGCAGAATATGCAACTAATTTATAAAAAGTTATTAAAACATATTTGAGTTTAATAGAGTGCTTTCTAGAGCTATAATTTTAAAAGAAGTCCCTTACATAATTGTAAGAGTTAGAGCTCTAAATAGACTCTGGCATATTTTGCAAGACCACCTAGTCTTCTTCTGTGTACTCCTGTGACATATTAATAAAATGTGTTATTGTAAATTGCTTGCTGGTATCAGATTTATGGATATTCCTGTAAATGTCAATAGATCCATTATGTTAACGGAACTTAGGGCTGGAAGGGGTTGTCTAGTATGTCCTTCTGTAGTGGTGTACCAAACAGTCATGCCTGTACCCTGGGAGTTCATAGTACTCTGTGCTGGCATGTATTGAACACAGATGACCCAGGGACATGCAGGTTCTACCAAAATCTACCCAGTACCCTGCACTGACAAGAATTTATTTCTGCATTCTGTGCTGAGCCCGTTGTGTGAACTGAGCTTTTGGGTGCGGGTGAATGCAGACACCTTCTGGCATTCACATCCACTTCCTCCCTTCCCCAGGGAAACTGACAGGACAGCCCACATCCTCCTCCTTATGTAAGCTGACCAAAATAAAATATTCCTTGCAATTGCAAATTGAGCAATTTTGTGAGTTTGAGCATATGAGCGAGACATACGAGACTGGGTTCTGAGGAAGAGGATTGCTTTCACCATCTGGTATTGCTTCCTTAGCTGTGACCTATCTCAAATACTAATGGGAAAAGTAGGAAGCCAAGTAACCCTGAATAAACTGACCTGTTAGATCAGTATGAAAAATACTTTTTGGAACTTTCTGGCAGATAGCTAAAGCATGAGGTTTGCTTTATACACATTGTGTTGGTCAGTCTGTTGACTTCTGGCAGAGGTAACAAAGAGGAAGATCCATATTACAGACTTTTTTTTGGTGTATGGTTATAATATGCCCAGGCATGCTGTGCTGAAAGACTGTAAAAAGAAATTGCGTGGTTTTCACCCCATTTCTCTTGTGCTCTGTTTTACATCTCACTGATGCCAAGAAGCAGTGTTGCACTCAACTGCTTCTGCATCATTCCTGCTGGAACTTCAGTATAAACTATGGTGCTAGCAGTGAAGCAGCTGTGCTTGCTGGAAATCCACAAATGTGTGAATTAGTGTGCTAAACAGATTGGATAACAGAAATTCAGATGAAATAATCTGACTCTGATAGAATGGTGTCATTATTCTTTGAGGTTTGATTACTAACCCTAGAATACCTTTGGAAAACATTGGCCAAGGGTACATGCAGAACCAAAGAATGCATTGACTTGTTAATTATATTAGGGTAATTGTTGTTATGTGTTACAGAATAGTGAAAGCCAGTGGCACCTGCATTGTTAATGGTATTATTGTGTTACTATTATTTAAGGAGAAAAAGCAAGAACAGTCAACATCTGCAGAAGAGAGGGGCTTTGAAAGCATACAACATTAATAACTGTGCTATGGAAGTAACATCTTTCTGGTTTGTTTTAAGGAAATAAACATTTCTCTGTGCTTTTCTAGTTTTGCTTCTAGTTTTAACCAGGTGTCTGAGATTACTAAACCAGAGAGACCTCAGTAAAGATGTAAATGAATAATTTGAGCCATATTTTCCTGCATCTTACTTTTAAAATTCACTCTTGAACTTGCTAAGAGGAGACCAGGGTTCACATTTGCAAAGGAATACAATGCTTATGGCCTTTCAGTGCTGAGTGACTTTTTGTTTGGAATTCTTTCCAGATTAGACATTTTCTTCACAGAATTTGTGTCAATATAAGCAACATCTGCCAGTATTTTCAGGTTAATCTACATTTAGCTTTTGTAGTAACAATAAGCCTCGCTAACTTTTGCTTCCTTCCTCAATTCTGTGTTGGTGAGATGAAATCTAAGCATCTAAATCTAAGTGCAAAGTTAAGAGCAAACAGATACTTTGATCAAACTTGAAGTCAGCTTTCACTTGCAAGGCTTCATCTAATGAAATTGCTGCAGTTTTCTGCCCCCAGATACATGAAGCAGATCCTGTTTATTCCTGCAAAAACTGTAAGACTGCAACAGTGAGAAACATATGATCTTGTACTCTGTATTCATCTCTCTTTTTTAGTAAATCACGATTTTCTAAACTTCTGTCTGGATCAGGCAAAATGTATTGAAGAAGAATTTCCAAAGTCAAGCTATAGCTCAATATCAGTTTCAAATAATTTGCCATTAATGTAATGTGAGGTGCTTGCATGAGTCAGCTCAGGAAAGATTTATCATGGTCACGAAATAACCCTTAGATGCAAGTGTTTATGTTTAAGCACCTGCACCCAACTGCCAGTCCCATTCAGTTTCCTTTTAGAAAAGACAAGCTGCTAGTATTATCTTCTTGCAGATAAAATGCACTAAATGCTCAACTGTTGTGTTTCACGAAGCAGTGTTTAGTATCAGACTATTACTTTGCATGTGGAGGAAAGAACAAACAAAACAAGTGCCCTTGTTGCGGATTTCTGTTCACTTCAGCAGTAAAATTTGCCTTGTGGAAGTAATATTTAAAATTTGTATTGCAGTTTTCATGAAAGCATACCTTCACCTCCAGAGCTAGTCCTTTTGCTAGTTTGTTTACAGAAATAGTTCTGGTGCCATTCTGATTCACTGGAGTTGGCTGTCCTCCTTGAGGTGTTAATGCTATCTCCTACTCTTTGTGCCTTAAACGAAAAGTTAACAGTTTCACAGCACAACAAATAGTACTTCGCTGCTATGCGTGCATGTGTTTACATAGCTAACAGAATGAAGCACCAAACTAATGGTTAGTATCTACAAAGTCCTTTGAGCTTCCTTTAAGGCTTAACTAAAACTATACATGTCTGATGTGCATACAGTCACAGTTAACCTGTCAAAATTTTCTTTCTCCATCAGAAACAGAACTTTTCAGCAACTGAAGAAGCATTATGTACAAAAGATACTTTTAGCAAAGGATTTTTAAGGGAACAGATCTTGGTTTGAGAGGTGCTGAGCAATGGGAATAGGGAGTTGCCTGTTCTTGGCAGCTAGGGGAGAGCCAGGAATCTGTGGCTGTAGTACCCCATACTCTGTTGCTCTCTTGTTGAATTTTTTTTCTTAATTGCTTGTCTCCAAACTCAATAATGAAAAAACCTGTAGGCATGGCAGCTTCAGTCAGAGTTGCTTGACTTTTAGACAGTTAATTCTTGTACTGTATTTTTCAAGTTTGAGAATATCTTCAAAAATTGATGTTTTGCTTGTGTTCTTAGTAAAATTTGAAAAACCTGTCTGAAAGTGCCATTCAGAGTTGGGCATCTGACTGATCTTTGTGCCCTTGCAAATCTGTGCACTCACCTATTGTGGTTAGTGGGCTGGAATTTAACTCCTTTAATTTCATTCTTTCTCTTTCTTTGGGAGGTAGGAGAATTTAGAATTTTCTTACAGAGACTGCTTACAGGATGCTTGCTGGGACCTCACGTTAACATTCAGAATCCAGGTGTCTGTTATGTTTTAAAAATTCAAATGCATAGTTCTGTGTATCCTTTTGGTTTGTTTTCAGTGTCTTTAAATGAAGGCTCCAGAAAATATATAATATAAATTTAAAATACCTCCGAGTAGAAATATGTAGGAGATATAAGAGATGTAATTGAGAATTTAATTATTCTTTTTTACTGTGTGTTTGAAAAAACAATCAATTTCATCAAATCCAGTTCAGCACTTGCCATAACTAGAAGATTTCTTTCTGTCTCTGAGACCTGGTACCTGTGAACTCACTATTGTCTTCCCAAATTAAGCCAAGGAACCAAACAGCAGCATCATCTGGTCCTGTCTTTTGACTAGTCTGTAGAAGTTGTCCATCCACAGAGCAGATCCAGCACTCTAGCAAAAACAAAATCATGTGGTTGACTTTATTATGTTGTGTACAGGAAAAGAAAATGGGTGAGATAAAATACTCTAGCTCTAAAATTACTAAAAATAAGTACCTGCACTTTGCTTTTATGGTCTTTTGGTCTTATGGTCTATGGTAGAACATTTTAAAAAATGCTACTCCTCATGGAACAATTCACAGTAGATATTTATTAAAACTGTCATCTCAGAATAAGAAAGAGTGCCTAAAAAAGGAATATAATTAAATTTTAACCAAAATCTCACATAGCAGCACGGATCTTAACCTGTCCATATAAAGTGTTGTGTAGTGGCTTACTTTTAAGTGATGCTACCTTTAATACTGAAATTAATAGACTTTTCTGCAATTTCTAGGTTTCGCTGTCACCCTTAATAAAAACTATAGACGATTTCCCTTTAAAATTCAGGTGCAGATGTGACAGAACCAAATGATGACTTCTCCTTTTATATTAACCTTTGTGTTACAATAGTATATTTGTTCTGAAAAGCCTTGGCAATTAATTTTCTCTGTTAAAGGAGAAGTGCCCTGCTTTTCATTCACCAGTTTGCTGTTCTATTACTGCAGAAACTGTCTGTTTACCACGGAAAGGGGTAATGTGACTTAAAGAAGATGGCTCTATCCTATTTGTCAGGATCGGAGTGGGTGGCGAACGCTGGACATTTCCCGAGAGAAACTGTGTTAAGCACAGAGTCTGTTTTGCGCGGTGGGCTGGCACAGCGAGGGGGAACCACTGCATCCTCCAAGGTGCACTGTGCGTGTTGGGGGGGGGGGGGGNTGGTGCGTATGTGTGCGTGTCTGTGTCTGTGCGTCTGTGTGTGTGCCGGCGCAGTGGCTGCTGCTGCGGAATTCCGGGGATGAATTACTTGATTACTGAACGTGCCGCTCGTTCCCGTTAAGCGGCGGGGCATGCGCTGCCACTAACCTGAGAGGCAGCCTTGCGGCTCTTCTGACATAGAGGTGGAAGGACCCCAACTTGCGGTCCTCCCCCCGCCCCCAAGAGATGCTTAGCCCGTTCCTTTATAGTGGTTCGTTTGGCTCTCTGTCATCGCCAGAATGCTGCTTGTGAATGTGTGTCATGATTACAATACAGTGTGGTAACGCATAACAGCAATGAAAGCCCAGCGGGAAAGGCTACAAATTCCAGGGCTGACCTTGGAGTAAGTATTGTCTGTCTATAATATTTTAATGGTTTCTGCATGATGCCAGCTTTTGTGCAGTCAGGAGCTTTTAGTATACGTTTGTGCTGACAGCCCGGGAGCACTGCAGCTCCAGGTTGAAGGAACACGTTTTCAGTGCATTGCAGTTGGTTTCAGCAAATGTGTGAGCCTGGAGCTAGGATATTGCAGTGTGTTTGGAAAGAAAGCATTTCTGCATATTTAAAGTTACTGAATCTCAGTGCATGAAGCATCCTGTCAGCTTGTAGGGGAAGAATCTATCAGTAGGCCGTGGTGTCTGTCTTTCTCTTCAGCTCTCTGTTGCTGTTTGTTTATTCCAGTGCTGCCTTTTAGAAAGGCCTCTTTCTGTGCTGAATAATTGAGAGCACTGTGAAAGATTTAAGCATTATAAAAACACTATTTGTGAAAATTAATCAGGAACAAGACATATTTTACATATATAAGTGCATTAATGACCTGTATTGACATTCTGGAGGATTCCTGATAATTTCTGCAGTAAGTATGTTTACCTAATTTAGCGGTGTGTTTACTTATACGCGCCTAAAACTGATTAATTAATTTGTGTACTTTCAGCTATTTAGAGGGTAGCTAAATGAAAATGTGTAATTTTAATGTATAGTGATAGTAAGTGTAGTCTTTTATTCATGAATGCCAGCATATGTTTACCCCAGTATGTTAGTCAAAGCCAAATATTGATTTCTATACATGCATACATACATACCTGTAGTCTACACTGACATGTCAGGCATGTATGTGTGCATGTAACAGTCACCATGAGAACTTGCTAGTTTTGTCTAGGTAGATAGATATAGTTGCATCAGATCCTTTAGTATTCCCTGGGACTGCCCCATTCTTGCTAGGCTAAAAAAAAGAACAAAACCCTGAATGCTGCAGATGCCTGCGGTAAAGTTATTTAGCTATGAAAGGTATTATCTCTGGCATCTGCCATGTGGTAAAGAGAGGGCTACAGGTAAGTGTGCAGCATTGCAAATAATTTATTCTAATAATCACATGAAGGTGACGGAACGCTTTATTCCAAGGAACAAATGTAGATGTCATACTGGTTCCCCAGAACTATATTTGTGAAATGTCTCAGAAATTCTGCATTTCAGTCAGGCATTTTCTGATAAGAGCAGTGTGTGTTAGCTGTGGGCAGGCTAAGCTCTAGATGTTTTTCTGAAAAAAACCAGCATGACTAATTTTTCTTGAGTTTTGGAGGGGTCTTATCAGAGATCTCATTAAAATTGTTTCCATGAATAATTGATAATATACTTCATTTGAGATGTGGCAATTTAAATATTTTTAAATCAATCTTCACTGAATTATGTAATCATCATGTGAGAATAACATCATGGCTGCAAAGGGCGAAAAAGGATTCATGTTTTTCAACATATGTATGTGTTTTTATAATATGCAGTAATTGTTCACTGCTTCCTCCTTTTTCACAGTAACCTAATTACACCTGCTTTGCCATATTTTCAAAATATTTAATAGTGATAACATCAATAGTTATATTTTAAATTCAGTATTGATCATTGTTTTTGCTAAAATGTTGTCTGGATATATTTATTTTTTCCGTATATTTGAATTACTTTTGTCATCACACTTGCTACTTTTTGAACTTAATTTACCTGTAGAGAAAAGAAAATACCATATTTTGGTTGCTGGCACATAATGATTTCCATAGAGTCATTCTCTCATTATTTGCCAGAGTTAAGTCAATGCAGACTTAAATCATGTCTCCCAAACTGTTAATTGCAGTCATTTAAAGAAGAGCATATCTAGGGGGCAAAAAATCCAATTTATTCCTCGCACCCTGAGTCTCATGAATTTTTTTTCAGTAAAATTTAAATGTTGGGACTAGAAATATGTTGTCTCCCTGAGAAACAAGTACAGTCTGTCTACTTTATATTCATTACTTGCAAAAAACTCCTTGAAAGAATATTAAATCCAAAATAAAAGCACTCCAAATTTAGTGTGAGAAGTAGGGCTGTCATGCACTGTGATAATTTGTTTGAACAGGTTTTCATAGATCTTAAAAAAGCAAGCTGAAGAGCGAGTTCTATAGCAGAACTGGATTGACATATCCGTATCATCGCTCGGTGGGAATTTTTAGATCCATAGTACTAGCAGATCTGATACTGGATGCCCTCAGAGTCTGTGCCATGACTGAGACTCTGGTGTGTTCAGTAGTAAAAATGAGGAGGATACGAGTGGCTACTAGCCAGTGTAGGACTTCACTTGCTGTGTGTGAGCCGTCCGGTAGAGGAGGGGTGATGTCACTTGCCATAGAGTATTTCTAGGATTTGTTCACAGCAAGGTGAATTAGGGATCTCAGTCTGGGATTTGAAGTTAATATATTCTTCTTATTCAATGCCAGAGCTGTTTTTTTCCTCTCCTTTTAACCATTCTGGCTTTAGTAGATTCCTTGTCCACAAGTGTTACTCCATAGCAGTCCCCTTGATCTTTCTTTGCTGCAGCCTTGCGCTTTGGCCAGTTGGTACCAGTTCTCCCTCCAGCTGGACTATCTTTGGATCAGTTCCAGCTTCCCCTCTCTGCTTCTCCATCCTCCTGATGGAGGCTGGTGGTGGTCTGCATGGCCTGCCTCCACATCTTACCTCGCAGTGCCACCAGGAACTGCAGTGCTGCAAGTGCTGTGCAGCACAGGATCATTTCCCAGCCTACAGTCAGTCAGGGCCTGAACTGACTGGTGGACAAAAGGGGGACAGCTGGGGACAAGCTGCCAGCTCTGCTGCAGTGGAGATGAAGAGATAGAGCAGATAAAGCATAGAAGTAAAAAAGCAGTTTTTACAAGTCTGTCCTGTACTGATCATACCGAAACAGCGAGACTTCCAGTGCGTGTTGTCGCAGGTCAGTGCAGTGCAACAGAGACTGCCCCAGTGGAACTGCTAAAATCTGTGTGTTGATCCACACATTTTCCTGCAGGCCTGCATGGGCTGAGTGGTATGAACCTGGGTTCAGTTTAGCCATTTTCAAAGTGATATACTGAGCCATTAGCTCTTAATGGATCTTATCAGTTCAAAGGTTCTGTTGTGCTAGCACAGGTAGTCTGCAGTGGAAACCAAACTAGCTTGTACTTAGCTGCTGGTGCTCTTCAGTGCACCTCATTCAGTGATTATGAAGGCACAGCCAGTAGCCAGAGGTATATACCCATACAAAGTAGCCTTGTCAAAAATTACCTGCAGGCCCATCCTTGTCTCAGTGTGCATGTCCCTGCCAAACTTTGTGCCTTCTCCAAGGCATCTCAAAAAGGAAAAAGTTGTAAAAATGTACAATGTCAAAATTGTATTCCTAATCTGTTCTAGAAGCACTAGTACTCTTCCTGCTGAAATGTTCAGAAAAAACCTGGATCAAATATCCACCTTGAAAGATTTTGAAGGGAGTGTATTAATAATATCTGGCAAAGTGTTACGCACTTGAAAATATGAACTGGTCCTTAGCTGTGTTTAGAATATTGGCCATCTGCATCTCCCCTGGGGACAGGACAGGAGTGCTAGCACTGGCTGGGTGCTAGGGTCTGTTACAAAGCAGAACAAATCTTTATGAAGATAAGCTGAAAAAAGTTCCCCTTCTGCTTCTGCCATCGCTCCGTCTGTACAGAGTGTTTTTTTTTTTTTACAGACAGCTAAAGCAAATTGCAGTGAGAGGCATGCTATAAGCATGTTTTTTAAAAAGAAGCTTTCTTATGAGTTTTATGGGGAAATGTGCATATGATAGCATGAGCATATTTTAAAAGAGCATCCCTGAAATCTAGCAGTGGCCAGCTGTTTCTGTGAGAAACCTTTTGAATGGAGATGTACTTGAGGCAACTTCTTGAAGACACCTTTGAAATCAAATGCTCCAGTAAGGATTTTATGGATGAATTGTTTCTATCCATATTTGATTACTTAGAAAAAGAACTTGGCATTTGAGAGGAAACATTTCATAATGAAATTGACGCTGACTGGAGCACTAATAATTTTTAGTAGTGTGCAGATTTTAGGCTCTCAAACTGGAAATGTTTATTAAAATTTTCATATTTCTCATAGAAGTTTATAATCAGTTTTAGATTTCCTTTTGTTTTAATAAATCTGATTTGCATATAAAAAACTTAAACCCCCTGTCCCCCAAGATTCTTTAAGAGACAAAAAGCACCCCAGTTGCATATACTCTTCGGTTAGGTGTCTAAAAAAGTTACCATGTTTCACCGCTCCTGGGACTTTGTACACAGGTATTGTTCCTGGGGGTAGTCTAACATAGTCAAGCATATGCATCAACACCATATTTCTTTTTATTTGAATCAATTTCGTCTTAAGTCAGAACCTGTGTGGCTACTGTCAGTCACTTCATTCAGGAGGATGGTCATGTTTTGGTTCTAACCGACACTCCTTTCATAACTCCTACACTAAAACATGCGACTCTTGCTAAACCTTCTGTTCACTAGAGATGACATTATTTTAACTTGCAGTCTCACCCCAAGGAGCCTGAGCCCAACCCCAACAAGCCCCTGCAGTCCATGCAGTCCTCTGTTCGCTTTTCATTTTTGGAGGTAAGCAAGTAAACTTCCATTGTTGATGTTTTCTTCTGCATCCAAAACCTAATGATCAAAACATATTGCAAAAGGAAAATTGAAAAAAAATATTAAGTATGTCTCTGCAATCCAAAATATGTTTTAGTTGACCAGCTGCTGTTCTGAAGGTAAGTATTTTATGGAAAAAAAGCCCAGGATAATCTGTATTTTGACACCTAGTACAGAGACTTGAGATATTGATATATATAATTCTGTGTTGCTTTGACTGCTTAGGAGTGTAAATGAAATGTTATAGTTCGCTTCATGTGATCATACCTCAGATTGTATCCTGTTACGTAAGAAATTTAAGGTGTGTTCAGAAATGAGGGTGATTCATGAAACACATGGTTATTTTTTGCTTAAATAAGGGCTAATAGTGTGCTTAGTCAGTTGAGTGATTCAGAGGAACATAAAATCGTATTCAGTAAATTGGTAGGACTGATTTGTCTTTAGGACTAGGAGGATTTTAAGCTTCATTTCTATTTCAGTAATGCTCTAGATAAGCCCTAACAGCTACATATAGCATCCTTTTCACCCTCTTCTTTCTTCTATTACCATGTTTGTTCATAAGAATAATTTTTTTTGGCACTTGTCAAAAAGGTAGCTAAGTTCATGAGATCAGAAAATCATGAAGTGATAAAAAATACTTTTTAATCCTTCTTATTATGTAAAATGATAATAAATAATAATTGATGGATGTTTCTGATACAGAAAAACTTTTTTTCCTTAGTTTCTTTTTAATGAAGAAAGTTAAATTTCTAGTCAGGGATCTCATTCATCATTGAGATTCTACTCCGTAGGGAAAGTAGTTTTTAAAATGAATTACTGATAAGATTATCAATACCTCATGGATTAAAAAGAAAACAAAACCAAATCGCTTTTAATTTTGGTCAGAGGTCTCTCTTGTTACTGTGAGAATAAGAGCTACCACCTTGTTAAATTACATAATAAAGTATATTTGTGCTTTTTTGGTACCACTTCAAACACAGTGTGGCAGTGGTGAGGGTTGCTTGGATGCGTTCATCTGCTTCAGTATACTTAAAAGTTAAAGCCAGTTTAATAGGTGAGAGCCCTTCTATCAAGGCTTCATGTGACATTGAAAAATAAAGCAATAACCTAAAGACTTGATATGTGTTTCTGCAGAAGTATTGTAGTTTTTTATATATTGTTTTTTTAGGGAAGAGATGGTATGAGAATCCCTTATCTGTGCAGTTTTCAGTATGATTTAAATAAATACACTTTTCCTCAGTGAAAACACTTCTATGATGTTTGTTTGTTAAATTATCTGCAAAATCATCAGCTGTTATAGAATGCTTGGTGAAATTAGCATTTTCTAATTGGATCTTTATTGTATACAGCCAGAAAAATCACTTCCCTTTGTGATGAAGGATGTGCTCTTTTTCAAAATTTCAGTTTTGTGGAATCGAGCAGCTGTATACAAATTTTATATTTTGTATGACCTGGATGGCCTTAACAGCCTCTGCAGATGTGTGGATGTGCTCTGTGAAAACTGTGTTTATAGACACAGCCCTCAGGGTTTTTAGAGCTCAGACCTTGTTTACCCCTCTGGGTGGCAGAGACTCCCAACAGTGCCAAGTCTGAGCTTTTTATCCTGTGATGGAGGATGCTGGGAGCAGACTTTTCAGATGCCTTTTGAAGAAATACAGTGGAAATTATGGATACTGCTTAATGTGAAGCCTCATCCCTTCATATGGCTGGGAAATGTCAAAGTTCATAGGGATTTTTCGTAGGTTCTTTTGTCCTGAAATTTATGTAAGGCTCTGCCAGAGTAGCTACTTTTTCCCTTGAGTGGAAATATCTAAAGTCTGATTAAATCTGAATCAGAGTGCTGTATTTATCTCTGGCTGTAGAAGACTGCTGGTGTATTGAACATCAAATGTTTTCGTTATTAGTTACTCTTAAGCTTGACCTAGTGTAGTGGAAAGATGAAATGTGTTGGTTTTTATGGTATATAAATAATTAGCATTTCCTGTTCCATTGGCTCAGAGCCCTCTCATATGTGGGAGGGCAGGAATTACTTCAGTGACACTACTTTTTCTTATATTCAGAAATGTTAGCATGGGAGCCTTATCAGAATGAATGGTTAGGGTTTTCCTGTGGTATTTCTCCCTCTAACATGCTGGCTCATCTTCCTCATGGCCTTTGACTTGCACAGCTGCTCCTTGAGTGGTTGTTTTTGTTGAAGTTCTGCTTATAGCAGTTGTCACATACAGTAGTAGTCTAAAGGGAACCTTTTGCCAGCTAAATGATGAAGATCTTTTTAAAATAAACATCCTGTGAATGGAAATACCTGCCTACTGGTACAGTGTGAAGCTATCCATTCGTTACTTCTGAGAGAGGGTAGGGTGGGGGATGAAGCGGTATTTCAGATCTCAGGAAGATAGGCACACATTTACTATATTATTTTTATCTTTGGTTTAAGTCACCTGAAAACTTCCAACTGCTGTTTGAGGGGGAAAGTATGTGCAGTTTTAGTACTAATAATTATAAGAAGTAGATTTGCAAGGAAGGAGAGAAGATGATGTAAATAACTGAGCACAGCTACTGAGATATTTAAGATCCTTATGCTTCTAACATAATTTTAGTGTTTTTCTTTGCTTTGGGTAATTTGGAGTCCTTTGTCACAGTAATGGGGAGTGGAGTGGGGCAAGTATTTGAAAAATACCAGGGAGAAACACTAAGTGCTAGAAGTTGTAGTAGCTTCTAGTAAAAATGATAAAGAAAATTGAAATAGTAAATTAAAAAATATATAACAGCATGCACTGGAACTTGAAGAGTACAGAATGGTGATTGTCAACAAAAAAAAATCTTTTTATTAAACCCTTTTACTGGGCTGGGGAAAAAAAAAAATCTCCAAGGCAGTTGATAGAGAGCTCTTAGTTTCTACAAAAAAGAAAAGATTGTAGTGAATTTTCCAGAAAGCCTTTACTCAGGAGCGTGAGGATTGCACGAGTGTAAGGCTCTGTAGAGACACAAATGTTTCTACCTAGCTAAGACTGGTGAAGTGGTAGACAGGATTCATTCTGAAGCTTTGAAAAAGAAAGTGTCAAGTAAAAAAGCCCATGTACCTTTTCTTTTTTTATGGTCAGATTTTTTTGTCGACTATTTAATGAGGAAAATCCAGTTCACCTGACCATATCTACAGCTGAGATGGCAGGAAGGCAAATGAGGCTTATAATCTATACCTTTCGCTAATGTAATCTGCTCTTTTGGGAAGCTTCTGAGGATACCACTCTAAACACTGCATTTTACATGGGGTCATGTTGTCAAATGATTACATATGTGTAACCAAGAGCAGCAATTAGAAGTATAACTGGCATGGATTAAACCTTATCCTATGCCACTGAATTGAAAGAAAAACAAATGTCAGTGTCACAGATAGCTTGGCCACTTTGTGGTATTTAGTATGAAATTTTTGTATATGGAAATTGCCACAAAATGTTGACACTTGCATTTCCTTTAAATGTAGCCTGAATCTATAATATGAATGAGTAACCATTGCAAAGGGAGAATTAGTATGAGACCTTAAAATTTAAAAATTCAGTTATTAAATGTTGTACAAAACTTTATTTAAGCTGTCAAAATTCATATACCAAATTGTTGAATACAAAACCAAAAAGTCAGTGTGCTCCTACTCTTCCACTTTGTCTGCATCCCCTTTCTTCCCCTCATGACATCCTGCAGACATCCCAGAATCAGATACAGACAGAAAGTTTAAAGTAGCTACTTTCTAAAAACTGTATTGGTTCTGTATTATGAAATCATCAATGAAATGGATGGCTTCTGTTGAAAAATGAACAGTCAAGTTTCTAGTGATTTTTTTTAATAGTTGTTCTGAAACTGAGCATGTTTAAAGAGCTTTTAAATGTTTTCTGTGTGATGCTGTGTGGGCATGTGGGGCATATACACCCATGTGGAAGATGTGATGGACAGTAGGAATTTAGTTTGCTGTTTGGTTTTTACATTACTGAAGGCAATAGTTTGTCTCTAAACTTAGCAATATTCCTCTGTTTCAGGAGGAAAAGGGTGTGGACAGTGTTGGTATGTTCTGCTCCCTAAGCAGGGTGGCTGGGCCGGAGCACTTGGTGTGGCCGGGGGGCTGCTGGGGCGGAACTGCCTCAGGGTCTTGCACAGCCAGACCAGTGACCAGAGGCCCTGCCCATCCTGTCCTTGGCCCTGTTGCCCATGACCATGTTCCTGCCTCCTTCTCTGTTAGCTCGTGATCGTGTGGCTGCACCAATGTGAATCTCCACATTGTGTGAGAGCGGGCCCATCTTAGGAGCAAGGACAGAGTGGGGGAGCGCTTTTTAGCATGGGGCGATGGAGTGGCACTCTGCTGCCTTTCACAGCACTAGCTGCCCACTCAGGCCTGAGCAACAGCCAAAGTGACAGCTGTTATACATGCTGGTTAATGATTAAATCTGGTGTAAGCATACAGTCAGCCTAGGCAGAGAATATTGCAGAAAAAAGAAGGAGTAGTACTGACTCCCTGATGAGGAGAGACTTGTGCAGAGACATGACATGCTTCTCTCAACGTAGAACAAAACTGTCGTAGAGGAGTTAGCTATTAAATTTGGACTCTTCTGGTCTCAGAGTAGTTGTACTTCTATGTAATTTCATTATGGAACTGCTACTTCTTGTATTGATAATGTTTTATGAGACACTTGAGGAGTAGATGTCAGAGGATGCCTCCTTTCCCTCCTTTCCTCAGTGACATAGCCACCATACCCAGGGATTCTCAAGCAGACATTTTTCTTCAAGATTTATTTCTACCTTTGCTTTCTGATACCAGTACAAAGTACATTGACCTTAAGGTCATGCTGAAAGATGAAGCTGTTGATTTGTTACTCTGAAAGGGGAAGTTCTTGGGAACGGCTGGTGCGAATGAGGTAAAGAATCGCTTGGCTCAGTTTCTTAATTTTTTCTTTAAAATGAGGAAATACTGCTGTTTCATCTTGCAAGGTAATCTGATTAGTATTCATGAGCATCAGCCATGAAGCACGAGTTCCTCAAGGTGATATAAAGTAATCTTTGGCTTTCTCCTCCAAAAGTAGTCTGCTTATTCTGAAGTTATTTGTATGTCCTTGCTGTTCTCTTAACTCTTTTTGGGACTGATTATTTAACCTTACAAAGCACTTTCCTCAG
>VXBQ01015554.1:15466-29904 GCA_013400175.1 Phainopepla nitens
GCACTTTCCTCAGCTCTCCCATACTCTCCCGTATTAAGACTTGTGACAGGTTAAAGGGTGAGCTGATTCCACTGGAACTTGTAAATGGAAAGTGAAAAACAATTTAATTGCATGTATAAGTTTTTTGTGTTGTAGAAGTGAGTTTTGAGGATTGGTTAAGTAAAAGCAGTCCCTTACTCAGCAGATGTGATCTCTTGTGTGCTCAACTGTGCTATTCTAGCTTCAGCTTTTGAAATACTTCAAAAAGTTTTCTGTTTTCTGAGCTCTCTGGAATCACAGCAGAGGGCAAGATTTTTGCTTGTGGGTCATTAGTCTTTTGTTGAATGCTAGTCTGCTACATGTGCATAAGCATATTAGTATCTTAATGGTATTGCACCAGTGTAAATGAGGGTTCAGCTAAGAACTTCAGGAGCTGCAAAGCTGTCATCAGTGAGTATGGGGTCCCCTGGAGGATCTTCACTGTAGTTTTCATGCAAGAGGGATATGGGGATGTGAATTTCTGATTCCATGTGGGTTTTTTTGAGCTGGTGCTAAAGAAGGTGTGATTTTATTTGCCCCACACTGATGCAAAATCAGGGAGGCTAACACTGTATTGTTAAGATGATGTTTTATAAAGCTTTTGGAGTATAAAACTTGATTTCCTCAAATCATAAAGATTAGGCTTTAAGTACATTTTTAAAAGCTCCCAGGACAAACTGAATTCTTCTATATTACTTTGTCTTATCCACATAACTTTTTCAATTTAATTTGTGGCTTGTACTACTTGATAGTATTCTGCAGGAGGATTTAGGTATATATTTTTTAGATCAAGTAAAGCAAGGAACAGGAGTTTCCCTCTAACTTACAGGGACAGACAACAGAATTCTAGAAAGCTTACCTGAAATAGAGGTATTTGCTTTAATCCTGTGTTATTGGGTGGGGTATTTTTTTTGTGGCCGGGAGGGGAGTGTGTTTGGNTTTTTAGTTCATGTGTAAGGTGCATCTACAGAAATCAAGGAAGTTCTTGTGACAGTTATTTTTTCTGGTAGACTGAAAGCTACAGACAGAGAGCTCATCTGAATAATTTTAAATGCCAGTTTGTTGATTTCCTCTCCCTCAACTCTAATAAAAATTCTCCCAAAGTACTTGTGTGCTAATTTTATTAAATCTTTTGGGCTTTCAGTTTGTATTTTGTGTTTACCATTGAATATTAAATTTTATATGCTAGGCTTTCTAAGCATTTTGAGGATGTAACATGAATTCGAATTTGAAAATTACATTAATTTTGGAGTGGTGCTGTAACAGGGGAGTGCTGAATCTGAAGTTTTTAATTTTTTATTCAAAATATTGCTTGAAAAAATGTCTTTCTTACATGTTCGAAGGCTATGCAGTCCTAGGAATGACCTGAATGGGAATTTCTTGAACTGCTTTACTAGTTTCTAAAACAGAGAAGTAAAATATTCTAGAAGTATTTCCCACTGAGATATTCCCCCATAATAATGGTTACTTTTACCATAATTTGATGTGCTACTCAGCATACTTAGTTAAGTGTTCATTGGCTAATCTTTGAATGTTTTTGCCATACAGGTCTTAAACACAGATGACCTCATATAGTCCCATTTTGAAATCAAAACCCAACATTACTCCATAGATTTTCTTACCCCACATTTTTTATTAAAAAAAACCTCATAGCATAAGTTGTTAATACTTAAAAAAATGTGCCACACCTAAACCAGGAATTGTAGGAAAGGTGGGAGGACAATGGGAAATTCTGTTTGAGACCACACAGAGGCTAGGTGAGTTGAGTACTGACAATGTGGTGTTAAGAAATCACTGCAGTTCAAGGAGGGGTTAAAATCTGAACAATTGATCTGCATTCTACGTAGAAAAATAACTGTTAAGGTAGGTCTTGAAATGTACTGGAAAATAGACAATCTGCTCTCTTCCTATGCTGTCATTCTAAAGAGTTTCATGTACATGCAAGTTACCTGCTAGCAGCCGTCATAAGTCACTGGATGACTGTTCCTGTTAATCTCTTTGCTTTGAATGTCAGGTGACATAGCTATTAGTAACAACTGAAACATGCTGAGCCTCCGCTGCCCTCACCCTGTGTGTACAATTCAGACTTTTATAGTATGGCTTCAAAATTGGCTTAATCTCATTTGATAAGAATGCATTTAGTACATCTTGAATTCAGCGTCCACTTACTGTCCAGAATGTGACTGTAATCTGTTGCCAATCAGCTCTTGCAGATATGGAGAAACTGCTAGGTTAACCTGCCAATTGTCCTATATTTTTATTTGAAAATCTCATCTGATAGAGATGTCAGTGGTTCACTTTCAGCAGAAGTATTTCCTGAGGTAATTCCACCAAAAATCACAAGTTCTGCAGTCTTTTTACAGCATAGTGACAAATTTCAGCTGGGCCTTGTGTGAGATGCCAGAGAAAAAATCCTGCAGCTATATTCTTGAGATGGAAATTCTCAACCTTGCTTAGTGCCAATGCTGCAGCATTATGTTGCATCTGTATCATTTTATCGCACCTTGATAAAAATAGATGCAGAACAGAAACCAGTGCTTTGTCTATCAGCCTTCCCTACAGCACACACCTCCAGCAGAGGAAATGCTTTCAGGCTCTCAAAGGTTTTAAGTGAGGAGCTCAGAAGAAGGGGGTGTGTATTGGAAACACACTGCTGTCCCTGCAGTGGCCTTTTGTGAGAGCTTTTTTACTTCTATTGTATGCAACACAACTTGTTTCCATTGCTGTTGCCTGCTGGCTGAATTACTTTGGACTAAAAGTTGGTGATCCCTTAGGGTGTCTTGCTTTGGTAATAGGTTATTCTTGAGTACTATAGAAGTGACAGCTTCACAGCTGCCGAGCTCTGAAAACCTTTTAAAAATGAATGTTGTAGAAAGAAAGTGGTAAATAGGAATGGAAAAGCATGAGACTGAGCTCCCCAGAAGTAGAAATCCTCTCAGTCCTTTTGTTTTTCAGAGATCTTGTTTCTACTCTTGCTTACTACTAATCATTTCAGAAAGAAAGTACATGTGTAGGTTCCTAGAGGCAATGGCTTGCAGCTGTAAAAAACTGGAGAATGTCACTAAACTGCTGTATTGGAGACTTTATAGTTCTTTCCCTGATGCAAATTGTGGCTAGTTTGTCATCTTGATCCATGAGATGCATCAGTGGATAGCACAGGGAAGGCAAATGCTTCTGATCAGAAGAGCTGTTCAGCAAATAGTCTCATGGCTTGTAACAGGAGAGCAATTTCCCTGGATGTTGTGAGAGAGGGATACTTCATGGCATGATCTGGGGACACAGACTGATCAGCTACCCCAGCGTTTTCAACCTCTGGTATGAGATGAGATCACATGAGATGCACCTGGGCTCTTGTAAGTGCACACAGTGAATGTAGTGAATATAGTCTTGAGCAGCTCTGAGAAAGCATTTCCACCTACTGCTGGGACCCCACTTTTCTTAGAAAGTATTAAAAGCTCCTCCTGGGCTAGAACATAGATGGGAAGCAGAAAGCATTGAGGAACCCGATGTTGGAATGATCCCAACTTGAAGGTGTCCTTGTCTCCATCTCCTGGTAACCCAGTTTTCACACACTAATATGTTTGTCAGTTTGTGGTAACCATTCCCTGTGTGGTGTGACAACAATGTCAGTATTCATGTGGTTCTGTACATCTTGAGTGTAAGTTGTCACATTTGGCTTTGATAAGCACAATGACATGATGAGCTTCTCCTAGAGCAATCTGATGCTCAAATCCACAGGACACGCTATGGCAAACTGCCTGTTAATGTTACAGACTGAGAGGGAATGACCCAGATCTGTTAAATTTTTTCATAGCAGTAAGAAGGCTGCTGTCATAGGGCAGAATCATGGCACACCCTCTGTTCATGCCAGGAGAGATGGAGGCTGCTTTTTCTGCTCTTCAGAAAGAGACCAGCAACACTCTGGTTGGGCTGGAAAAAGAGAAGGTGGTTTGCAGTTAACAGCTTGAGCACAGTGGCACTTTACTTCAGCAGAGCAAAACTGGTGGATGGTTAGAGCTTCAGGGCTACCTAGCAAAACATTAGTGTGTCTGACACCCAAAACGTGTACCTCGAAAGAGGAAAGAGGGGTTTGCTCCAAGAGAGGTTCTTTGATGGATGATGGCATGATACTGCTTGGCTAGGAAGGCAATTTTTCAAATTGATAGAAAAATAAATGGTGACAGAAACAGGCCTAAACTTTCACACAACAAAAATACTGTAAAAGACGTGTCTATGGGACTGCAAAGTGCAGCCACAACACTGAAAGGAGTTCTTGTTATGTTTTAGAAGTTGTAGACGGGTTGCTGTAGTTTTGTTGGCAAGTATATAGGAACACATGCTATCAAGTTTGGGAAGGCTGTAAATGCTGTGTAACTTCCCCAGCTGACAAAACCTAGAAATATTTCTAAAAGTTGGTGTAGTACTTGAGAGAAGGGGATGATGGCAAGTGCTGGTGTCCATATTTATCAGCTGAAGCCAGACTTTCATTATGAGCAGGGTAGTATGTTCCTCCTTCACCTTCACCTTCATACTACTATTTCTTTGCGAAGAGAACATTTAGGCTCTCCCCATGCAGTCTGCCACTGGACTGGTGAAATGTGCTCCTCTTTTGGTTATGTAGAAGTGTGCAGGTGTGGATGCTGAGGAACAGCAGAATGTAGAATAGGCTGAGATAACCCTTTATCAACATTAAGCATGGTTATTACTAAATTTTGCAGAATTGAATTGTTGCATAATTTTTAAAAGATCCAAGCCCTCTGCCGGAAAAAAAGCAAAATACTGAGATAAATGACTGTGATCATTTAAAAGAAACAAACCATACACATTTACATAGTTCAGGCTCTCTAAAATTCATGGTAAGCCATGTCCAGGTGTGACTGGAGATGGTCAAAGGAGAGGCTGATTGAATGGTGAAGGGATTTTGAGATAGGTTTGGGGTTTTTTTTATTGCTGATATAGGAAGAGTGTATATTTGCAGTGGTAAGTACTTAGAACTATCTTTTGTATCAGGATATTGATATTTCTATAAACTTTTATACTCTGCAGTTACATGAATGGAATAATAAGGTTGTCTGGTATCAGAGAAATTAGGACACTTAGTGGTTTAAACTGTTATTTGAAAGCTGAACGGTTAATCATCTTGTTTGTACTATGATAGAGTTTTTCAGAATGCTGGAGGCCAAAACAGCTAATGTGGTTGTACTGATAGTCTCCTTCTTGGTTTACATAGTTTTGACAGTCTTCGTGACAATCAAGTGCTGACTGTAGCTTCCTTGTTAGAGAGGGCTGATGTGCTCTCTTAGTCCTACAAAAATGAACTGAAATGTGTTTGCCTGACTTAGGAAGTGGAGGATGAAATTCTGTGACTTACCATGGTATTCTCCCTGAGTCTTGCCATTCTCCCTGATGTACATATCAGAGAGATTTAAGACCATTTCTTGAATCCCTTTCAACTTACACATATACAGTCTTTGCTTATAGGGAGATAGAAATTGTAGAAGTAATTCAGTACTTCTGAATCTTCAGAGTGGTCAGCCCAAAGAAGATCTCCCTATTACTGTCTACTTCTGTCTTTCCTCTTGTTTTTTAGTATCTGAATATTTGATGCAGGTGTTTCTGGTGTTACCTTCACTGCGTTCCCAAAAAGTAGAAATGTCTTTGCTTTACAGGTGGAGTACTGAAGTGCAAACAGATTAAATAACTAGATGACACCAGGTCTTAGACCCTGAGGCACCTTAGCCATAAGGTAATTTTTAGAATTTTGTCTTTAATTGTGAGGATTTTCTGTCACAAACTAAATTAATCTTTACTAGTCTTGCAATTCTAGATGCTTGCTTTTAATTTTGTTTCTGTAGTTAATGTAGGTAATTCTGCTGCTTCCAGTGGTCTGTTTGACAGCGATATAATCTGAGTGTCTGATAGTAACTGTTAAGTAAACCCCACAGACATTAAGAGTATGTGCTGAGTGTAATTATGGTCATTCAGAAATTCAGATTTAAACTGGAGGTGTGTGCTGAAGCACACCTATGATTGTTTATTATTTAGCCTTTTGAGGAAGAGAGCATTAGGAGTGACTTGTAAAGTGATATAAGGGTATTATAAATTTGCAGTGCAGTATGCTCAGGTCATTGAAATACCAAGGGTAGCATTAATGGGCCGTCCACATAATATTCATCTAAAGATAATGTTTTCCCTTTCAACTTCCCGTGTACCTTAGTTCCAGTTTGTCAGCTTGCACTGCATGGGGTGCTCCATCTCACACCGTTCTGCTGACAACAGATCCATCACGTGGATTAACTGAAGCATGAAGCCAGATGAGTGCAGGGAAAGCTCAGGAAATGCAACTACTTGGTTCTATATATTTTGCAAAGCTCTGAATTCTTGGCACCTGGTTTTTACTCACTGTCATTTAAATAATGATTTTAAAGAAAATTGTGTGTTTAAAATATGGGATGTAAACAGGATACTTGCCAGTTCTAGGGAGGAGCCTGTAGTCCTTGCTCTGACAGGGACCTATTCTTGTGTTGATTGGGTGATTAATTTAGGAAATTCAGTATGTAAATGTTACAGCTGGTGAACTTTTCTGTCTCACTGAAGACAGCATTTATACTGAATAAATGCTTTTCTGTTCAGTATCACAGGAGTTGATTTGTTTAGACTTAGATTGACAGACTTGAGAGCTTCTCTGTGCTGACCTCCATTAAACCTCCCCTGTATCCCAAAAGGTGTTTTTAGAATGAGGAAAGTTACAACTCATGATGACATCTTTCCCAAACCTATCAGGATTAAAAACTGTCAAATAAAACTTGAGCTTGACTTCTTTCCCTAGTTCATTTGACTAAAAGTAGAGAATCCCTGATATCTGTTACTCAAATCTGTGAGTATGGCACTGGGATGTCCTGGGGCAAAGTAAAGCATGAAGAAGTGGCTCTGTATAAGGGGTAGTATCTCTGTCAGAGGAGTATGTTGTTTGGGAGTCTTCAAACCAGAAGGCTGTGGTGGCTAGATAAAATGCACCACTTAACTGCCTTTTGAAGATTGTGGGTTTTGGACTCTGTTTTCCACAATTAGAAATTTATGAAAATAAACACAGATAAACTTACAAATGCTGAACAGTGTTTTTTCTTTACATATGTGTTTCAAACTCTATTTTATGTAGTCTATTTCCTGTAATAAAGTTATTTATTAATATTTTCATCTTTAAAAGGTAGAGAAAGATTTCATGCTGTAAGTCTGATTTATACAGATTTGTTATTTCACAGTGTCAGAAATAAAATTTTAACCTTCCAGTATAAAAGCCAAAAAAAGCTTCTCTATTAAAAACAAAAGAAGATTTTCTATAATTGAATTAATAATTCTTTTTTCTCAAAAAATACGGCTTAGTTGACTGCAGCTGTGATCCAGAATGGATGGCAATATCTAAGTACATAAGTGTTTTAAAAGAATTATTGTATCCCCATTTGCTTAAAAATTATTTAGGAATTGCACCTTGACCCTTAGTAACGCCGTTTTCCACAAAGGCTATGGATGTTGACTTAAAAAGATGCTTGCTAAAATACGGCTGGATGTGTGTGGCATCAGGAGGACATCTAAGTGTGTAGAGTGGTCTAAACCAGTGCAATGAAGTAAGTCTTAAGTGGTGATGGTTTCACATGAATGCCCAGAACCATGGAAAACTTCATTATGCCTCTGCCTACCTGTTGGATAACATGGTGCCTTCACGTTCATATCAGTGATACTGCAGCCACAAAAATGGTTAATTAATGACTTGAAAAAATGATGTGATCCTCTTGGGATGCTGTTAAGTGCTGGCAAAAAGGTACTTGGAGAACAAACAAAGTAGGATAGAATAATACTAACACTTTTTAATACAGTATTCCTCTCCCCAGCCCCTGGCATTTGTGGTAATCAAGTCAAGGTCCAAGCATCACGGTATCTGGAAAATTATGACATTTTTATTAGCTGTTTTCTGACCCTCTTTGGACTTGCTTGCCACATAAAGCAGCACTTCTGAAATGTAGTAATGCTGCTCTGCTTGCCAAGATGAATGAAAATTCAGTGATGAAAATGGGAAGTTGTTCTTTTACACTTTCTTATTAGCTGGTTTGCTAAATTAGCTCAGAAGGAGAAGTTAATCTCTAGGCCAGAGTCAATAGGCAGCATAGCTCATAGTATGGTTGGCTCATTCCACTACAGACAGCAAAATGCTGGATTAAAAATTGTGTTGCCTGATGTGGATTCTGATGCCTGATGCAGATGGATAGACCATATATTTAACTTCCAAATATGTTGTGCATAATTTTAGAACCTTTCAGAAATGGAGGGAGATGCTGGGGCCATTGCTTTTCCTAAATGTGTTTATGTTAGATGACCTATAATAAACTAGAGCAGTGGGAGATTTTTTTAATATGTTGCACGTTACTTCAAAACTGATTAGAGTAATAGTGGCTATGGGTATTTATAAACATAGCTAGGAAAACTTAGAAATTTGGCAGACGTACATTGTACACCCACAAAATATTCTTTTGTACTGTGATTTCTTCAATTTATTTATACACTGAACGTCCCAGTGAAAAATCCTGTGCAGTCCCTAGAAGGTAATAAATACCAACATCAACCACTAGGGGGAGCAAGATTTCAATTATTGTAATTAAGTGTAATGATAATAATTAATTAGTACACCTTAAGCACTGAATATACCAGTAAAATCTTTTAGTTTGGCAACCTTTATAAAACAGGCTGTAGACTTTGTCTACTTCTTAGGGATTTTTCATCCATCCTCTAGTGCTTGCTTGAAGTGTGATTATTTAATTAGTTAGAAAGTCATATCACGTGCAGAATTTACAGTGATGGAAAATACCTGTGTTACAACGGATAAGAGAAAAGAATTTAAAACTGCTTTTTTGTCTGACTCCTGCAAATTGAAACCCTAACTCTGTATGTGAGGGGAGGACATGGTAGAGTTTGCTGTTCTTACACTGTTTCCTCATGAAAATCTCTTCCTGATGGAGAAATGCATACTGAATAATGAAGGTTCTTTGACAGACTTGACCAAGTGAAATAAATGAATTTTTTCAAGCTGCACACTGTAGTTCAGATTATAATTTTTTTTCTTGAACTCCTCATATCTTTTTTGCAGCCTTTGGGAAATGCCACAACTAGCTGCATTTTAGCCCCTCAGTGCTCAGATATATCATCTCCTTCCTGACATGAGATATTTTCCTGCTTGTAGAACTGAAGGACATTTATTCTTTTATCTATACGTCACATAAAAAACTCTTACTTAGCTATTTGTCTATGATACTACCTAAATTTTTTGCCTGATATCTGCCTTCCATATTCTGCAATAGATATGTATATTATGACTGGGAGGTGTTTTTGTCCTTTGGTATGACTTGATGGCTAGCAAGGCTATAATATATATTGTTCAAATAACTTTATCTGCTTTATCCAAGGATAAATTATCCTGTTCCTGTGGTTATTACCTCTTATGTTTTGTTTGCTAAGAAGGGTATCATATTTTTTTCCAGCTCATTGATAGCAATTTTACTTGTGTTAAAGGAAAAACATAACCCTGTATATCTACTAGAAATGTTTAATGTGCAGTTACTTTCTCAAATCTGTAGGTGAGTTTTAATGTTTCCCTTATGCATAATTTTTTTGTGTTCTGGTAGTGAACTTACTATAACATTGTTAGGAGATAGGTGGAATATTTTACAAATGTCTCGATATGTTGTCAGCTGAGATGGTTATTGACCAGACTCAAAATCTCACTTGAAACACTTTTTGGGCAGACTGTCTCATGTGATATTAGGTACGCTGCTGTACGTGAACTCAGTAGTGGTAGCAGCTAATATCCTGTTTGTTTTTTTCAAGGAGCGTTATTGCATGACAGCTTTGTTCATCCATTGTAATAACTTCTACCTATTTCAAGACACTTTGAAAAAAGGATTAATTGAATGAGCAGCTTTGCCCTTAGTCATTGGATAATAATTGTCTGACTAAAAAGTCTCAATAAAAACAAACTCCTCTCAAGGGATATGTTAGCTCAGTTCTAATCTATCACTTCAAAGTTGTTGATGAAGTGAGAGGCATTTCTTTGTTGTCAAAAGATGTGATTTCATAATCTTCCTAGCCCATGAAAAAAGTAAAGGTGCCTTAAGGTGACTTGTTTTTTTCCTGGTTCACAAACTTACTCACCTTTTCCAGTATGAGGCCTATGTTTTTTAGTCCTAGTGGTGTTGCTAAGGAACTCTTTATTGTCTGTATTGTTGCTGGTGAACTTCATTCAGTGTACATCGTCCTATAAAATTGATGAGACTTGAGCATTCTGTAATGCCTTTGGGCAGTGACTTCTCACATTTTCATATGCTTTGAAAAATTCTAGTGTTTGTTAGTGTAATTATCAGCATGAAGACGTAGATTAGATAACTTTTGCATAGGAATATTATGTGCAATATATTGATTTTGCATTGGTATGGCATTGTGGTTTTAAACATGCACTTTCAACTTCCTAAGCAGTATTTTATGGTGGTACTTAAAATCAGTTATCAGTGTTATACAATTAAAAAGTTACTGGGGAAAAATTTTTATTGCTGTTAATTACTGAAGTAAATGTTGACATTTAGAAATTTTTTTTCTCTTATATATTGAATGAGACTTTTCTAAAGATGCTTTTTAAAAGTTTACTTTTGGAAATGTAATCTTCTTCAAAGCAAGGGTAGATTAAACACCTTTTCTGACTTGAGTGATATGATGTTTTTTATTTTCAAGTGAATATTAAAGGGAAATGATCCTTATCACTTGATTTGTTACATACAAGCTTATGTAACTCTTTGTAAGAAATAGAAATTGTCCTTCAGGCTTTATAGTAAAGCATCTCCTAAGAGATGAAGTTTCCTAAGCTGCTTACTGTTCTGCAAGTGGCCATATAGTGGATAACTTAAACAATAAATGCTGTTAAGAACATGTTTGGATTTGTTATTTTATTTATTTTTGATAACAGAAGAATTCTGTTTTAGTTGGATATTGAGGGAAAGTCGCTGAACATGCCAATAACATTTTTTTGCAGGAAAATGACAGCTAATTGTCAACTATGCATTATCAACATGACATAGATATGCTTCTAATAATTTGGGATTTTCATATTTTTAAAACATTATCATATTTATTGGTCAATTTTTTTTGTCCAGTTCTACATGATAGAGGTAAGTAAATTGCAGTGGCTTATAGAACACAACAAAATATGTCTGTTGATCCCGTGTTTGTGAAGGATAAGCAGCATTATCAGTAGGGCTTCAATTTTAGAGATGGCCTCTGAACAAGAAGTGGTCCTTCTGCCCCTGCCTCTCTGCCTGACCCTTCATTCTGTCTGCATCCCTTGTATTGGGTCTGGTCCTGGGATGTCCCTCACTGAGGTGATTCAGCTCACTAAACTGGGAGAGAAGATAGCCTCTTAGCATCTGTGTAGTGCTAATAAGCTTGCCAAACCTCACTCTCCCTTGAGGTGGTTGCTTTGAAATCAGGCATTTCTGTGCCATGGAAAGTCACAAACTGCAGGCACTACTTTTGAAGCTATGTCCTTTATTGATAGGCATTGCAAAATCTTCACCACCATTTACATGTCGTGCTCTTAAAGGATAAGGCTTATGCTTTGCTTTATGAAGCATATAATTAGTCTAAGGTTGTTGTGGAACGATGCTGGACTTCTTACACCTACTCCCTTCGTTTTCATACCTTTGTCAAAGTCTCTGTATGTATGCCTTAATATGCATATGTCCAGCAAGCACTTCAGAAAAATAATTATTCAAGTCTCCTCGCTTTCAAGCCCATTCTACAAACAACATGACTGATTAGCAGGACTGCGTGTGCACGTAATTGTGCACAGAAAGCCAAGGTGAAATTATATTTGGATCTACAGGTAATGGAATTTAGGAAGCTATTGCTTGTGAATAGTCTGTACAGGATCAAGAGACAGAGTTGCAAGAGATTTGCTCATCACTGTTAGAAGTGAACAGTGTTCAGCATTTATTGATAGGATTATGTGTCCTGATTCTGGCCAGTGTTAAATTTTGCAGTAGCCAGAAGGGAGCATGGCTAGGATGTGGGAGTTATTCTCTATCACCTCATGTGACTTTCTGGGGATGGAGGGAAAGGGTCTCTTTTGAGTTAGTGGAGAGGGGTATGAGAACTCAGGGGTGTGAGAACTCACATGCTAATAGTTCATTTCTTGTACACTCTTTTATTATTGGCGCTGTTACTGTTAGTTTTTTAATCTTGTTGTTTCCAGTAAATTGTTCTTATCTAAATCTGTGATCTTTATGGTTTGTATCTCCAGTTCTTGTCTCCATCCTGCTGTAGGGGCATGGTGGAGTTGGGGGGAGAGGGAAGCGGGTGTTATATTGTTTGTAGAGTCTCAGTGGGAGACTAAACTGGGGAACACATTTTTAAAACCATGACACTATGATACCCTCTGTTATATACATGGACAAAACCAGTTGCCTGATGCTTTCTTCCATCCTATTTTTTCTCCTTTATGCTTTTGCAAACATCCAGCTTTTCAGATAGTGAAATCTGTGTAATGGCTTTTGGTACAATCAAGTCTGGTTGTACACAGAAGGGTTAAACTTTTTTTCCATCAGAATTTGTCTACTTGCAAGCAGAAATCTTTTTTTCTGGTGGTTCTTTGCCAACATTATGATAGGCTAGTCTAGCTTAATTTTTAAAAACTTTTAGGGTATGTTTCAGAATTGGAGACTTCATTTTGATAAAGTGGTAGAGATTTTCACAAAGAAATCTTGAGTTCAGTTTCAGTCCTGGGCTTGGAACAGAAAAGATTGGTAATTTTTGGCCTTAATGTGAAATAAAGTTTGAACCTCCATGTTCCGTGATCACCCCACAATTGATGTGCTTGACTGAATTATGGAACCTGAGCTGCTTTTGTTACTCTTAATTGCCTGTTAGGTAGAGTAATGAGGCAAGGGGAGAACTTGCAGGGCCGTGAGGACACTGAAACTTCTCCTATGTGATAGGTGGAAGACTGTTTTTAATCTTTAGCCAGTGCTGTTCACAACATCAGTTATGTATAATTCTCTGGTTTCATGATTGTGTACAGTTCTTTCTCCAAACACACTGATTAAAGACAAAAATTTGTGTATGTAGCAGAGAAGATGAAGTTATGAAGTTTGTGGAGGAGGAGGAGGTGTGTCTTGGTACTTATGCAGAGATTTGAGAATTTCCTTCTTATGCAGTTTTAAGGAAGGAGTGTTGCCAGCCACGCTTGCCCTCATGTAAACCTTTAAAACTTCGTGCTCAGTATGCTCAGGCATGCCTCAAAGTGAAAATAAATGGATGAGAGTTTTTCTTTTAGTGGCTGCAGTAGATGTGAATACACAGTGTTAATGGAAAGGTATAAAAAGAGCAGTCATGCTGGGAAGTGCCCTCCTGTGGGGCGCAAATGGACATCAGCCCAACTACTGGGTTCTGCAGCTATTTCAGCCTTTCTTGTACAAGCTAATCTGACTGGAAACGTAGATGAGGCTGTTTCCCCTTCTTATATGGAAATGGTCTCTTTTAAAATTAATATATCTTTAAAGAAGTGTTTGATTATTCTTTTGTGTTTGATCAATGTTACACTGATGTTTTCTGTGGGATGACAGTAAATGGTGTTTGCTGGGGATTTTTCCTAAAGCCTTTGGTGCTAAGCAGAGTGAGAACTGTCTAATGAGAGCTGTTGCATCCCAAGTGTGATGTGAGCCCTTCCAGCTCTGCTTTGTGACCCTCAGACAAACAGAAAGGCAAGTGGAAATTTTTAAGTACATTAGGAGAAATCTCCTAGTTTTTTAATCCACACTATGGTTTTCTATACCTGACCATCATTGCTTTTGACATCTGGATTTAAGACATTACGGAATGACAAGGTAGTAGAGTAGTAATTTTAGAAACACTTTAATTTGCATACTGCAGATGTGAGGAAAAATGCTAGTCTAGACAGAGCTGCAGAGGGAGAGAGGAGAAGGCTGGAGAGTGGTGCTGGAATTAGGTAAGAAAAGACTGAGGACAGCAGTCAGCAGAGGCTAAAACCGAGGAGTGAAGGTGGAATGTTGGGTGGTGGGAGTCAGGAAAGCAAACTATCTGAGTTGGGAGGCAGCTGAATTGGGGAATGGCAAAAAGGGAAGCAAAGGAAGACAGTTGGAAGGAAAAAGGGGAAGAAATGAGTCAAAGTATCTTAGGGATTAGGTCATTGTTATGAGTGGGAGAGGTACTTAGAGCCTTTCTGTACCCTTCTCTTGCCAGCCTGCGCTTTAGGGTAGCTTTCTCAAATGAGGTAGCTGGCAGTGGAGGGAGGCGAGTGTCCCAGCTTTCCTTGGCAAACGCCTGATGTCTGGAGTGGGAGGTAGCCAGTGTGACAAACGGTTATT
>VXBQ01015555.1:0-15820 GCA_013400175.1 Phainopepla nitens
CCTCCGCGCGCCGCCGGGCCTGGGCGCAGCGCGCGCACCGCAGCCTCCGCCAGGGGACGCGCGGGAGCACCGCCTCCCCTTCCGGCCGCCGCCGCGATGCCGATGAAGGGCCGCTTCCCGGTGCGCCGGACCCTGCAGTACCTCAGCCAGGGCGACGTCGTGTTCAAGAGGTCGGTGAAGGTGATGACCGTGAACTACAACACCGCGGGAGAGCTGAGCGAAGGCGCGAGGTGAGCGCAGGGCGCGGCGGGAGCGCGGGCTGCCCCTGCAAAGACACCAGGGCTTGCGCGGCCGCGCCCTCCGCAGAGACAATGGGACAGCCCTTGTGTGCTTTTTCTCTTTCTTTCCAGAAAGTTCGTGTTTTTTAACGTCCCCCAAATCCAGTACAAGAATCCCTGGGTGCAGATCATGCTGTTCAGGAACATGACTCCCTCGCCCTTCCTCCGGTTCTACCTGGGTAGGTCTCGTCGGCACCGCCGCGCTGGGGCCGCTCGCACTCGGCCGTGCGTCGGCTGCAGCGGGGAGAGAAGCTGCTTGATAGGAAGAGAGCTTTAGCCGCTAGCAGCTCCCCTAGACTCACCCCCATGGAGATTTTACTTTGCCACTTAAAACACTGCATTGCACATTAACTGCAGAAGGAGAGCAGATCTTCATTCATGTGCGTTTAAAGCCTCTCTAAACGGCATGCAGGGGGAAGTGGTATCATTCGATACACTTATTATGAATTTTTCTTAACAGACAATGGAGAACAAGTTTTGGTTGACGTGGAAGATAAAACGAACAAAGAAATAACAGAGCACGTTAAAAAAATCCTGGGGAAAAGCAAGTAAGTAGTACGCAATAAGCTACCATATCATCTAGCATACATAATACAAACTTTTTTGGAATGCAGAAAGAAATACCATTTTTCCCAGACAAAACTGACACTAATGAGCTAAAGTCCACAAGGTAGGAACTGTAAATCGATCTTTCTGATAACCTGGGTCCAGAGAAGGGAGAGGAAGTATTGCAATTCTGATAGTAACAAACAGATCTCTTTTCTAGAGAAATGCTTGAAAAAGAAGAAAGAGAAAGGAAAAAACTATCACATCCAGCGACCTTTGGGCCCAAGAAGTACCATCTGCGAGAATGCATGTGTGAGATTGAAGGCCAAGTTCCGTGCCCTGCTTTTGTACCACTGCCCAAAGAGATGAGGGGAAAATACAAAGCTGCTGTGAAAAATGAGGCATGAGCCTGACATTTCAAGATCTCAAGTCATCTTGCAGCTGTTTTTCCTCAGGGCTGGACAATGAAGGTGCTTCAGTGAGAGACAAGAGCCAGCAGTTCCTGAGAAAAGGAACAAGCAAGTTCATTCAATACAGACAACTCTGCCTCATAAGCCTTCTTACAGCTACAACTAGAATAATTAAATGAAAAATAAATAAAAGTTAAAACTGGCACAAAGAAAGCTGTGGTTCTACAAAGTGTACTGCAAGTCAACACTGGAAAACAATTACTAGAGTCTTACTTCTTACTCATGCCTGCAGGTAACCAGTTATGGCAAAACCACGATCATGTTTTCTTTGGGATAGAGAGGCTAGACCAAAAAGTTAAATTTAGAAGCAGCGCAAATTCCGTAATTTGTAGAAAGTGGTGCAAAAGTCCATATTGTATTAACTGAAGACAGCCAAATGATAATATAACTCCAGTCTCAACTGAATTTTCCTAATTTATGGAGTTATGAATCAGAAACAGTTCAGTCTCATTTCCAGCAAGATACACCTTTTGCAGTTAATACTGCAGCTCTGAGAAACACTGATCAAGTCAGGAACATCAGCAGGAAAGAATGGGCAAATTGGTATATGAAAGGTAACTTTTACAATTATCAAAAAAACTCCTAAATCATCACAGCTTCTGCCTTACCAATTATACTATACCTGTAATATGTATAAACACTATACATTGTACTCTCCTGTACAGACCTTTTCGTCAGGCTTATATGTACAAGTCACTGTAGAACTGTGTTGCAGCATTTCTGAACTCACAGTTGAATACAAAATTCCGCACTGACTCGAGCATCCTGTACAAATTGTCAAGGACAGACACAACACAAAATAAACACGTTGTTTTATTTCATCTCTTTTTACAAAGTTTTCATATGGAGCAGTGCATGCAATTGTAACAAAAGTCAATGCTAATTAGTTATTGAGCTTTATGCTTAAGACATTTTCATTCCCTTGTGCCTTGCAAGCCTCACAGCAGTCCCTATACCAGCAAAGGTCTTCACGTTGGAGATGATTTTAGTATTGGCTGTCTAGTCTATCACATTTAACACTGACAAAGATCATGAGGTATGCTAGTCTGTTACCTGCTTGTAAAAATAATGTATTACATATACAATAAGAATAATTACTAACGTATTAGCCAGAAAATATAAACAAGGCAGGATAGTTGCAATAAGGAAAAAAAACACTTTATGTGAAAGTTGAAGCCACCATTTTTTCATGTCGATACTTAAAAAAGCATTAGGTTAGAGTGCAAGAAGCAATCCTCCTGACTAGCAACCAAGTCTGTCCTAAATAACTGCCTTATACTACTATCTCTCATAAATGATTCCAAGGATTCTGTTTAGCTATCAACAGTTTTTGCTGCCTTCGTGAATCTGGTGCCAAGGACCTATGTTCTGTCAAGACCTTTCAGAATCCTCTGTTCTTTCTTCTACTTGGTGCAAAATAACACCTGGGGACTCAATCAGCTCTAATAAGTCAGTATAAGAACTTCACGGTGTTAAGCCAACCTCTTCTGCACACCTTTCAAGTCCAGATTCAGGCTGCACCAGACTATCAGGTATACTTGCCTGGCTGGTCTGAGTTACTCCAACCCCTTTCTAGTGGCATTAAGTGAGTATATAGGTGGTTTGGTCTTTTTAAACAAGTTTCCTACCTCCACAAGTCCCTACCTCCACTTACAGCTAGGAACCAGAGCTCCTGCTCTTTAGGTAACAGACTTATTTGTCTCTAAAATCTTAAGCAGTGCTGGGGTTACAGCTGTGCCAGTATCAGAGACATAACTAAAAGATGTCCCATTCCACAGAACGTCGCACTTCTGAGTAAGCCCACTACTGTTAGTGCTACACAGTGTGATCTGCCTGATTTTCCTCTATTTCAGCTTTAAATAAAGAAACCCTTTAAGATTAACTCACCACCACCACTCCAGCAAACAGTGATTCCTGCTGATGAGCCTGTGCCTCTCAAAGATAAAAATCAGAGCAGTTCAGATTCTGTCTCCCTCAAAAACCCTGCATTTGCCCAGCTGTAGGCCCTCCTGCATCACAGGTACTGGCTGTCCCCTGTTCATCCCCCAGGCCACAGGATCTCAAGAGGTGTTCAGTCTGAAGTTCCTTATTTCAAACAGGTATGCCTGATTCTCATAAAAGCTGAGAGGGATATAATATTAGAGAGAATTGCCATTTGGCACCACTGCAGTCACAGACTTTGTCTCCCAGCTTTCACAAAATTCCAGTGGCATCTCAGCTTTCCATTATAAACAAAATTTTTTGTTGCTTGGGAGCTACAAAAAAGTGTTCCAGTCTCACAAATACAACAAACATGATCATTCTGTCACCCAGAGGACTTAAAGGATTGTGTAGATTCCATGATGTAATTATCAATCAGACATTCACCCTTTATATTACAGTTAGAAGTGGTGCTGGCCAGATGCTCCTTTCTCTGGAAATGAGCAAATGCTTGCTCCCTCAGGAGCAGGTCTGAAGCCAGCATGATGCTATGAAACCATCATTGCACTCAGAGCAAATGGGAAACCAGAACTGATGAAAAGAAGCATCCAAATTTTACTTGGGAATCTTTGTACAGACAATAAAATGGTACTCATACTAAGATCAGTTAGAAAGTTCTTCTCAGTCTTAAGATCCCTTTTATGTATTTATTAACAGCAGCTCTTTAACAGCACGTTGCCAGAACACCATTAGCAGTTCAACTACCCTGGGTCAGGAGAGGATGAAGAAGTTTTCTAAAAGTTTTAATCTCTCTTTAGTCAAAGCCACACTTAAAAGGCCAACACTACAGCAGAAAGCGGGAAAGAGGGCAAACCAACATTCCAACCACTTCCACATCACAGTTTCCTATTAGCATTTAACCCCTGGACCAAAATAAGCATTCAGTAAGACCAGTTAGCATTAAAAGTGCTGTAAAAAGTTATTTTAAAATTTCTTACTCTAAGCAGCATTCCTCAGTAATTCTTTCTTCAAGACTGCGTAGTAGTGGCAATGCCTAAATGAAAGTGCTTTTAAAGTCAGGATTCTCCCTATTCCCTCTTGTGATCTCTACTCCTGTCTGTAAGTATCTGCTTTACCTTCCCATATTTAACAGCAGCCTGAATTATTACACAGCCCTGTTGCTGCTTCAGCAGTTAGATTTCTCCTTCTGCTTTGCTAATGTGTGCTTCAGTTCCTTTAAGTTCTCTGTCAGTACCTCCACCTCATCCAGGCGTCCACTATGTTTGGCATCAAATATATAAGCTTTAATATTATCTATCTGTTGGAGAAGCAGCTCTTCCTCTATAGCGTCTTCTCCAGAGATCTCACTGCCATCCTCCACTTCAAAGGGATTGACAGAGGTTCCCTCTTCAAATGGATTCTTTGAATTCCAATTGCCCCCAGGCTTTTCAAATGGATTTTCATCCTCTTCAAAGGGGTTTGAAGTACTGCCAGGTGCTCCTTGATTACTTTGTTCATCCTCCTCCTCTTCACTTTCAAATGGATTATATTCTTTTTTATCACTTTGCTGAGCTGTGTTAGAGAAAGAAACCACTGGAGAGGTGTCTTTGGCAAATGGGTTTGTGGGATCTTCCTCTACCTGAGGGGTATCTGCTTCATCCTCAAAGGGATTTAGACAGGAGGGTTTAGGGGCTGGCTGATCCGGGTCTTTGTCACACTGTGGGACATTCTGGGGTTTGAGTGTGAAGGTCGAGTGCTCTTTAGCTGGCAGCTGCTCAACAGCAGGAGTTTCAAAACTCATGTCTTCTTTGATCCAAGTAACATCCAAATGCTGTTTGACTTCTCTAAAGTCTAAGGAGCGTGTCCTTGAATGCTGAGACATGAGTTTATGGTGCTCTCTTTCCCACTCTTTTTCACGGAGGACCTGAAGTTCCTCCCTCTGTATCTCCTCCTCTTCTGCCTGTTTTTTAGAAAGCTCAATAGCTTTCAGAGTTTGTTGTTGATCATATTCATCCTGAAGCTGCATCAGGTTCTCTTGCAAGGTATGGACCTCATCTATCCTATTAGCTGCCTTTGCTTGCTTAATAAAGGATGTGATATTGTCAATCTGCTGAAGAAGTGGGTCTGCTCTCTCGCTCTCTCTTGAAATGCTTGATGTGGGTAACCAGCCTTCAGATTTTCTGACTGTTCCTTTTTTTATGTGAGTTTCATCACCATTAACTGCAGATGCAGATACTGATATTAACTCCTTCTCTTGTTTTCCCTGTGCTTCAAGAGTGACCTAAACCAAAAAACATGTAGTAAGAAAACACCATGAACTTGAAAAATTTCATTCTAAGTATCCATAAGTACAAGTTAGCTGATCTTAAGACATTGCTGGCTGATGCTAAAAGGGATCAGCTGCCATTTTGGTTACTTTACAGCAGATCTTACTTTCATACCACTCCTTACATGCTCCTTGTGAGCTTGTGATGATGCCAATGAAAACCCATGACATCTGCCTCTACAAACTGGAGGGGAAGTAGGAGCAACAATTCTCTTTATAGATGAATAAAATGCCTAATGCAGCCATGCAAAGAGTGGTCTAGATCGATTTGGACATTAATCCTATCACATATGACTACTGCAGACACCTGTAATAGAACATCAGTGTTTAAGGTCAGTGATATTACTGACTTTTGGAGTGGGATGATTCTTATTTCTCAACTGATACCTCAAGATGAAGTTGGCTTTAGTTTATAATTAATGATGTCCTCCCTCCTAAAGGGAAAAAAAAAAGCCTCTCTCCCTGCAGAGGCATCTTTATCCTAATATGTCCTTTCCCACCAACAAAAGAAGTTTCCAAATTATGTGAGTGAATTTCTGAACACAATTTTGAAGTCAGTGTAAACTAACACACTCACTTCAGGGCTTGCTCTGCACGCACTGCAGCAGCAACAGCCCATGTGCCCAAGTCCCTGCTGCTTTCTAGAAGTGTCCCAGCTCTGTGTCCATTTACTTCTGTTCCAGGCAGAACAAAGCAGCAGCTAGGCAAATCCCTGGAAAAGGGGATGGGACAATATGGATTAAAAAATAACAAACTGGAATCCAGTGCTGAAGGCAACTACTTATACCCACACAGCTCCCAGGCTTATATCTATGGGAAGGCCTGATAGAAGACATAACAGATCCCAACCTGTCTTACCATATGCAGTCTTCGCTTCTTCAGTTCTTCATACTGATCCTTGGTTGGCAGGGACATTAGGCCAAGCAGTTTCTCCTGGCAAAAATTAAAATATTTAGAGTATTGCTTGTAGGTATTCAGACCATTTCTCAAGTCCTTGAGAAGAGAGATACTACCAGCAGAAACCCCACAAACACATCAAATATGCTTCTACACTGCAGTCCCTGCTGCAGGTTTGCACACACCTTTGCTGCCACAGCTCCACTGCTGGGTGGGCTCACACCTCAGCAAGAGGAAGAGCCAAGGCTCACACACCTCTTGGGTTCCCCAGGCCCAATGCTGCTCTGAGTGCAAGATCTGTGTTCAAGACAGCTTATTTAAGGCTATCAGAAGTCATTAGGGGAACCACAGAAAATGCAGAAAACTTATAGAACTAAGGCCCCTGTCAAAATATTTTCAAACCACAGGGATGCCTGGCAAAGAAGAGGACATTATCTAAAATGAACATTCATCTCACAGCATAGGCTGTATTTACCTGAACAAAAAGTGTAGCTGAATATCTTATCATTCGCTGAAGTTGTAGTATTTTAGGATGAGGCTGAGGATCTTCATGCAAGCCTAGACTCAAAATCTTCTTACTGAATCAAAGAAAACATGCAGCCTCATGAGTTCAAAAACAAAAAAAAGGAAAAATGCCACAAAAGCAGAGACACAGTATTGGATCAAAAACTTCTGATCTTCTTTTAGAAAAACAGTTTTGGATATTACAATTTTTAACACTTTTCACTCCCAGTCTTAGAAAAAGAAACCCCAAACAAACAATTCCTTTTCCCTAAATGGTGCTGCTGCCTGTTTCCTCTATGCCTAGTTATTCCTACTGCAGAGGAATGCATGAATTTTAAGGCTGGAGAAGAAAGTAGAAATTGGTAGTGTACAGGAATGGCATCCACCTTTTCAAATGCTCTTTACAACTGAGCAGACAAATTTATCATCCATATAATCAGTAAAGTCATAAAAGTGATAGATACATGCTGGGGGGAAAAGGGAGAGAGACAATCTTTTACCTTAAGGCGTCTATAAATTCATACATTTTTTGAATCTCCACCCTCAAGTCATTAGCATGATCAAGGTTGTAGGCTGTCTCCCCAGCACTAAAGAATAAAGAGAACTTTACTGTAAGTCATGCATCCAGTTAACAACACATACAACACTACTACACATACAACATGACCAAGATTCAACAATTGTAAGAACTGCTAACACTAAAGGGCTGAATGATTTTATTTCAAGCTTATTTCATGTTTAAAAAACCTTTTTCTTGTGACAAAAGTGGAAAATTATAATCATTTTGTGAATATGAACACTTCATAGAAGATAACTGTATTTATAATTAAATACAATATTTAATCATATATATATATATCATTATTATTACTTATATTATTACTCACTACTCTAGGAGAAACTGTATTCTAACACAAAAATGCCACTGTTCAAGCAATATCTAAAATATACACATGCTTAGCAAATGTATCTATTCTGTGGGAATTTCTTTAGAGGCAACTCATTGGGAAAAATCTCTGACTGAGTAACTAACTATACCATTAAAGCACAATAGTTACCTCCACTAGCATTTGTCAGAAAGCAAAATACTGTGCTCAACAGGGTGTAGTATTTAAGATGCCAGTAAGTGACTGTCCACTTGGGGACACAATCATTACAGGCACTTTATACTACAGTCTCCACTTTATTGATAAAACAAATTAGGACTTAGTGGGGAAAACTCTTCACGAGTTTTTAGCTTCTCTGTCCTTTTGTATCACAAATATAAATTATAAGAATCACTTTCTCAAAAGCAACTTCACGATCCATAGGATTCCAATTTCCAGGACACAGTACTAGTCAGAAATTTTTAATTTCACCCATAACAAACCTGTTGTTTTCTGACATTTACTTCCATTATCCAGGACATCTGTATTTTTACTTTTCTCCAGCTGACAAGCCACATAACCCAATCTTTCATGAATTCATGACAAAAAGCAGTAACATCTTAGCACATTTTTCACCTTCTGTATTTCTTTCCTCCTATTGTGAGGAATGTTTTTACAAAAGCACTTTTGTTCCTAATTTTTCTACAACCATTAGATCTAAAGGTCAGGTGTAACAATATTTATTAATTTTAACTTTTCAAAAGGAAATGCTTCCTAGTCAGAGACCAATGTGTGCATTTCTCTCACTGTATATCAGCCAAAAGTATAACCTGACAAGTTCTTGCAGACAGAGTTGGAGAGACTTAAGTTACGCCAGTAAGAGAATATCACTGGCAAGAAATTAAGCACAAAACTGAAATATGAGAATGTTGCTTATCCACTGCAGCACAGGGTAGTCAGGTACACTCAGAACGATTGCCAGGTGAAGGTGCTTAACACAGAACAGACTGTGTCCTAATGATGTGCTGCTCCTGGCACTTCTTGGAAGCCAGAGCATCCCACCTGAGGACAGCAACAGCTTACTGCAGCTGTTTTGAAGAGGTTCATTTACACAAGAATTGTAGCCTTGTACTTCCTTTTTTTGCAAAGATTATGTGTCAAAGTATGACAGTAGTGCCTCACTGGGAATTGGCTTAAAAAAATATTAACAAATCAAACAACTTTTCTGTACGTTACGATTAATAATTAATTCAGTAGTAGTTTGTTTGAACAGCATCCAGAAGACAACAGATAATGAAACTGATTTTTCTTTTAATTTACACACTCTTGCAGCCTTAGTACACTACTTCCTTACCACTTCCCACACTTCTAGGAAAAATACATGTATTCATAAACATAACCAGCAACAAGACTTACTTCAGTGATTCTGCCATCCTTATGTATTCTGGTGCTTTCTGGTCAACCTTCTCCATGCAGAGTCGGAGATTCTTGTTATAATATTAAAACAAAATGTATAAAACCAGAACTGACATTAAAACACTAATGCAAGAACATGCTGACAATAATCTTCATGCTGCTTGTGCAGATTTGAAGTCAACCATGATCAAAGGCATTTTAACAATTTGGGATGACAAGACTCTCCAGTTATATCCAGAATACATATGGCATTGTCAGGAACAGAGAAAGACTCACTGTACCCCTACAAGGTTGACTTAGAATCGAGAAACTTTTTGAATGGGATGACTTGGACAACTTCTAGCCTTACATCTCTTCACCAACAAGAGCACCAACAAAAACTCCCATTAATAGTAACCCAGGGAGTTTGTGGACTCTGCTAAAAAGGTATCTGGTGGTCATCAGTACCTGATGCGAAGCATTTGAGTGTAATGCTGATAGAGATGGTTCAAAAAATGCATTTGCCATCAGTGTCAGGAAAAACAGTGGTGATATTGAATCCCATGGTTCCAGTGCAGCCCACCAATCAAACACACAGCATATCACTCGCTGGTTTAAACAAGTTCACAATTTTAAGAGAGAGACATGTCTGAACTACTAGTTCCAGATGATGAGAATGAAGATGTATTTTAAAAAGACGTATGAAGTTAATGTGGGCCTCTAAATACTATATTGCAACTGATTCCAACATTTCAGATATGTCTCTGTTGCACGGCACAAACACCCAATAGTCTCTTCTAACACAAGTCAGTATTGAGTCATAAAGTAAGAGTTTAGACATGAGTCAACAAGGCAAAAGTCAAGTAGTGACCACTGCAGACATATAGACACTGTAGCACAGAGTTTGACTTACCTCATAGAGTTTCACAATCTCTGGTGTGTATTCTTTCTCATCAATCTGTTGCTCTCTTTTCAACAGGGTGTCTTTGCAATGCTGACAACAACGGATTCGTTCATCATCCTTCTCATCCAGCACAGAGCTCACGCTGCTCACGCTGCTAATGCTGCCACGGCGGGAGCCGTGGACGCTGCTGGGTGAGGAGTTCGGGCTCGTACGAGAACCCAAGGCCTCTTTGCTGGCACTAGTGAGTTTGCCTAAAGAATTATACACAGGCAATTTTACAGTAACTGGAGAAGCCAACAGATTTTACCAACACAAACACACTGCCCTTTAACAGAAACTTTACATCCAGGTGGTACTAGAAAACCAGGTTGAAAGAGTCTGCTGAAAGACATGCAAGGATTGCATGACACCCATGACTGCAAGTCAGACTTTCGGTCTTCACTGCAAATCTTGCTGTACTTAAAACTAGCTAGAGAGCAGACTGCTGAGCATCACCTACTTTTCTTATGCCTAGAAGCATTCTCATGTTTGAGCCTGCAACAGTCACAAAACAATGTGCAGAACAGGTATGAAAATGGCGTCCAGGCATTGTGCTTGAACACTCTGAAAGGCACAGTTAATGTCATTTACCTCCACAGGAAATCCAGTCTCCTCTCCAGTGCACCAGATGACAAACATAAAAGTTTAAAGTGGTTCTTAAAGGCCTATACACGAATTTCCTGAAGTTGTCGTCCCAAGGTCCAACATTTGGACAACACAGACAAAACTGGAAATATCCACAATATTTTTAAACATCAAGAATCTTGGCAGTTCCTAAAGTTAATAGCTCCATAGTTACAGTACTCGGTAGAATAAATAATAGCTATATTTACCAGGAGCTACTACTTACTATTTATTTATTTACTATTATGATCATTACTTCTAGTAAACTTTTCAGTGTTATGCAACAAGTCCAAATCTGAAGAAGGAACAGAGACAAAGAATGGAGAAATCATTCCCTGTATTCTGTTTCACAGACAAGTGTCTGCATGAAACTGAATGGAAGTTTTCTGCAGAGCCAGACTACCAGCATATTTTTTTCTAATGACAAAATACAGGATGCACCCAAAGTGAGCTAAGAAAATGAAGAATTAACTCTACAGTACTTACTTGCCAAAGGAAGACTGACAAATTCCATGCACTTCTTGCACATAATAGACCCACAAAGGCGGCAGTGGTGACGTCGGTTTCGGATACTGAACTTACTGCCACAGTCTGGGCAAAATGGAACATCCTGATCACTGACCCAAGGCACAACAGACTTCTCTATAGCTGTGAGCAGGAATACACATCGCCTAAGTATCCAATTAATTCCTCAGCTGGTTAAACTATAGGGGCAAACAGTCTCGGGTAAGCTCACACTAACCTCTTATTTTAGCTGACTCAGTGTTTGCTCTGTCAAATGATGTAAGCTGGTAGAAGATAAACAATATATTCAAGAAAATTATACTTTTGCAAAGAAAAAACCCAACACAACCCAGCCCACTAAGAAAAAGAAACCTGTCATTTTTAAGAGAGAGGAGTTTCAGCTGGTTTTACACCAGACTTATGCAACTTTCATATTTTTTTTTTTTAATTCCATATTCATACTAGTGCTAAACAACGACTTGTCAAACCTGTACAAATCAGCACATTTTGGACATAATCCTTACTGCAGCCAACATTACTGCATCTGAGCCAAAATGCAGGTGTACACTAGCAGATTTTGAAGAATGAGAAGCTTGAAGAATCATGACAAAAATGTTGGGGAGCAATTTAGTAAAGTAAAAGATGGAGAAAATAAAACAGGAGAACAGATCATTCTTGAAGCATGTGGAAGTAGCATCTTCAGCTTGAAAATGGTGCATAGAACCAGAAATCATACCCACAGTACAGGGTCAAACCATGTGCAGTACTCAGGGTAATGTGTAAAGAGAGTTGTAGTTCAGTATCCTTTATACAGTGTATTCCTAGATAAACAGACACACTTCATACTGAAAGATAATTTTTTAAATCTAGGAAACATTTAGAAGGCTGGAATATTAAAAAGCACCGAATTTACCTTTTCTAACCTGATTATTAACTTATTGACTTCAACTACATAGTGATCAATCCTGGCTGCTCGGTGTTTCTTGAATTCCGAAAGATGGCTTCTCATAGCACCTGCAGGGAAAACAGAAAGTTGTCCTGGTCAACCAAGTACTCTGTATGGATTTAAATGCCACTTGAAAGACAGATGTCTCTTCTTTTCACCATTTATTTCTCGTGTTTAAATTCAATTTTAAAGACACATTGGAATCCTACATTTTCATATTGTTGCTGTAAATAAAACATGCAGGTTAAAGACTAATTTCAGGCTAGCAATAAATAGTGTTTTACTTCTACAGAAAACAAGTAGCACTTTGTTAGAGAAAACATCTGAAACAATTTTTTTTCTCTATCTTCATTTGCCAGTTACATTTGGTAAGCTGTTACCTACTAGTAATGTTCTCAAAACCAATTCCCTTTACTTTCCTGGCTACATGTTGAACAAAGGGAAGAGGCAAGCCCAAGGATTACTAGAGGTTTATGCAGCAGCAGTTTTGTTTCAGATTTCTGATCATCTCTTTAGGGGTCTGAATCAAATCCTTGATGAGAGTTTAGATTTCCAGAAAACTAATCACCAAGTACTGAAAAGAACAATACAGCATCTCTTTAAGTCATGTGCAATTCATAGTTGATAACATTTAAGATTACTCCTTTTCCAAGTAAGGTGGGTGAGGTATTAAAAATCAAAGTTACAGACAAAAACTAAAGACCTCAAACCAACCAACCAGCCAAAACAATTTTTCTTCCAACTGGTAGAATTCAAAATCAGATGTTGCTTTTTGATGCTACCTATGTAAATGTAAGAATCTCGCTTTCTCGTGCTAATGAAATAACCAAGAAAATCTCCAAAGATGTATTCATAGTAGTGAAAGAGTCCCCCTGGGTAACTGATTTAGGCCACCGCTTTGGGGACACAATCCCTTTCAATGATCCATCAAATCCTATACCAAAATCCCTAAGGTTCCTCTTCTCAACCCTCATCAGAAAGCAGTTCTCACTTCTAAAATGTTCATAAACCTTCTCCCTACATTTATTCTTAACTAATATTTACACTATGATTGTTGCTCAAATAGTTACAAAGTCAAAAGTAAAGTAACATACAGAACTCAGACCCTGCAGCCCCAAAGAACTCAGTCCTAGTCCATCAGCACCACAGTGGAAACATTCCCAGGATCCACAAGAGATAGTGCTGCTTCCTTCTCCAAAAATAGCCATAATATTTCAGTTATAGTACAGGCAATTGCCACTAGCCGTATTTTTAATCACAAGCTCAGTCAGCTTATCCTTGAAATTCCACAAATGTAGATTTATGTTCAGAGGAATGGGGTTAGTTGTTTGTTTTTTTTAGTTTGTTTTTTTTTAAAGTAATCTCCCTTTTAATAAGAGGCGATTGCCACCTCAAAGAAAGTTTAAATCAATGGATAACAGTGCAAACAGGCAAAGTAACAGCTACTTTAAGTGTAGCCCAAAAGCTGGAGATTTTAGGTACTTATAACTTAGCTATTAAACAGTGGACTATCTGTTTTATAAAGTCACAAGATGAAGCTAGTTGCACAGAGGTAAACACAGACTGAGCAGATCTCAGCAGCACAGGCACAATGACATGACAAACAGCTACCTGAAGGGCAGTCAGGGTACAGATTATACACGTCTTTTCTTCTCCCCATTAACTGTGTTTTCCCCACACTCCACCCAATGCAGACAGGCTGCTCCAAGTCAGTGTGCAAACCATAACGCCCTGCTAGCAAATCCAGTGCAGCACAGATACAATTCCAAGCCACTTCAGCAATACTGTAGCACTTTCCCAATTCAGATCAAAAGCTACCCCCACTGCGTACTGCTTTCTAGCTCTCCTACCTACTTCCTGGGGCTCCCACATGTATGGATCTACTCCACCATAGCTAAATGACTCATATCGTTCCTGAGATCCGGAGTCAGTTCTGTCATCATCTTCTTGTTTCAGCAATTTCTTCTTTGCTCTTTTGGCCTTCTGCACTAGATCTGAAAAAGATAAACCCAAGTTATCTAACATATCAAGTAAGCACTAAATATTTGTTGTGTGAAGCCAGTATAGAATACTCCTTTTAAGAGAAATCTTTTTCCTGGATAAGTTTATCCTCAAAACATTCTCAGAACAAAAATGCAGTTCAGAGCACCACAGATGAAACAAAATGCTCTCTGTTTGTCATAAAGCAGCATGAGGTCCTAAGGACAAAACAGGAGATTAGAACCTTCCATTGTGGGACTTCACTGTAAAACAGCAACATGTCTTAAACCGTGAGACCTTCTCATGGCACAGGGCATCATGTAGTTTTATCTTATTTCTCATAATTCCTAATTATTTTCTTCAGATTCAGGGATGTTCAACAGGGATTTCTTGTCTTATTGCACAAGCTACAAATTTCAGTGTGCTTGTATACATAAATAATTTTTAAAGTACTAAACAGGCCACTGTTAGGGTTTCACCAAGAAAACTGATCAATACTTCGAAAATCTATCTCAAGAGAAAAAAGAAATCAAGACTGCCAGGCCACTCTTTCTAGCATACTAAAACAAAACCAGAGAGATTTTTGCAGGAAATACACAGAATTATCGCCAGATTTTAAACATTCTTCTCTCAATATAAAAATGACATTGTATACACAAGGGGGAAAAAAGGGAAATATCTTAGTAAAACAAAATTCAAAGAGACTTTCCAAACACAACTGAAAGGTGGAAATCCATAACAGGCATGGAACACTCCCGGCATCTCCTGCCAGCTCCACCACCCACATGCTTTCCCATGTTTTCCCAACAACAACCTTTCTTAACTTCATACTTCAACTGCAACCACAGTTTTATCTACTGTCAAAACAAGAAATTAATGAACTGGAACCTGGTAAGTACCAGAGATTCCCCATATTCTCCACAGTCTTCAAGTAATTCTTGGGTATTCACTGGGTTAGAGTATAATTCTGAGTTTTCAGACAAAAATAAACAAAAACCCCAAAAAGGTCAATAGTAAAAATCGTGCATAAAATCAGATCTTTAAAGAGCAATGCCCTTCAGCGCCTTCTTTAGAATCAATTTATGGAAAATATCGGGAGAAGGTAAATACTATGCTTGGCCCGAGAAGACTTACGGAAAAATGGAACCGCATGCCTCGCTTGTAGGTCCCTTCAATTAATATCTTATCGCTGTCAGACATTTGAGAGAGCTCCAAGTACGAATAGAGATTTCCCGTGCCAAGCCGAACGCGTTTACCGCGGCCGCCCTTACTTCGGAGCTGCGCCCTGACGTCCCGGTCTTCGCCCGGGTGCTGCTCCTCGTAGTGCGCCTGGAGCTGCCGGAACGCCTGGAGATCCTTCAGGCACAGCGGGCACAGGAAGCCCTCGCGCACTTCGGCCGGGTCCCCGAAGGCCGCGGGGCAGCCCGACGCCATCGCGGCCGCGCGTGCTGCCCTCACCGGCTGCGGGGATGCGGGGCCCGCATCGTCCTCAGGCACTGCCCGAAACCCGCCAGGCCAGCGCCGTGCGACCGGCGGCGCGAGATGGGGCGGGAATCCCGGCCCCGGATTCCACTCCCGGGTTCCCGGCCCCTCCGGGCCCCGGGTTCCCGTCCCAGGTTCC
>VXBQ01015555.1:15976-39644 GCA_013400175.1 Phainopepla nitens
GAGGCTGCCGAGAGCGGAGCTGTCGATGGAGATTGGGAGCGGAGGAGCGCAGTCGTTGTCTCTTCTGAGGCCGGGACCGCTCGCTGCGTCCAGCCGCCCTGCAGTAGGCCCCGGTAACGGGCCCGCAGAGGTGCGGTGACAGAGTCCTCTCCGGGACTGGACGGCTCACCCGTGCGGGACAACGCGCCCCGCCGCCGCCCCTNACCCTTCCCGTAGCGCTGGTGGGTCTGTGCTGTGTATCCTGGCCTCAGGAGGACCACCGCTGCCAATATCAATCCGCTCTACGTTCCCTTGCCTAGCCTGCCGAGTCTTCCAAAAGGCAGTGTCCCAAAACTGCCAGCCGGAGCTGCCCGTAACGTACTTAGCCACAGACGGAGCCCAGGAATCCCACTGCTCGCCTCCTGACAGAGAGCTGTGTGAATCAACGGCAGGGCCTTTTCGGTATCCGCTTTCTGATGCCAGATTTTGTTTAGTCTCAGCTGGCAGCAGTCTCTTCTCTCACACGCTCCCAATCAAATGCAAACAATAGGAGTGTGTAACCACGCTTCGGCTTCTTGTGTTAGGATTACAGACTCTTGGAGGCAGAGATTTTCTTACATGGCACCAGCTACTTTTGTTGTTTCTTGCCCCTTTTGTCCTCTGTTGAGGCTAGTGAGTTGTAACTCACTGAACGGTGAAGGAATGCTCCAGCGATAAACGTGTTTTCAGAAGACCTGCAAGACACATGTAGGTGCAGAGCTCTTGGGGAGGTTTCTGTTGGTATTTCGGTTTTCTGGTTCCTGTTTCATGTGCGTGATTTGTCACGAGTGTGCAGGGAACGGGCAGAAAAAGGGATGGGTGAAGGATGGGAGACGTGGCAGTCACTAGGTGGCACAAGGAGCACGTCTGAGTGCAGCCGAGGGCTGTGGGGGCCTCGGCCGTGCATTTCACAAGCATTTGGTGTAAAGGTTTTCCTCCTGCCTGTGAGCTGTGAGCCCTGCTGACCCGGGCAGTCCGTCCTCTCTTGCCGTTCTCCGGTAGTAAGAATCAGGTGTGTAAGGAAAAGCGAGGCTGTACAGAACAGCAAGCTCTTTCCTCAACCCTGTCTCTCCATAGCTTCAGTAACTGCTCTTTTTCAAAAATAAAGTCTTAAAAGCTAATTAAAGTGGTAAATGCAACAATTGAAGTCTGGTAGCCTCCTGCTGGCGTACAAACCATGCAGTGAGGACTGCCTGCAGTGAGTTGCGAGGAGGATGATGGCATGGTGTGCATGAGAAATCTGACATTTCACTGTATCTTCAGTTAATTGTGCTCCTTTGCATGTTCTACATTTGACCACTGATATCAGAGCACATCTCGCCAAATGAATCTTTTCCAAGTACTGATAAAACACCGTGTAGTGTCAATCACTCTTGAAAACAGAAATTTCATTCAAAATTTTCAAAGAAAAATGCCTCTTGTTTGTCCGTTTCTGAATGTAAGTGGCCTTTAGCCCTTCCTGAGGAACTCATTCCTCATGAAGTGACTACAGCTGCTCAGTATGATTTGGATCTTTGTGAGGGTATTAGACTTACTGGGAGTATCCCAATTAGACAACTGATACTATAGAGTTATGCCAGAGGCTGTGATGTGTGGAATGGTACCAGTTTGCTCCCAAAGGGCAATTTGAGCTTCTGTGTCCCTTAACGGGTGTTGAGCATGATGTAGTTTTGTGCTGGTGTAAACAAGAAGACTGGCTGCTATTATTTGGTCACGCTCATCACACTTCCCCATACAGAGAGTGTTCACTGAGTTCCAGGTCAGTCTAAAGCAATTCAGTTTACAGTGCTTCAAAAATTAATTAGTCTTCATCCAGCTAGTTGCAATAGGAAGCGGTATTTGGAGACAAATTAAACCTTATTGCAGTTCTGTAGGTGCTCTTGGGGGCTGCATGTGTGTCAGTACTGGCTCGCAGGGAATGGATGCAAACAAGCAGTGGCACAGCCAGCCTTGCTCCAGCAGCACAGTTAGACCTGTACTGCCCGTCCTAGCCCTGGGGTGTAAAAGCTCAGCCGACAAAACCCCACGTCTGTTACAGAGCTCCTCCTCTGCCGCAGTCAGGGTCCTTTGCAAACAATAAGGAAACAAGTGGTAAAAGATGTCTGTGAGTTGTAATAACTCTTAACTGTGAGTTTTAGGACCCGGTCTGTTGCTAAATTGGTCATTGCTACTGATGTCCAAGAGGAGATATTTCAGTGGGAATACAGCTGAGAAGGAGGACACAGTTGTAGTCGTAGCCATGGCACAGCTCAATCAGAAATACATTCCAGTTGGGATCACCTGTGTTTGTTGACTTCTTGTAATACTTTCCGTGCCATTTGGAATGTTTAATAATGGCATCTCAGCACAGGAGAGGTAAATGCAAATGCTGCCTGTCTGCTTCTCAGGATATGCAAGTGGAATGTTTTTCACAAACATACTGAAAAAAAGGTTTGAAATATCTGAAATTTAACAGCATTGAGTTCAATATGTAAACAGAGCATGAGCAGAGTGAAAAATCAGACTGTTCTTGGGAAGGTCAGAATGTTCTTTGTAAATATTCCTTAAACAAAATGGTCACTTAATTTGACTTAATGCTGATTTAAATTTGCCTAAATTCAATTTTATAATTTAATGATAGATTTTTTTTAAATTTATTTTAAATTTCCTAACATTGAAGTGGGTAGCACAAAACTCATCTTACAATATTAATGATGTTTGATTTTAATTTAGCAAAGAAGATGTTTTTGTTTGTTTAGGTGGATCTAACTCAAAATTTCCTGTACTTTTCATTTTGTTCAGAGAACTAAAATATTTTCATGTTGCTGTTCATTTTACCAAAGATCATATATTCAATATACTCAAGTTCCTTATATGAAACATTTTGATACATAACAAATCTGTTTAATTAGTCTGTGTAGAAGGATAGAAGCTATATTTCCATGCCAAACCCATGATTTTTGCTATGTTTGCAGTCTTGTCAATCCAAACTGACAGCCTCATGGTTTCTAAGAGTGGCAGCTGACTACTTGTTGAGCCCCTTTTATCTGATTTGTTGATTAACTGCTTCGGTACCTGCAAGCCAGTCATCATCTCAAGTTTGCTTGGTCCCTTAACACTGCTGAATAATCTGTCATATTGGTCCTGAGTGCCACGGAGTGGCAGCACTTACATAAAGTAGGTGAATTATAAAGAGCAGAGATGGGAATATTCAGAATTCCTTTGCATTTACATTTAATTCAATGGTTTAGCTGTAAGAGCCGTACACCACAGTGCCTGGATTCCATTCAGGGCTCATTTCAAATGTCGAATACACCACATTTGGGTGCTGTCTCTTCTAGCCTCTCATCTTCTTTTGTCTACAGACTTGTGCAGCAACCAGTCCCCTTCTTGAAGACAGCATGTCTAAAAGAAATAAGTAGAATACTCCCACCGGTTGGTATTTGACAGGGAATGATTTACGATTTTTTTTTTTTTGTAGGGTTGTTGTTGCTCTCTTTTTCAACACCACTTGCTTTTTCAAAGAGATTGCTTTTTATCTTGACTGTTTTGGCTCAGAGAACCTTTCATAAATTCTTACTATATTTTTCATTTGTCTTGACTTTTCTCCTCTTCCTCTTCTTTTTTCACAAAGCTTCTTCAGACACCCCACACAGTACCAGCTTCAAAATCAAGAGAGAATTTATGGTGGAAACATATGGTTCTCTGTGAAAATGCCTTTAAATCAGCAATCATATTTCAGGCAGACTCTTCAGATCACTTTCCCTGGTTTTCTGAGTCATAATCTAACATTTTCCCTATACCAATCAGCTATTAAATTGCCTATGTTGCATCATATTTATTACATTCATTGTAGAGAGAAGATGGCAGTGAACTATCTATGGCGTGCTGGATCCTTGTTTACCTACATTCCATTTTGTAGGAGTATTTGTGCAATTTAAGTCCAGATTCCCCCTCTTTCCAATGGATATGAACAGGAAGAAAGTGAGGAAATGTTAGCTGTGAGGAAGGTGTTCCTCCAGTCAACCCTTCCGTGTCATACTGCTGTCTTGTCTGAATCACTGCCTGTCAGTTCAAACCAGTGTCTGAAATAAATACAAGAGCTAGTTTCACCTTTTGACTGGGCTCTTTCCATAGTATTGGTATCTGACATGCCTCATCTCTATCATAAACAGGTATCTTGCTCTAGCATACCAGCACAATTGATGATCTAGTAACACTCCTTCAGCCAGTGCTCCTTCCATCTCGTGGGAGCAGACAAGGTGAATTGGCTGGTACCTGATAAATGTCCTTTCCTTAGTTTCCTTCATAGTACTTTTAAGCTGTATTGGTTTCATCAAGGAGATAAAGCACAAATGTCTTCACACAGGTCTAAAAGTGGTCTTAAGGGAGGTACATTAACTCATTTTTCTCAGGGAGTTTCCCATCTGGTTTTATTGAAGGTGTCCATGTCCAAGGTTTCCTCATTGCCCTGCAGGAGTGGGGGAGTTCAAGCTGGTCTTATTGGCAGGGGAAGAGAGGCTTCTGCACTCCCATGCTGATATCCACACACCCATTTCCTAGAATCAAATGGATTTCCCTGGCTTCATTTTTTGTGTCATGTCTCTGTTCAATCCAGACCTCACATAGTCTCGTCCCTCTTGCATTCTCCACTTCACTTCTTTCATTCATATTTTTTATTTATAACAATGTCCTGTCCTGTCCTGACCTGACCGAAGCTTTAAAGTTGCCAACCGTTGATGTTAACTGAGTGAGTTACCAGGGAAGCAGTGACTCAGCTTCAGCTGTGGTGATGATGTTGTTTTCAAACTTTCTTCAACTAATGAGCCTTTATAAGTAGTAGTAAAGGTGTTTGTTGGGGCCACATGTCCCTTGGAAACACTCAGCCCATGCTAATTACAGTGGGTCAGCAAGGAGGTCAAGGCTCATAAGTGTGTGGGAGGGGACATAGAACAGTAATGGTGAGAGATGTTGAAAATAGTTGCAGGAAATGTTAATTATACAGCTGGTTTGCATGAACTTTCTCCTCCCATTAAAAACAAAGTTCATTTTGAAGATACTTGTAAAATCTGTGCTTTAGGAATCAAGCTCCCTTATGTCTCAGTAACTGGTAATACCCCGATATATGAAATTGCAGTGGAATCAACAAAGAAGTCATCTGTGCAAGGTTGTTTTAGTCTCAGTTAAAGCTGGAAATAATATTTTGCATGACTGTGCTGCCACATTAGGGCCATTGCACAGCTTTGCTTAGTGGATTTAATTCAGATTCTGCGGAGAAGATTTTTCTACTGACTTCCATGGCCTTTGGACCAAGTCTGCTGCTGGTTTGTTCTCATTCCTGAAGAGCCCCAGCCTGTCTGTCAGATAGATAGTGCACTTCCTCGGGGAACTGTGCAACTGCACAGCCTGGTTCTGCAGTTGTCACAGTGTGAGCACACTGTGAAGGACAGAGCAAAGCTAGTTACTGTGGATGTTTGCATGGCTATTAAATTCTCTTAAGTTCTAAGAAAGGTGACAGTGAAGGGAAGGTATACAGTGTATATATATATATATATATGTATATATCTGTGTTGTTCGTATTGCTAAGAGATTGCGCTGTATTTGCTGTTCAAAGAAACATAGCATTATAGGATAAAAGCTGGCTATTTTCTGCTTAGTTCCCTAGCCAAACTCCAAAAAGCTTTTAAGGTGTAGATAAATCTGACAAATACTTAACTTTGAACTTGTACTTGTGTGTGCTTGATAGTCACAAAAGTGTGAAATCCCCAGTGGCAGTCAATGCTCTGAGAATGATGTCTGTAGGAGAAAGAGTGTACTTGCCTGTTAGTATGTTTGCAACACTGCAGATAACAGGAAGAAATTGATAAATAGAAATGAAATTTTCATGCAGATACGGGGAGGAAATGTCCTTTTCATCAAAACAACAATCTGGACAATTTGAAATAGTGGAGTAAGTTAAAAAAAGAAAAAAAGAACTTTTAGAATATGTAATCCTTGTTGTCACCCATGTTTACCCAGTTGATATTTTTTCTTCTGTGTTTTTCACTTATTTTGAAGATTTCATAGCAACTAGTGTTCCCAATGGTTGAAGAAGCATTTGTTCACTGCCAAAAATGGTATATAAAATGCTGTTCTTCAGAGAAATCAGATTTTCCCTGATAAAATGCAAATGAAATATTTTAAAAACCATCATGTGTGCTGAAGGAAGTTGAAGTATATGGAATGTCCCCATCTATCTTTTCTAAAGATTTTATTCAGCACTTGTGTATTAGAAACCCCTTGTCAATGGATGTCTGTCCATTGTCACATACTGAACAGCGTATTACCTCCAAAATTAGAAATTTTTTGATAGACCGTGTTAAGTGTTAATCAGCCTGTGTGCATCTAACTTCAGTGAAACTTGCAAGATGATTCATTATTTTTCTTCAGGGTAGCTAAACTAACTTCTGCAAAGCTGGCTTCTGTAACTGAGGAGGAGATCCAAGTTAGCTAATGTGTCTTGATGGTATTGAGGATGAATGTTGATGGAAAATACCCCCTTTTTTCATAAAAAATAACATTCTAGCAAAATATTGGTGTACTGTAGCCTCTTTGAATGTACAAGAAGCAATATGAGTAACCCAGTGTGCTCAGTAACTGCAGATCAATTGCAAAAATCAGTAAATCTGTTGTTTAGACCCACAAACAGGAAATCAGCTTCTCGTCAAGTTCCCTGTGAAGTGGGTGACGCGATTGATGTGAGTTTAGCCCAGATGCATAATTTTAAGTGTCACAGAGGTGGAAGATTTTAAAAGGGAGTCTGTCATCCTTCCACCTCAGTAGTGAAACAGTTTTAAGTACAAGCATGCGCTGACCACCAGCATGCAAGGAGATTGTACATAGAAAAATACCCTTTGATGTTATTTTATTTAGCTTGAGTTGGTTGTATGTTTTTCACGCTATTGCAGTGTGTTTGCACAACCAGTAAGGACACCAGAGTCGACTATTCATGTTTATTGAATAATTCCTATCAAATAAACACTTTTGGAAGTCTGACCACAGAAAGTAAAAGCATTCCTTTGAGAGGAGAGAAATCAGAAATCCTCACTGGAAGGAAATGATCTCTTCTTGCTTTGTTATTAAATGTCTGAGGAGAAGGCATGATTTCAAGTGGCACGACTGAAGTGTGGACACACCAGGGTGGGAGTTCTAGTGTGGGCTGTAAACAGTCAAGGGGGTCACAACGTGTGCTTGAGATGTTCAGGGATGCATTAACCATTTGCACTCTGCAGCCTCTTAGGGGAAAAGGGTTTTCCTGTGCCAGTTCCAAGTCAAACTATGAAGTCACTCATTTATTTTGTTCCAGTTGAAACTGTTCCTGTCTCTCTATAGTGCTTACTGTCTGGACAGATTGTATTGTACAAAGACTCAGGGGTCCAGGATGTTATCATTTAGAACTGAAAACCTGCTCTATTTAATTTTGAAACAATTGGCATAAATTCTTTTCCCTCCCTCAGTATTTACTGATTTCACTGATATGAGAGGAAACCATATAATTACTCTACTTCAGTAGCATCAGAACAGAAATTTAAGAGCCTGTTTTAGTCATTTAGGAACACATAGTTGGATTATTCTGGGGTCTGGGCTGATAAGAAAATAGCAGCTCTTCCTAAAGTGGGGGAAATGAAGATTCTCAGTACTTGCCTGTTTCATTCAGATGGGTCCTTTAGTTGCTTTGCTTTAAGTGTGTGACAAAGCCATTGACTTGGATGGGAATACATTAACACACTGAAAAATAGGTGCAGAGGTCAGCAACAGGAAGCCAAAAAGGAGTGAACGGAATGTTTTGGTGATCTGGCAGTTTACTTCACCAAATGCAAGTGCTACACAATTATTTTCTCATTCCTCTGTTTCACTCTCCCATACTGATCTCTTTCCTGGGTGCTGACGCTTTTCTTCTACCCTGCCTCTGCTAACATCTTCTACTAAATCAAGCAACAAGCTGCCTTTGTGACAGGTGAATGACTCCTGAAAGTTGCAGGGGCCCGTGTCATCTGAGCTGTCAGAATTCCAGTGCCTTTTTCCAGGATGCTGGCGTTTCTCACTGTATAGGCCTACCTCATAATTCCAGCCTCTTTTGCTAGGACGCTGGTGCTTGTAGATCGGATGTCTTCTGCCTGGATGTTCTCTTTTGAATAACTCATTCATGTAGGTTATCTGTGCCCTAGGGCTGTTAGCAAACTGATCCAACAGTGACTTTCTGCTGGGAGGCTGTTGCCTTTTCAGCTCCAGGTAGACATCAAGGTCATCTTCCATCTCTCTTTTTCCTGGATGCTGCCTCTTCTGAACGTCTCCGTAAGTTGTCTCTTCCTCAGCATCTCTTTTCCCAGGATGCTGTCTCTTCTCCAGGTTACTTAGGTACTTTTTCCCAGGGTGTTGTCTTCTGGAAAGCCATTGTAGCAGAGGGGCATTTGATTCTGTCCAAGGAAACAAATAACATTAATAAGACCCCATAATCCTCCCTAAGGAAGTCATAATAGAAATTTGTGGAGCAGGATCATAATCTGTTGCTCTTTGAAAGCTAACTTAGTATTTCGAGCTACCAGTCATAACACTATTAGGATCTCTTATTCATTCTTAAACTCTTTTTCATATTTCAGGTCTTGGATCAACAAAACCAATTCTCAGCATTGATTTGAAGAGGGAGGATGACTTTTCCTGTAGGTACTTGGGGCCAGCTCGTCTTCTACACTAGGCCCTAGGGAAGGGCCCTGTGCTCCTGTTTGCTGGCAGGCACCTCTGTGCTGTTTCTTGCAATCCCTGAGTTGATCTTTCCCTGCTGTGACTACTGATAGCAGAGTATCTACAAGGTGGGAGGTGCAGACACTGGAGCAGCCTCTAGCATTGAAAAAGACCGCCTCTGTTGGGGGGTAGGAACCAGTGGATTGAGGCAGTAGGTGAATGGCAGCACCCCCACCTCGAATTTACATTAGGTACAGGGTCCACAACTACAGAATGTCCTTCATGGGTCCTCTTAGAGGTTCCCTAGGGAAGTACCCAGTGGACAAGCAGGTTTTCTGTGACAGGCTTCTACCTTTTTATTATGCAGCAGCTGCTTAGTGATAGTACAGCCTTTCCTGAACAGAGAGATATTAAAGAAGAAAGCATCTATGAAGAACTGTCTGTCAGTGTATTGCAGCAGCCCTCTTATCCTTCTCCTCCCCTTAGATCCAGTGCAAAGTATGAACATTAGGACCTGGAAATCATACCTTGGATCTAATAATCTCAGCCAAGTGCTATACCATCACCAAATGGGATTGCCCAGTGAGATATATACCTTTATTAATCTCTTCTTCCTTGTCAGCTTTCTTGAGGACAGACTGAAGAATGAGGCTTTCAGATCTCTGAAGGATGTCATCCAGGGGACTTTTTCTCATGTTCTCACTCTCCACTGGAAGGAGATGTCCCCCGTTGAAGCAAACACCACACAAGGTCAAGCAGAGGAGTAGCAGTGGCAGCTGGATAGACGGCATTGTGGGACAGGGGTTCCTGCAACTGCCATTGGGCAGAGAACAACAGGGGAGGAGGATGGAGCAAGCAAACCTAGCAATAACAGCAGTTTATTCAGATACTGAAAAACAAATATGGCACTGCTGCAGGGATTGAAGTCTCTTAGGGTCTTTTCCTCATTTCTGTTACTAACCTCTCCGTTTGTTTTTTATCCTCCAAAGCTTCTAAATTCTTCAAAATTAAAACCAGGTAGTTCATTTTTCTGGCAGAAAAAAGTATGATATGAACTTCCTGAGGCACAGGTGATTCTGAAAAACAGTGATTTTACTCTGCCTGCTGCCAAGAGGCAGACGTGATTTCTCTCTTGAACTCTGCACAAGGTACTATACCTGCTATCTCCACCAGGCAATTCCCTTTCTAAGGGTTCATTTTAAAATGATACTGAGATTAGCAGCACTTCCATTCCACCTTTAGTTAAAGCCAAACCTAAATAATCCACTAGGTTTTTGCTATCTTTTTCTATACATTTCAAGTAGCAGTGTGTCTGGGTATTTGTCAGGCTAAGAAGACAGCTATGCTCTGTGGGGCAGGGAGATTTCTTACATGGAAAGAAATTGGGGAAGTACCTTATATTTTTTTCAGAGACATAATAATAATTGTATCTTCTATTACCTCTTGCCCCAGATATCAAGTGTTTTTCTATTTCTTTTAGCTAGCACTGAATTCCTAACACACCTGGGGATTTATTTTACGGTAAGCAGAGTTCCTTCAGTAGAATGGAATACATATTCAATACTACTATGCAGTCATTTAGCTTAATTAAATCTTCAGAATGTAAAAGAAAAGCACAATTTTATGAAGTCCTACAAATTTTCCAAAGAGAAAATGAGTTTACTACCTCTCTTATTGGCAGATTTTTATCAGTTCTGATGAAATCGTTGAGCAACAGCCCTAAGAATATCACATAGGCAGTTTGACTCAGAGCAATCTTTAGACAGAAAGGTAGAATCTGCTAAAAAGGAAATGATTTGATAAATTACCTGATTTGTAGTTTCAGAGTTCTGCTTGATGCATCTGCGAAGTCCTTTAACGCAGTTTGTGCTGCTGCAGACACACGGAGTGTCCGACAGAAGCGTTGCCGGCTGCTCTCTGCACGGCTCACGTCTCTGTACTTATACTGTACTGCCTCTGGACCCTTTATGCAAACAGCTCTGAGCTAATTTAGGGGATATGATGTGACTTTTTTTTTTTTTTTTACTGCTCTCAGAGAGCTGCATTTTGAATGCATTTTAAGATTTACACAGTTATCTGCTGGCCTCCATATATCCATGCTTGACTCCCAGAAATTGTTATTTTCCCATTCTCTAAAGATACTATGTTGAATTTTACGTAACTCAGCACAAAGAAAAGAAGATTTCTTTGCTTAACAAAACTAAGCTTGTTAGTCCTCTATTAAGCGTTTTGGAGTAAAAGCAGAGAGGTAGGTAATTAATTAGGCTAGGGAAGAAAGACAGTGACAAAAATGTAATGGATTATATTTAAATAAGTGTATACCATGGGTTCTTATTCTGAATGACACTATACAGTTTCTGGCTCACAATTTCATATTTTTTTGGCATAGGCTTCCACAGAGTATTTTAGAATATGGGGTGCATAGCATTAAATGTTAAAACATGTTTATGTTGCTGCTATGTGCTTCAAAAAGCATTATACTATTGTAATTGGAAATAAGACTCCCTATCTTTAACCCATCTGTCTACTTAAGGTACTGGTCCACACAGTATGGCTCATACAGGGGGCACAACTGCTTGGCGTTTCCTAGGTATAATAACTCCTTAAAGTCTCAGGTACAACACCTGAGTTTAAACAATTACTGTATTGCCCTATTAATGAAGGTGGGCATTGATGAAATGGGAAACTGCCTGGTTTCATTCTCATTAAAATCTACTTCTTGACACTTTTGAGCTTACCCTTAGAGAACATGGGTGAAGTCCTGTGTTACAATTACATCCCATGCAAAGCTCCTCAGCAGGTGCAAAATTATATTCAGAGTGCAATGCCAAGGGCTTCCAGTCTGGCCAGCTTTGCCTCTTTCCTCAGACTTATTTTATCTTATTTTGGACTCATTTAGTAGAGTTTTAATGCCTTGTTTAAAAGAAGAAAGTTAAAATTAAGCACCTCAAAGAGTTGGGGTATTTTCATGAAAAATGTCCTTTTTCTATTTCACAGCTGGAAAAGTGTCTGGTTTTAATACGATATTCTTCCTTTTAGAGTTCTGTTTTGCTTTTTTCCAGCTAAAATTTATTTTCCCCACAGGTCATTTTTCTACTTAAAAGATTTCTGGAGGTTTATTTTATAAGTGTAAATGTTCTTTCCTCCTCCTCACTGCATAATTACTCATGGCACTGAGATGAATTCATGGGTAGGATGGAGACTTTGTTTTCTCAAACTCCGGAGTGTTCCAAGCACTTTTTTGTCTTGTCACAAATGCATTGACACCCCAGACTTGCCCAGAGCTTGTGTCAGCACAGAGTTTGGCCCTCAGTCTACATCTAAGTCTGTGTTAGGTTCTAGAATTGCACAGAGATGTTGAACTACTGTATTTCACACCTAAATACAGCATTTCAGCACCACTGTGATCCTCAACCCTTTTCCAACTGCTGTATTTTATCACAGGTGCATCAAGTCTCTCGATCTTTTGTATCAGCTCCATTGAGGAAGTTCCTGATTTTTCTTTTAAACATTCTCAAGGGCACCCCAGCTTCTCAAGGGGCTTCTACACGAAGACACTGGAAGGCAGACAATTCCTCCAAAACCAGAGTCAGACCCGCACATGTGGTCTGTGAGGACGAGGTGTGTGCTGCTTGTGTTGCTGACTGCGGTCAGTACCCACGCCTCACCAGGGGCCCGGTGCCTCCCCTGGTGCTGAGCCCTTGTCCAGCTCAGTGCTGCTGTTCTTGGCAGTGGGGCCTTAGCACTGGGGCTGTCACTGGGCACACAGTTGGTCCCTAAAAAGATCTCAGAGGCGAATAATGAGAAAATCTGCTGTTAACCCTAGTCTCATCTCTGTTTGAAAGAATATAGACACATTTTGTGCATTTTGTCAGCCATAACGTCGTGAAGTCAGGCAGAAAGTTTGTCTTGGCAGATTTTTACATCTTACTTTGACTGGCTTGCTCCTGTCACTGTCAGAGATAAGTAACTGAAGTACATCGCTCATTTATAGTATGGCCATCCCTCCAGGAATCCTGAAATATAGGAGTTGTTATGGAAACTGCATTTCTTTACCTATAGACATAATAAATAGTCTTGTTTGGAATTAATGGCTCTTTGCATTTGTTACCAGTTTCACTAGGAGAGGCTGAATTTTAAGTGGTTTGCCCTTTGTCACAGATTTGTAGTTTTAGAGTTAGGAAGTGAGACCAGAGTCTGTTCACTTAGCATTCTTTTATTGAAAACAGGTTTGGTTTCCAGTAGAACCTCACAAGACACACATCTTTCTCATTTAAAAGGTTACCTACATGACATTACTTCTGTGTGCAAGAATGAGAGAAATACCTCCACTGAATACTTAAGGCATCCCATTATTTTTTATTAACTGTATGCTGTCACTAGGACTGTAGTTTCAATCTTCTCATCTCTTTAGATAACTTTATCCTCTTAGATATTTTCTGAATTCTATTTCTTGCAGTGACTGCAAATCTAAGCTGTTCTGTCTGAACTTCCTCTTGTTAAGAGTGCTATGAATTAGGAATGACTTGTTTGCTAAAAGAAATGAGACAAATCTCTTGTTTTCTCTGAAAAATGTAGAAGCACAGTTTGTTTCTATCACTCCTCCCAGTCTGTTCCTTGATTGAACGATTCAGGCAGAAAATTAGGGAGATGGATATCAGTAATAGGTGGACAACTTTCTCTTTCCATGTGGTCTTCTTAACATGATGCTTCCTGCATAAGAACAGGTAAATAGTTTGTTCTGGAGGAGGATATATTGCCTTTTTGCAGGAACTATAATTCCAGCTTTTCTTCATTTTGATTTTAATGACATCAGAGTGCCAGAGTGTGTACAGCCACAATGATCTTTAGATGGTTTATTATTCGACCCATAGTATAGTTTTACAAGGGAGGCAAGCCTTCAGGAGTACAAGCTTTTTTTAGGCCTGAGGAAATGCATTCATATCTGAAAGTTTGTCTCTCCTCTTAGGACTAAAAAAGGACTTGTGATCCCCCAGAACTGTCAGCCTTTCATGGCAACAGATGTCACTACAATAGAAGATGCTATACCTAATCTACAAACATTGTATTAAATATTAATCATTACTGGAGGCAAGGTTATAAGCAACTTCTATCTGCTAGTCCTCAAAATTCATTTGTTAAGTAAATGGACCTAGACAGTACTGAGTGGGTGTAATGACACGTGAAGGAGGTTTTTGAAATGCAGCCTACTGTGGTCACCACCAGTGTTAGCAAAAGTGATCCTTTGTGTAGACATACCCTGCCACAGGGGCTTCACTGTGGGCAGCAGAACAGCTTATCACAGCCCAACTGGTTTTGCTGCAAGCCATCACAAAACCAAAACCCTCGAGGAATAATAAGGACAGCTTTCCCATTCATTTTCATTAGCTGTGAATATAAAATCTAGGAAGGGAAACGAAGGTAACTCATCTACCATGTTCTATTTCCTCCAGCATTGAGCCCCCACCATGGTACCTCTCTTGTTGCCCAGTGCAAGAGTCTGTAGTGGTGAACACTTGTTTGTGATTTGAGCTCTGAGGCCTTTGGGGGCAAGCTTTAGTTAGTGCCAGGTGAAGGAAATGGCCTGGAGAATCTGGTGAAATTATTGGAAGCTCTGCTGGCTGATGAATGGCACTTGAAGCACAACCTGAACATCGTAAGGATGTGTAAAGGATCCCTTTTGAAGGCTGTGTAACCTTCAATTGACATCTCCTTCTCAAAAATTCCAGAAATGACAAAACCTTCTGCTCTGACTGTAAGCCCCAGAGTTTCATAGTTTTGCAAACATAAAAGTGTTGAAGCTTAATTTTTTTAATTCATTGAAACTAACAGAAAACCCTTTGAGGAAACTTAATATATGGAGAGATTAGGCCTTCTGTTTTAAATAATGAGTAGAATAAGTATTGAAGGAGATTGAGAACATTTATTTCTTTGTGAGGAAGCCCTTAATAGAATTACTGAGTAAATTCCACATGGAACACATACACAGCTCCCCTCATCAATTTCAATCCAAAAAGGGAACTATTATATTAGAAGGAAAGGGCAGTATCCCACATAGCATTAAAACTATTGCCAAAAGGTGTATAAATAACATGTTGCTTGTCTCGGCTAAATAGTCTTATTGTTCCATGAGGAAGCAAACCCAAAGCATTATGACATTAATGCCACATATTGGTTTACTGACAGATTTTTCAATATTAAACAGCATATTATGGAGCCAAAACTTGACAGGCTTAATTGTATACTTGAGAGTCAGACTAACTCACAGTTTGTTCCTTCTGGGATGGTGGCAGTTTGGAATTAAAGATCTCAATAGATTCATTGTAGTGGTTCTTTATTTTGTAATTATCTCCACAATGTTTATGCAGGGTCATTTCTATAGTTTTCTAATCCAGAGAACTCTATGATTTGAGAATAAATTGGCCATTGTCAGAAAGAATATTTCTGTGCCCTGTTTCTTGTTTCAGGCACAGTCCAGGATCTTTCAAATCAAATAATGTCACTGGATGAAACAAGCATGACTCTGTCTCCAAGCACCACAAAACCTCCAGCTGCCTAGCCTGTTGTTTTTTCACAGCTGCTAATGACAGGACTCAAGATCTTGTTCACTTCCAACAGGAATTTAGTCATCAGATGAAGCAAATTTACTGCTCAGTTTGCCTTGCCAAAATACTGTGTTTGAACTGGGGCAAGTTTCATCATGTAGCAAGAATAGATTTGGGGAAATTTGCTTTGGGATGATAGAAAACATTCAGCTTACTTTTCAGAAGCAATTCTGATTTACACTGTCAGGTAAATTGCAAAGTCAGTTGGATGGCTGTGGATAGAAAATCACTACTTCCATAGAAATTAAAGAAGTGACATGGTTATGTGTTTGCTTTGTGCCTGTCCCTTACATTCCCTGCTAACACATACTAATTATGACAGAGAAGCCATAATTGGGTCTAAAGAGGTGGAGTTGAGGCAGAGTTGTTAAGAGATTTTGTGTTTGGCGGCAAGTGTTTGAAAGTGCTGGTTTGGATTTTGAAGTCCACAGTCCTCAGCTTGCAGCCAGTGCTCCTGTCCAGTTCACCAGGAGCAATCAGCACAGAGCGTATTTGGATAGTCTGACAGTCCTGGCAGGTTCAGTTGTCAGGCACAGGGCTCCAAAGCTCCTGAAGGCTTGACACACATGGTGCATGCCCAGTGGTTGGGAATTGGAGAGCATAAGTAAGAAGAGGGTGTAAAAGCAGAATGAAAAGTTCCTGAAATGTCCATTGTGCCTGACTGTAGAACATCGTCCTCTCAAAATTTAGACATTTCTTTAGCAGCTTTTAAAATTAAAGAAGTGTATATCTTATTGTTGCTTTCAGTTGTTGTAAAAGACAGCTGTTCATTTGTATAAATTATTCTGTAAAGTGGCCTCAAGCCGGACTTTAGGGATGCTGCACAAATATGATTTACCCTTAACTTGCCTATGTTTATCTGCTGAGAAAGGGAAATGGGCCTGTGGCAGGACCACCTCAGCAAGGCAGATGTGTTTGTGCCTACCTATACACAACACCCAAGAACAGCTCTTCTACTGGAGGAGCATCCTGGAAACAGATGTAGAGGGGAATTTTGAACAGGAATCTAGTTCAATTAACAAAGTTAGCTTCTGGTACCAGTCACGTCAGCTGGTCTGGTTGAAATAACAGTAACAGTTCAGGTATTGCTCCTTCTCCTCAGGTGTTCCTGTGTGCCTGTGATGATGAATGTGTGTTATGCTGGATTTTACTAATGAACTGTTCCTGTCTTTTTTTCTAGTACCTTTATTTTCTTAATAGTTACTAAGTTATTTGGTCTACTCATTTTGTAAGAGGCTTAAAATTTGCTGACCGTGTTCCTGCAGTAAGATTAGACATTTTATCTTTTCAGCTGCTGATTTTAAGAGTCCTGTAGTACAGCAACAGTGAAGATCAGAATCCTGTTCTGGTAAGTACTATGCTGAAGTAAAGTCTGAAACTTTCTTCCCAAGAGAGTTAGAATGAAATCCAGATGTATATGCATACACATACATGCATGATAGGTGCACCTACACCTATCATACATCTGCACATGCACCTGGAAGTGCATGAAATGATGAAGCGAGAGGGTGAAGTAAACATGTCAGTTGTGTTGGCCATAAATATGATATTTGAAGAGTTTGGGTAGCTGTAAATTAGCATCAAGCTAATCAGGGCCAGGTTACAGTTGATTTGTGAGCTTTGCTGCAGTGTTGCAAAAGGGTGTGAAAGGAAGAAGACAGTAATTTTATCCTGGCACGGATTTCTTCCCTTGTGTAAGAAAAGGCTTATAAGAAAGCTGGTCACTTGCCATTACCAGCAGGATGAAGACGTGCAGATTTTGCTCTCTGATTCCAGCACAAGCCATTTATAGGAAGGTCTTAGCAAATAGTAATGATACCGTTTACTGTCTCTGGTATTGTCCATTAGTCCCACTGTGTCTGCAGAGCACATGGCTACAGGAATTTTTTATTCCTATCACTTGCAGCTGTTACTAATCATACCAGTGAAACTGGAAGCTCTTACTTAGAAGCCTAGCCTTCACTGTAGCAAAGGTATGGATTTGTGGCACCAGAGGTGTGGCTAGAAGTCAACTGGGAAGTGCTACTGCCTGTACTCGACTAACCAGAAGCCACCAGAGATGTGATATGCTGCCATGTGTGCCTTGTGCAGAGCACAGTAGGTTGGGAGTCCTTTCCTTGATGGGTTGTGAGTTACCTGGTTAATGTGAGGGAAGTTCACAGAGCACTCAGTATAGAACTGCTCCCCTGCCCATCGTGCACAGTCATTTAGATGGAGTTTGATGTTCAGCTGAGAGACTTGGAGGGGGAGGAAGGTCTCCACAACCAGTTGTTCAAGTAAGACAATTTTCATATTGTACTATGAGCTACATAACGCCAATGACCTTTATCTAATTTGCACCTTTATAACTTTCATAGTCATTGTAATAACGATAGCCTCTTCCACGGGTGCCTAATGGGTTTGTTTACAAGCAAACAGCATAAAGTGAGAATCAGTAGGTATTCAGATGCCCTTTTGGGGGAAGGGACTGTAATTATCAGACAAATACTAGACATTGTTTTTTATGGGACAATAAAGGCACATATGTGGTCAGTGAGGTATCTGCTGAGACCAAGAATAGTATTGATTTTTAGAAATGGATTCTGTGATCTTCTTGTGGATTTCTCTTCACATCAGTCCAGCTGGCAGACTCTGTGCATCCCAAGGGAAGCTGAGTGAATGAATATGTAGCACTGGAGTAAAATTTCCTTGAATCATTTAACACCTGCTTCTGCTGAGAAGACTCTGAGGCACAAGGTCTGTATGCCTCTCAGGTTTTGTGTCACTCTTTTCCCCTGGGTACTTTCAGCTAAGCCTGAACATGAACAAAGATACATATAAAAGTAGCTAGGGAATGGTTTGCACATGCAAACTACAGCATGTATGTTGTATTTTTATAAGCACCAAGCTGGGAGACCCCATGGTTATTTGGTTAGAATGGAGTCTGAGAACTGAGCTGATTTTCTTTCTGGCCTTCGACTGAATTTCTCTGTGATTGTCAGTGACTCTTTGAGGCAGAAATCCAAGTGTAGTCAAAATCAGAGTCAGCCATCCTATTATCTTTAACTGGTATAAAGTAATATTGTCCTTGTGTTATTGAATTTTCAGCATTCAAATGATGATGGAAATTTTCCAACCAGATGTGCTTTCTCCAGGGTCCTTGCAGATGTTTCTAATTAATGTGACTGTGCCTGAACAACTTTGTCTCAATTCTGTGGCAATTCTCCTGGTGCTCAGGAGTGTAAGAGTTTAGGCTTGACTTGTTCAAACTTGTAATTTTCTTATTCTACTGATGTTAACACAAACCCTCTAGTCTTTCTAGCAATGGGAACAAAGCACAAATAACAAACAGTTTGTGTTTTTAAAGAGGCTTACATATCCAACTAAGGAAAAACAATCAATCACCATTTAGGTGCTTCTGACTGAACAAGATGTCTTTAAATTAAGTCTCACATCTCATATGAGAATTGAAAACAAGAACACTGACTTCCTAATTTAGCCACTGGAGAGCAAAGAAAGAAGTGTGAGGTGTTTGGCCAGGTGACATGAATGCTTCCACCAGGGGTCTTCAGCAGGGGAGCATTTTTCCTCTGGGCATCTGTCACAGGGAACAAACTGCCTTTAGGGGAGCAGAAAGACTGGGGAGAAAGCTAAAATAATTCAATTGGTGACCCTGAAATTAAGCAGCAGTTGGTGATAATTTTCTGATTTTTTCTTCATTCAAGAGAGCTCACTAGTTCTAGAACAAATTGGTGGTGCAAGGGTTGGAGCACAGTCACACGGCTGGAGGTACAGAGAGTAGAATTGGGGCAGCTGGTGTTAGACCAGTGTCATCTGTGGCACTGTTAGCCATAATCAGATCTAATTGTACATAATCACTGAAAAGACACTCTCACTCCTCTTTCCTCCTGTCCACACTGCTCCACATACTTGCTTGCATAAATTGTAGGGACTGCTGAGCCCCAGTTGATTTAATTCAGTGTACTGATCAGATGGATCAAGAGGGGTCAGAATTTGGCAGAGAGCTAGACATTCCCACAAAGACTGAAATGATACTCTGCTTTCATCCTAATGTAATAAGACCTGCTTTTCAGTGCAAGTAATTCTAGCATGTCAACAAATTGTGTTCTTGATCTTTGCTTATTTTCTCAAGAGTGGGCATGGTGTTATCTGCCGTTTTAGAAAGGCCTGAATAAACTATATGTATTAGGAATTAAAAGCCTCTTGGACCTGCTACTTATCTGAGCCACGAAAGGGGAGCTGCCAAGTTGCTCTCATATTTATCAAAAAATTAGAGCTTGTATGGAAATAAGAGCCAAAGTGATTAAGAGCTCATTTTCAAAAGCAAGCAAAGATTACAAAGTTGCTTTTTTTCTCACACCTGCTCTCTACTTCAACAGTACAATAAAGCAAGGCATAGTTAATGCACTTTTCCCCAGAATTATTAATGCAGTCAGGGGAATATGATCAGCTGAGGCTTTGGAGATAACACCACAATTTGCCCAATTACACTTAATGACAACACATTGTTCCAGCAAAATGTGTCTATTCTTTGGTAGGTTACATTTCCTTTCAGCATTTTACCTATTGATCCAGTAGTACCTCATGTAGAGCAAACTTCTTTGTTGGCAAGTCATGTTTATGAGACCAGAAAAATCTTTTATGTTACATTTTTAACATCTGACCAAGTCAGTAAGAGGAAAAGCTTCTTGTATGGAGCATGACAACTTTTTGTGATTTTTTGTAAAACAAAGCAATAAACCAAATGTCTCTATGGTTTGAACTACACAGGTAATTCATGTTCTGTTTTCACTATTTCTTTGTGTACTTTCTGCTTTGATGTCATAAAGCATCTTAAACTATGTCTGCATTACTTAAAGTAAATGATGGCTTTAACCTTATACTCCAAGTAGGTGTATACTCACTTCATTACAGAAAATGAGATGTTTGCTCAGCAAAGCTGCAGCATCATGAAGCTCAAGGCATATTTTCTTGTTTGTTTGTTTGTTTGTTCTGGTGGAAGTGGAAGAGCTTGAAGAAAGCTGGTGAAATGGTGTATCCTTGACTAAAACACTTAAAACATTTTTGTGTCTGCTGTGAGTGTTCATGATGACAAGTACAGGCTGATGAGTAAGGGCAGGACTGGATTCTGATTGCTCTCACAAATTGTCTCTCTAGTTATTTTTTAAAAGTTGTAATTGGTTTTTTTCAAATGCAGAACCATGTCATGGTAGCTCACTACCATCATTCAGCACTTTCTAGTTGGATTACTGCTGTGGTCTTCAGACCTTTTGGAGTTTAGTCTTTAAAATTTTCAACCTCACTTCACCTCCTTCATCATTTCTCCTGAAGTGCTCTCTCTGTGCTGGCCTCCTTCTTGTAAGAATCTCCAATTTTGTTCTCACAAAGGTTCTTGCCAGTAAATTGAGCTGGGGAAGTATACACGGGCTTTGTACTTCCCTTGTGAAGCCTGAAAGCACTGAGTCTGAGACATGCAGCTGTGTGCACTGCTCACTGCTTGAATTCATTTTGTCTCCTCCACAGCCTTCATTTTCTGTATGCATCTTCAGAAAGATGGCAAACCTAGCAGTTTTTACTTACAGGAAAACATGAAAACATGTTTTTTCCCTCCCAGTGTATGAGAACTGGGAGTTTAGCATTCAATGTCACAAAGAGAGAAACTCATTATGCCACCAAATCATTCCTCCCAAGCTGTCTGAGTATTGATCCCTTGTTCTTAAGTAAACCCTGCAGTTAATCATGATTATACTGAGACATCTCATTCCAGTGACTGGATCAATAATGTCTTCGATGGCCTCCTGCAGTGTTTTCTGTTGTTCCTCGGGACCTCTCTGTCACCTTCTGTTCTTCCAGATCCCAGTGCAATAACCTGCTGCAGTAGTGAGAATGCTGTCAGCCCCTTCCCACTCAGGACTCAGCCAGGAGGAAATGGATGAGGGGTCGGATGAGAGTGTTTGTAATCAATGTCCATGTGAACTCCACACTTTCTCTCACACTGAGGCTGGGAGATTTCCCCCCCCCCATGTCACAGTAGTCATGCCTAATGCCCATAGGATGATTGTCATGAACGTGCCTTTTGAGCAGAAGTACAGATAAATATCCAAGTTCCCCTTCTGATCCAGAGGCTCAGGGTAAACCTGTCAGAGAGCAGTGGGTCCAGGGGCTTGCTGAGGGATGGAGGGCCAGGAGGTGAGCAGCCACAAGGCAGGCAGGGCAGGGGCCTCCCAGTGCAGCACCTGAGGGCACACCTGTGTGCAGGGCACAGGGCAGGGCTGATGGCAGCCGGGGCCAGCCAGAGCATCAGGACAGTTTGTGGTGACAAGGTCCAGCCAGGACATCAGTCCATGGGTCAGGGTCAGGTCTAGTGACAGTAACCAGCGTTACATGGTCAAGTGGTCCGTAGAGCCAAGACAAGTGATCTGGGCTTGGTAGACCTGTCACAGCCTGTCCACAGCCCTAATGTGAGTGTGCCCTGTCCCTGGAGCTCTCGGTATGTGCGGTCTGCCCGAGTGTGTGTCCGTAACACCTACTGCCGGTGCCGCTCGGTCCCAGCCCGGTCCCAGCCCGATCCTTGCCCGGTCCCTGCCCGGTCCCAGCTCAGTCCCAGCCCGATCCCAGCTCAGTCCCAGCCCGGTCCCAGCTCGGTCCCAGCCCGGTCCCAGCTCAGTCCCAGCCCGGTCCTTGCCCGATCCCTGCCCGATCCCAGCTCGGTCCCCGCTCCCTCACTGGCTGGGGCGCTGCTGCCCTCTGCCGGACGGAGCTGCCGCCGCGGGGTGCGGGGCTCCGCCCGGGCTGTCCCCCGTGCCCACCNCCAGGCTGTCCCCCGTGCTCACCCCTGTGCCCGGGCTGTCCCCCGTGCCCACTCCTGCCTTGTGTTCAGCCCACGCGAGCGCAGCCGACACACCGTGACACGTATGCCCTCGGGTCCGATGCTGGGCACCCCCTTGGTTAGGCAGTGCGAGACGTGCGTGCCCGTGGGCAGCGCTGTGTTCCAGCCACTGCTGCGGGTGCCCATCGGGCCGCTGAAGTGGGACCCAGTGAGCCCAGGTGCTGCGAGGTGCTGACAGTGCTGGCTAGAAGGAGGAGATCGCATACAGTCGGTTTACGCTCACACTCCGTGCAGTAGCTGTGCCTCACCGAGGGGAAAAGCTGTCCAGGGTTTCATTCCAGTGCTCTGCACAGCACTGGGAATCCACGGCAATCCAGCCAGAGAACAAGGACAAGTGCTGGTGTACACAGAGAAGCTGTGCAGATCAGATGTGGGGCCCAGGTGTTCCTTGCTGATGTTGAGCATTATGCTGGGCTGGACCTGCACGCTCTGAGCCTTGGATGCCCTGTACCTGGACACTTGGGAAAGGTGTTTTTAATACAGCACCTCCATCTGCACTGGGGGTTGATCATATTTACCTAGCTCAAGAGCGATGATATGAGGCTGACTTTCTTGGAAACGCCGTATCAACAAGACTAAATTTTTATTACTATTTGCATTAATTGCTTTTCTTTTATTAACTTCTTTGGCTGCATTGGAGCAGTTACAAGAGACAAAGCATCTTGAAAACAGAAGTGTATTTTTCATTATATTATTGCATTACACCATTATCTGGAGAGTAAAGTGCATCCTTCAAGTTATAATGAGCTGTAATTTCATTGAAGGCTCCCTAGAATTTCTGGACCATGAGAGCAAAGCTACAGCAATTTAGTCACAGGAGCCAGAGAATCAAATGACAGCCCCTTCAATACTCAGCTGAGAATATGCTATTGTTCTGAGATACTTCAGGCTGGAGTGTCTGCTGTGGTGGAATTGCATGGATTTTACCTTTTAAAGGCATTTCAAGCCATAGTAACTATTCAGAGCCAACCCTGGCATGACTGTTCTTTCCTGCTCCTTTGACACAGAGGTCAGAGCCAGGAGTGTTTGGCAGTGGGAGGTGGGTTTTCTCTGCCCTTCGGAAGGCTGTGCTTTAGTCAGGGCTGGGGGGGCCGCGACTCAGCGGTGCGGGGGTCACACCTGTGCGGGGCTGTCGGGGTCTCAAGACCAAGAGCCACACAAGGGAGCTCGCCCGTGGCGAAGGGGCTGTGGGAGAGGGAATAGGTGAGCACACAAAACCGGGTCGGGAGGGGCGAGGAGCCCCCGCCACCGCAGCAAAGAGACCGAGCGCCCCCCGCGGGTGGGACCCGGCTGGGCCGGGCCGTGCAGAGACAGCGGGCGCGGGAACGGGCACGGGAGCGAGAAAGGGAAAGGGAACGGGAGCGGGAGCCGGAGAGGGAAAGGGAACGGGAACGGGAGCGGGAAAGGGAACGGGAGCGGGAACGGGAACGGGAGCGGGAACGGGAGCGGGAGCGGG
>VXBQ01015555.1:40221-63400 GCA_013400175.1 Phainopepla nitens
CGCCCGCGGCCCCTGCCGTGGCCCTCCCGGCCCCGCGATCGCCCCGGCCCCTCGCGGGGCGGCCCCACGCGCGTCTGGCCGTGCTGGGGGTTCGCGAGGCACGGCCGCGGCCCAAGCGCTGGTTTTGGGGGGGCTGAGGCGTGTGTTCGCTTCGCCGCTTTCTGCTCGCCTGGGCTGTCTTAGATGAGATCATTAAGACACGAATTATTTCATGGCGAGCTCGGGATTTTCCGGCTTAAAAGCAGATTCTCAGTGATAGGCCTTTAAAGCAAAGAACTTAAGGTGTAAAGCAGCAGCTTCGAAGCTTTATGAGTGCCGAAATCCACGGTACTTGGGGCTGACTCTGTGTTTGTGAGTTGTGTGCAGCAGCTGTCACTGGCGACACAGAAGTACCTGGTGTGCATTAGTGACAAATGCGGTGCCAGCAAAACTCCCATGGTGGGTGGAGGCATTGCTTACACTAAAAAACGCTATCAGTAGGGGAACTCAATGAGGCTTCTTGGTGGATAGGGGATGTAAAGGTCTGAACTGAAGTTACAGACAGCGGAGTGGAAGGCTAGGGGAGAAGGATAAAGAAGGGGTAATATAACTCTCACTGTATCAGTAAGCAGTGTCCGTCATCCACAAACCTTAAAATCAGGTGCTTCTGCAGGTTGGAAGCCCTCAGTAACAGTGGTCACTGAAGTAGTGATGCCTTGACCTGAAGCAGTGCCACTGGGTTCTTCTCAGCCTGAGGAGAGAGCACTGACTCTGTCTTACTGAAGATTAATGTGTGGCTCCATGTTGGATCATGATCCTTATCCTAGGGTAAATTCTTTGTCCATCTGGAAGTGTTGAGAGGCAAGGAAAGCCCAGTGAATAGGTGTACTCACTGGAAGGGCTGTTTCTGTCTTGGTGCTGGGGAGGGAGGGCCTCTTCCTTGTCTTGTGTGGGGACAGAGGGGCTCCCCTGCTTGCAGGACTTGTGCTGCTAGGCGGCTCTGCAGCCACATAGGGTTCTGGAACCAAATGAACAAGTGTGTTGGAACTTTGTATCCACTGTGTCCAGTTCTGCTGCCTGATAAACCCACCCAGCTGGTCTGAATGCCACCCAGAATATGGAAGCAAACTGAAGACGGGAAAGGATCTACTTTGTGTGGAAATTGGAACTTCAGGTTCCATAAAGTTTGGGGATTCCCCCCTCCATTTACTGCATAAAATTTGCTGAGTTTGGTTTTTCTAAGCAGTTCTGTGTCATGGTTTGGGCTGTCTCACATCTTATTTAATCACAGCTGAAGTTCCTGTAATTAAAACCGATGTCTAATTCTGGTACAAGACAGAAATCGCTGGAAGTCTGCAGATTTTGTTTTCATCTAGAGAGGTGCATTTTGCAGGAAATGGGTTGTATCTAGCAAGTCAGCTCCTCCACTGCTTGGGTGAATGGCCTGTGCCTGACTGTGAGCTGGCAGCTGTGGCCGCTCTAGTGACAAACTTCGTGTCGGTGTTTCCTCTGGTCTTTCTGAGAATTGTTTTTGAACCATTCAAAAAGACTTGATGTGATAGTATCTTGGGCTTGGTTTCTGGGAATTTTTGCTTAGAGCTCTGGGGGAGGAGTCTTCCCTCTCTGCTGGCTTCCCCAGTGCATTTACTGGCCTGGCCTGTTCTCCTCAGGCAGTTCTGCAGCTGTCTGTGAGAGCTGGGCTTTGGCGCCTGCATTCACCGAGCGCACGGTGTTTCTCAGGTGAGCGGGCTGCTTGGCTGTCTCTGATAGACCTGGCGTCTCCTCACCCCTGAAATCCAGGGACTGGTTTTCGCTGTGCCTGTCCCTGAGGCCGGTTGCTGTGGCACGCTGAATGCCACTCGGCATGGAGCTGGTGGGGACTCTCTGGGGCCAGGAACACAGTGGTGGCTCAACAGTGAGACTCGTTAAAGTTGTTTGTGGGCAGTGAGCCCTGGGTGGCCCAGATGACATCCAGAGGTCCCTTCCAAGGTCAGCAAATCTGTGAACTTGGCACAGTGTTTCCTAGGGGATAAGCTGGCCTCTCTGGAAAGAATGAAGATGGCTGAATGAAATGGAACATGAAGGTGGCGGCTAGGTGTGCATTGTCTGCACTTCTAGAAACTCAGTATTCTGCTGTGATTAAATACTGAAAATACTTAATTCTCCTCAGCAGTTGAGACCCTGGATATTGTCACAGCACAATGAGCTGATTCTTTGGGCTTGAATTTAAGCTCCAAATTCTCAAAATTGTTCTTCCAGCCAAGCATGTTAAGGAAAAAGGAAAGAAGAAGACAAGCAATTGTGTGGAGTTAAACATGTTTTAGCAAAATGTAATGTCTTCGTACTTTCAGAAGCATCTTATGGTAATACACATCTAGTTGACCCTTTTTATTTATAGAAAAGAATCCTACTTATATATCAAAAATACAAACCACTTCTATCAAAATAAGATTGAGAACTTTGATTTAGAAGCTACATCTGACACACCATGTGAAATGCAAACACAGAACAGAATGGTCTCTGCCCCAAAAAAGTTTATGTTTTATTAACTTAAATCCAAATCTGAGATGTTCAGAAGTTTGCCAACACTCCTGAATGTTTATGCCATGCAGGTGCCCCCCAAGTATGTACTTTATGTGCATGCTGTGTTTGGGCTTCCATCACGCTCTGTTTGGTTGTTTTGCTCAGCAGCTTAGTTCTTTAGTCTGACACTGGTCACACAAGCACTCTTGTGGGAAAATACCCAGTGAGCATCAAGGCATTTGGTGAGCTGGGAAGGTTTGTCTGAGTCAGGGCAATCTGTGATGTGGTATGGTGTTGCATACTCTGATATGATCAAACATTATTTGAATGCTTAGAGGCTTTTCTGTCTTGAGATAATTTATTAGGTTATAGTAGTCAGAATATGAGGTAACTTCAGAGGCTACATCTGATTTTAAATATGTCAAAGCTAGCAGAAACCAAATATTTCAAATGAGTTAATTCTTTTCTCTGAAGGGGACTCTGAATATGTGTGCTGTTTTATTGTTTATCAGGTATTGATGGTGTTTCTTATTATGCTTATTAATTTTGGCAGGTCTTTCTCCTCTACAAAGAAGCTTTGTTGCCAAGATTTACTCTGAAAATGACCTACAGTGCTGACTGCAGGTGTCTGCAAATGTAGAAGCTGATAAATAATATCTTCTTCCCTCCCCTGACTTTCCTGTTTCCAGTGGAATTTATACTTCTAAATTTTTTTGAAGTTAGACATCTGCTGATGACATTTGGATTACAACTGTGAGCATATCTATGCAAAGAAACAAGCTACCCTGAGCACTTTGGAGGTATGTATGCCTGCTATGACTTAGAACACATGGAAAGAAAGGCCATCTGATTAGGGCAAAGAGAGCTCTAGGTGTACATATTCTAGATTTAGGCTGATGGTGCACCATTTTGCATGGTTTTAGCGGTAGAATATACATGTACAAAGTGAGGGGGTAGGAGCACCAGAATACCCAGCAGGCGTTGTATGGAAGGCAACCTTGGTTGAACCTGCTGTGGCAGTACTCGTTAGAATGTCTTGAGAAAGCTGTATTCACTGTTCACCCATTCAGTTCTGAAAGACCGCCACGGTCTGCAGAAATTTTCTTCTTTGAAGTATGTGACAGACATGTAGTAGTCATGGAAATGCACCTGGCAGGCCATGGTGGTTGCTTTGTTCTCTTAGATAAAGCACTCACATGAAGTTACAGAGTACTTGTCGTGAATTGCAGGGGGTCTGCAGTGAAGATTAGTAAAGAAGGATATTTTGCCTTCCTGTGCACAGGTGCTGGCACAGTGGTCTCTGCTCCCAGAAAGGAGCAGTCTCGTTAGACAATATGCTTGTGATGTACAAGAGTGGCAGAGCTGAGTGGGATTTGCCTTGTTGCTGTGCAGGTTTGTCCCACCCATGTAACAGGAGATGGACAACCTTGGCTGTTTCCACAGGATAGAAAGTCACCAGCATGCACAGTTGTATTTTCCCAGAGGCTTTTAGCTGTCTATACATATTCTAAACCTGGAATGAGGAAGCTGGCTAACTGCCTCTGTATGGGCTTAGATGAAGCCAGTGTGCCCTGATGACATCTGCTCCTTCTGTAAACTACTTGGACACGTTATCCCTTCTTTGACGTAGATGCCAACGTGCCAGGGCAGTAGTGGTCAGTTAATGGTGGGTTACAGGGAAAGGCAGCCGAGCAAACACCTCTCTGGCTTCCAGAAGAGACATCCATTAGTGGATTTTGTTTAAAAGGAAAGCTAATTGTGCTGAAAGTAGCTACCTGACTGAATGATTCGTCATGCCACATTGCTGTGCAGGATGTATTTAGCAGACAACACACGCGCTTTTGTTGATGAGCTCCAGTGATTCAGGCTGAGATCATACTGGAGGGACACAGATCTGACCTACCTCCCTGACTGGCTTCAAACAGCCCGATGGTGTTCCTGTCACAGGAGGGCAGAATGGGCTGTGTTGTGGTGCAGGTGTGAACTGTGATGGGCAGCCAAGTGCTGTGGTTGGGAAGGGGATCCCTCACCTGCACTGAAGGAATTCCTCCATCATTCACCTGCAAGCAGAACTAGGGCCACGGATTGGCATCTTGGTGAGATTCTCTGTTACGAGTGGGCAGAAGTTGGTGCAGCACACTTTAAATGTGTTTCTCAGTCTGCCTGGGCAGTGTGCAAAAGTAGCATTGGGCAGAAAGGAAGAGCATTGTTTCCTGTAAGCTGCTTTCATGGAAGCTGTAGGAACACACCAGGGGTGAAGTGGTTTGCTGAGCTGCCCATTGCCACCTTAGTGGTGCTTTATGCAGTGCACCAGGGATGTGGATTCTGTAACCCAACTTGGTGCATTTTTTTTTGTTGTACATAAATAAGTTATGATCTGTGTAATCCTACCTATTAATGGTGCACATTTGCCAAAAAAGCTTCCATTCTGTGAAAATAGAACAATTCCTGCAGTATCTCTGAATACCTGTAAGAATACATAGATTGCATGTCTCCCTGAGTGTATATCCCTAAACAGAGTATTAGTTTTTATTTCCTTAACTGTAAGATGATGTTGACCTACCTTTGTAAAACAGTCAATTTCATGAAAAATATAAGTGTTGCAGTTTAATTATTCAAACTCATACAACTACAAGAGAATACTAAAGTGTGGAGTGATAAGGAGATTGAGTACAAGATAAAGTTTTCTTTTGATGTAAAGAAGTGGTCTGAAATTGTGTACACTAGAGAACATTGCATTAAAACTCTTCCATAGGGTGTCTAAAAAGTTCAAACAACGTTAAAGGATGCTGCAGTGTTGAGCTGAATGGTACTGCCGTTGATTCTGCTGGTGGGATGGGTTATGACAGGAAGTTTGCAGATACCTACTTAGAGTTTCTTCAGGCATAAATTTGGCAAATTTCAGTATATTTTGGATTTGTGTGAGCTGATGATGTCCTTAACAAATCCCATAGTGGCCTTTGTACTGAAGCTGTTGGCTATTATTTTTCTGGAAGCCAGTTGCCAAGGTGATTATCCTGAGGGCAAATAAATGTGTTATTCATGATTCCCAGTTATACTAGTTTTGAGCAAAAGGACTGTGGCCTTTTCTGGGATCACTGGAACTGCTGCACCCATAGCACTCCATGTTTGTAAATCAGCTGCCTGCTGAACAAGCATCTCATGCTTTAGTGGGTCACAGTCATAAGGAGTAGTGTCCCTTGTCTGTGAGAAGCAGTGAGTGTCCTTGCTGTGATCCTGAGGGTGAATAGCAGTTGAAATGGGAGAAATGAGCACAGAGCGACTTTGGGTCAGAATCTCTTAAGACTGGACTTGGCCCATTCAGGCCAGTGATGGCTGGTTGACTGAGTGGTAAGGCAAGAGCTCTGCTGGTGAAAGCCAGTTCCTCCAAGGTGCCTGGGGCTGTGGTCCTTCCTGTGCTGGCTCTCAGCTGGGGTAGCCTCTGGCTCTGCTTGCTACTGATTTATATTAAATGCCTTGTGGAGGAAGATATTCTGTATATGTGAGCCTTTGCATAGCAGTAGAACTTGGTTAGTTCGCATTGGATGCCTGTAAGAAGTTTGACTGCTTGAGCTGCAGAGCATCCTGTGGTAAGAGGGGCAGAGGGGGAGGCTGCTCTGCAGAGCAGTTCCCATGCTGGTCATGCTTTTGCTGCAGGAGTTAGTTCTCAGCTGCCTTGTTGTGCTGGAAGTTTTGGTTCTGGTTTACTGAAGTCCTTTAAATGCTTTAGGTGTAATTCCGGTCTGTGGCAGAAGTACTGGGTCCAGTACTGTACAGTCTCTTTTTCTAATAACATATTAATACAGCCAGGTGAAGAATTTTGTAGGTGATGCAAGATGCGAAGTTGATAGACCTGATGATTGTGTTGCCATTCAGAGGCATCTGGATAGGCTTGAGGAATAGGCAGGCAGGAAGCTTATGAGGTTCAACAAAGGGAAACAGAAACTCTGTGCCTGGGGAGGACCCAGCTCGTGTAGCTGGTGTCCTGTAACCACCCCTGTACCTGTACTGGGGGCCTGACCAGCTGCAAAGCTGCTCTGCAGCAAGCAAACGGGTATTCTGGTGGGAACCCAAGTTGCACAACAGCTCTGTGAGGAGCCATTAACTTGGGTCTTGGTTTTGGCTCTGATTATAAGCCTGCATCTTCTCAGTGGTAGCTGAAATTCAGCCTTACTTCAAATAAAACTGCTCCCTTTTTGTGCTGCTTTGAGTAAAGATTTGTGGATTTTTTTATGTGGACTCTGCTATGAATGTGGGAGGAAACATTCTGATTTTGGCTGAGGTTTTAAACGCATGACTACTTGATTCCCATTGGCAACAAAGTAGTCAAGCCCAATTTCTTTATACCAAATTACTGTCTCTGTGCAGCTGGATGTGGAGGTGGATATTGAAGAGCAGCGTATTTGAGTGGCTGCTTTGCTGTGCTGTGTTTGTGCAGTTTGTTGTGTGTCTCTAAAATGCATAGTAAGATCTAATAGAAGGAAAGGACCATAGATGTGCATCAGTGTTTTTATTGCAGAAGTCCAGAAGGTGAGCGAAGCAGAGAATTCACGAGTCCGTGTGGTAGCAATTGATGGATGGCTAACATGGGTCCTGTTCCAAATGGTGTTGCTCTGAGGAGATAGGGAGTTGAGGCTGCGCTGGGCTGGTTCCTTGACACCTGAGAAGAGGCCTGGCAGCATGTCTGTATGCTGCTGGGCAGGTGCATGGCTCTGTTCACACGGTGTCTGTGACACGCACGGGCCAGGCTGATGCTGTTCCTGCCCCCGTTAGGCTGCATGGGAATGCAGTTACAGTGTTCCCTGTCTCCAGCTCTGCTTGAGCCTGCTCGGGACTGGGAGAAGTGGCTGTAATGAGTCAAGTCAAAAACACCTTATGCTGTCTCCTATTTCTGTTGACAGCTGATAGCAGGTTTTTAACACTGAGAGCAGGTAAAAAGGTGTGGATGGGGGTAGTCTTTTACTGGTAGGTCCTCCCAATCTCCTGTAAGTGCTGACTGAAGGACTTCAAGCAGTGTTTGATGGGCAACCTGACATTTTGTTTATAGTCCTGAAGGGAGAAATGTGCTAATGCTTGATCAGAAAAGGCCACATAAACAAACCAGCCCCAGATTAAGGCCACTACGGTTATACTAATACAAATTTTTAAGAGTTGCACCTAAGTAAAAGCTCCCTAGACTAGCAGTCTTGAAGAAGGATCAGGAGGGAGAGTTTTCTTCTGAAGAGCAAGATGAAGCTGTCAGTGGTTGAGCAGCATAAACGGCCAGAGCATTAGTGATGACTATTGACTTCTGGTCGAAATTTCTGTCTTGCCAGATTTATGTCACGTTTTAAACAATACTGGTGGAAAGAGCTGGTTTTGAGTCATCAGGGGGAGTATTTTATCACCCTGTGTGAGGTTAGTTCTACTTTCTTCTTTCAGGAGTCATTGTAAATATGATACTTTCCAAAATTCAGAGCTAAAAGCACATGTTGCAATCTCACTTAGTGTGGGGTGTGGGTTGGTGGTAGATGATATCTTTCTTTACAAGCCTGCTAATTTAACTTCTTTTAACCTCCTTACAACTGCTAGCCTGGAATAAACCTTTGTGTTAAAACTAGAGTTGCTAAATCTTGCCAGCTTCTCTGCTGGCATTATCACAGATCATTGAGTTAAAATGAGAGGCCATCTCTTCTTTTCTCTGTATTACTAGCATGCTTAGAAGTCTCTCTTTAATGCCAGAAATAGCTGTAGTATAACCTTTTGTCTTCCCTTGGAAGTGGAATGAAAATACCTGTATTTCCACTTTGTAGTTCTCTTGTTCCTGACATTTGAGTCAGCTTTGACACACAGAAAGTGGCAGTGTCTCTTGGCAGACAGGCAGTGAGGAGATAGGAGCAGCTTTGATCTCTCCCCTCCACCCCTTCTTCTCCTGACAAGATCCTGCCAAAATTCTTGCCATGGCCTAGAATTGTTGCATTTTTCCAGAGACGAAAGAATCAGATCCAGACAATGAGAATATTAATAGGAAAGGTCAATAGTGGAGTCCAACTGACCACAAAAATATTTGAGATGCTTCAAGGAATTAAATCCATTATTTTCTTTGTGTGAGATCCACTGTTTTGAATATTTGCTTAACACTTCTTCAGTCTTTTTCTTTAGGGGAGGTAGTTTCTCTGTTTGCAAAATGCGGTATTTGAACTGTGGAAGTGCAGTCACGTGTATTCTGATGAGTCCTTGCTGAAGCTCACGTGAGTTCCTGTTTCTGCAGCTGTTGTGGCCATAGCATCAGATAGGAAGTTTTTGATAACACCATTTTGGAGTAACTGTGTACCCTGTCTGTCTACTTCCTCTCTTTAACCTTATCCCAAAGTTGTTATAACCAGCTCTATGATCAGATTTATACCTCAGTCCTATCTTCCTTCAAATAAGAGTTAATTTTTTTGTATTGGTTCATATCACAGCCCTGAAAATATCAGTGCCTCCAAAAGCTAAAAATGGGATGCCATGCTGTGCTTCTGAAAATGAGCTCCAGGGGACAAAAGAGGTTGGAAATTCCTTAAATTGCTATTTCTGTTGTCCTTCTTGTATTGTGAAAGGACAGCTTCAGATCTTTGCTTGGGCTGTGGCTGGACATGTCCCTTCAGTGTTCTTCAGTGAAGCCCTGAGTTCAGAGATGCATTTGACTGGTTTGTAGAACATGTAAATATGGGTGCAACTTTTTTCTCTATTGCAAAAAGCAGAGATTTTTTTGAGGAAATGCCGCTGTTTGGCCTATCTTCAATTTGATTTTGAAGAAGAGTAGGTGAGGATGTCATTTTTCTGAAACAGGCCACTAAATTAAGTGGAAGTGTCAGCTGTTTGCACTCCTGTGGCAGACCACGCAGTTTTGAATTGCAGGATTCCTCTTGAGCCTAGTAAAACAGACTGTCTTTATAATAATTCTTCATCCAGTTGTTTTTTCTTCTAAAATCCCTGCAGACTGCATTTTTAGTGCTGTCTCCCAACTTTTAAGTATGTTCACAAAAGATTTCTGGAAAAGTGTATATAATGGATGTAATTGTCAATGTCAGCTAATCAGAAGACTCTAGTTAAATCTTTCTTTAACATTCATTTAGCTTTCTTGAAGCACTGGTTTTATTAACATGATGGAAAATAGCCTATATGTAGCCTTTTCCAGGAAAGAATATTTTTAAGTTGTTTGAGTAGGTTCCAGTTATACTGATGTACACTGTTCATAAATGAATCTGAAGGTAGCAACAGGAGAATAGTAATTCAGCATAAGGTAAGGGGCATTCCAAGGGTGAATTCACAGACTGTTCACATGTTATGGTAATATAAACCTAGAAATACTTAATGTAGCTAAGGAATTCATCAAGGATGAAGCTCTGCTAAGCTGTGGGACCAGCAGCATTGCCCCATGGTCAGACTCCATGGCACACCAGCTCTGGATGCAGCAGTGCACTTGGGAAAGGCTTCTGACAAATGGACAGGTCACCAGCTATATATGTACACATACAGCTGAAACCTTTTCCTTTGCTTTTCACATACTGCAAACCCATAATGATTATGTATTGGTACCTCTGCATGGGTAGTAATTTTGGGGAAGTCTTGATCTTTACTTCATAGCTTTGATTCAAACATTGTAGCCACTGAGTTACTGAATGTTCAGAGAGGCATGAAAAAGATGTCAGAGATGGAAGAGATGTCAGTGGGAAGTGGTTGTACTGCAAAGCAGCAGAACCTTTTCTGAAAACCAGTCAGTCAACATTAAGCTACTTTGAATTATTGTTACTCAAATAAACAAGTAAAATTGCCTTATCTTTGGTGATGTTGTCTCTGGTCCTTAGATGGGAACTTCTGACTTTGCAGAAGAACCAGCAGTCTTTATTCTGCATTGACAGCAATGAGCAAGCAATACTTCTACAGGACATCAGTAATGCAGAAGTTGTCCAGAGGTGGTATTGAAGGTACTTGATTCTGATGTGAGGGTACTCAGGAACTTGTTTCTTAAAAAGAAATTGAAAGGAGAAAGGGATCTGTCACTCACTAAGAGAATGTTTGGTGTATGCTCTGTAAGTGACAGTAAGTGAAGTTTTATCTACAGCATTAATATTTGAATTTTCAGGAACATAAACTGTGTACATTAGTTCTGCTGGTCAGCAGTATTAAATATAAAGTTATAGGAAGGAACTATTTCAACAGGATGTGGATCTGACTAGAGGCTGATGTTGAAAGATCACCTTCTGGTATGTCTGAGCATGCTGCCCTCACACATGTGAACCATTAATGGATACAGTAGTAGAAATGGTGAATTCTTTTTGGTGTGCCAAAGCATAAAATCTGCTGATGAAACCTTTGAAGTAGCCATTTGTTAATGTGGGAAGGCATGGGAAAAAGTGACTCTGTCTCCCTCCCCACCTCTGCTCCAGAGAGGTGGAGGACAATTCCTAATGTCTGTTTAGTGACCTCAGGGATCTGCTCTCACTCCTTTTTCCTTGTGACATACTCACCTCTAGCAAACAAGTGCCTGGACTGTGTAGAGCTATTTTAGGCTTGTGAGGATTTTAGGAGAAACATTTCATGTTTTGTATGGGATCCGACACAATGCCATTTTTGTCCCTGAATATCTTAAAAATAATGTAATTCATACCTCAACACACTGCCAGCCTTTTCCTTTAACAGCTCTCTCAGCCATACTCCCTTTCTGGTTTTGGCCTGGGGAGGGTGTTTGTGTATCTATATATTGTGTTTCTGCTTTTTCTTTCGAACTTCAGTAGAATTAAAAAAAAAAAATTTCTTGAGTGAATTTTGAAGGAGGAGGATGAGGAAGAATGATGTATGTAAAACTGTAGGTATCTTTTCCATTAAAAATGCTATTGTTTTTTGTTTTCTTTCTGCATGTATTCTGCCATTTACCCAAGGTATTTTTATTTAATTATTTCTTGTATGTCTTCTTCCAGTCTGGCCCAAATTCTCCACTCAGACTTTTCCAAAATTATTCTATTATACTACCTAAATATATACATTTCTCCAGATATTGGGTAGTCATTTTACTATCCAGTTGTTTTCTTGAATCAAATTACTTACTCTGTTGCTGGTGTGGTCCTCTCTAAAAGTTTTCCAGATGACAGCCCCCTTGAATTTCACACCCATTCTGGTTTCTCAGGAGTTCTTTTTTTTGCTAGGATTAGCTGTTAACACCCAGAGCTTTCTCTCCTTATTTGTGCTGCTGGGCAATGATGCTTCTAAAATATCTTAATCCTTCTTTGGATATAAATCACTTATTAGGGTTCCCAGTTCCTGTAATAGGTGGTTTTCCAGTGTGTGACTGTTGCTTCTTTAGTCTTTCTTGCTAAACTGTTTGCCTGGATACAGACTCCATTTTGGGATGGGTTTCTGAAAATAATCAGGGATTTCTCAAACTAAGCTGGGCTGTTTCTTAGTAAAAATCACTTCTACTCTGAAACAACTGAAAAATGCTTTTCTTTTACCGAATAGGATGAGTGGGAAACATCTCCTTCCTGAGATTCCTGCTAACTGTGATCACAAGTCTATAATAAGCTGTTAAATTCACCTGTTTATGGAATAAAAGAAATATGGGGATTACATAGGTAATTGTGCTTCAGCATTATTGTTAAGGGTTCATGGTGTTCAAATATGGCATAAGTTGAAGATGTTTGAAATATGCTATGAAAAGGTGGATTTTTTCCTGTTTCCTTTCCTTGAAAATAATTTTTCTTCCCCATTTCTGCAGTCCTGTACTGTTCGTTTCTGTAACAAATACCTCAGCTGCAGATAAGTAATCTCTGAACTGGTTTTCGATGGTAGCTTCAGAGTTCACTGTTGTTACAAAGAGCTATGGTTTTGAAGGGAATTAATTGAGCTGATTAATTTAAAGTAAACTTTCACTTGAATAAAACTAAAATCTGATTAGAGGAAGTCTTCTCAGGCTGATACGTGTCAATTTTTTTGCAATCTTTCTGTTACAAAGTATTTTATAAAGAAATGTGAAAGAGGGAGAAGAGCCAGCAACAAGAAATTAAAGCCAAGATCATGTCTATGTACCTTGTCTAAGTACCAAGGAAGTGAAGGAATTTTGATTAACCCCATGCAATAGTTTCTCAAAGTTCAGAAGAAAATGGAGCTTCTGACAGAAAATGGAAATTTTTGTGGCATGTCAGTGAGGGCTGTGATTCACACAGGAGACAGTACAGGTAGTTTTGGTGCTAATGCCTCTCAGTGCCCGCCTGTGGATACTCTGGGACACAGACTCTGAACCATGGCAGCTGTGAAACAATTTGACCCAAAAGCAGCTGCTGATCTGCATGTCCTGTAGTGCTGTAGGTCATATCTCTGAAGACCTTGCTGACAAATGCTCTTACAGTTGCTTTAAATAAAGAATATCATTAAAACTTAAAAAAAAAAAAAAAAAAAACAAAAAGAAGTCAAATAGAGTGACAGAAGTTCTGTTACTGACACCTTTTGTTACCATTACTTCACACATTATATTAATTCTCCACTCATGTTAGCATAGAAATGGAATTTCTCCTGTAGGAAGATCTCCTTTAAAAATGTGTCATTCATTTTTTCTAAGTTCCTAATATTTGCTGTCATCACTTTCTTCATATTCTAGCATCCCACTTCAGTGGATCTGAGTAACCCTTTCTTTCTCTCTTGCTGTCTTGCATGTGGGAATCTGATGTGAAATGAAACAGTCAAAATACCCCAGTTGTGAAGAGTTCTTGTGGTGTTCTTCTGAAGCATAGTGTACCCCTCTTGTGAAGAACTGGTTGAAGTAATTATTGTCTTTGGAAAATCTGGGTGATATGGCCGTGTTCCAGACTGGTCCGTGAGGCTGGCTAGGGAAGTGTGATCACTGTGTCTGCTCTCAGCTGAGCTCCTGTCACCTCCCAACGAGCCCCTTGGGCTGTTTGCAGAAATGTGCAGGCAGGAGCTGGGGAGACAGCAGCTGCCATGAGCTGTGCGGTGTGTCCGAGGGCTCACAGCTTTCTCCTGCCATGAGCTGATGCCAGGTGAACAAGAGCCAGCGGTCTGACCTGAGCTGGGAGCCTTCAATACAAATAGGAGAAGAAAAGAAAACCTCTGTGGTGCAGACTGACCTTTTAGTCAGCACCGTAGAGCAGAACAAGAGCCCTGGCATCTTCTTCTGCTTTCAGCATGTGGTGGTGGCCATAAACCCCAAGAGAAAATGCTCCTTCACAAGAACTTATTAACTCTGTAAGATTCAGTTTTAACTTCAGTCTTATTTGTATTCCTTCAGTTATTTGAAAGAGTTTAAAATAGGACAGCTTCCAGGGGCACTTGCATTTCAATGGAAAAAAATTACTAAAAAAAAATAATATTAAAGTTGGAATCATGCTTTGTTGTTTATGTATATATCTTTCCTCCCATTTCTAGAATTGTATCTCATACCCAATTTCTTTTGCAGTTCTGTTCAGTGGAGGAACTGCTGTGAGTCAGCCATGCTAAAGGGCAAATGATGGAGGCAAGTACAAGTTTATCCTTTCACTGTTATCTAATGTTGGTTTTGCCAGTTTTTTCTTTTGAACTGTTCTGTTTCCAGGAAATAATTGCACAAATGAAGGACTGTATTAGAATGTTCCAGGATGTAACAATGTTATAACACCTGCTCAGTTGGCTGTATATGGAAATGTGAATTTTGTTCCTAATCTAGTATATTCTTGTACAAATAAGAAATGTGTTTTTGAACTTTATGCCATGAAGTATTGTTTCTTCCCACTAACAGAATATAAAGGTAGTTGTAAGCAGAGAAGACAAAAGCAAGCACAAAGGTTGAATCTTAATGCAAATAAGTGTGCTAACTAATTCTGAAGATTCACAGTTCTTCACACTTATGAGTATTTTTTCCCCCAAAAGTAGATACTAGAACAAATAAGTAGTTGTAAGTATCTTCATACCAGATGTGTGATTTGCAAAGCTCGTTTCATGCTCACAACAGACTCATCCTATGGAAATCGAAGTAGGAGATGACTACAAAGCTCCCTTTAGGAGCCTCTCCGAGGCCATACAATTTCAAAAATCTGTCCCAGAATACACAGGCTGGCCATGCCTTGTGTGAATTCACTGTGGGCTGGTTTGTTTCAGGTTGGTTTGTAAATTGCCATAGGGTTAATTTAAGCAGGGTAATTTTTTCTAGCAGATATTGCATGGAACTCCAGTTAGACTCAAGTGGTGTTCTTTAAGACCAACAGCATTGCCAGTGCTAATGTGGATAGAGAGCATGCAGGAGATCAGAGATCCTGGCTGGAGAGTATACCGGTCATCTTAGATCAGAGCTGCAGTTCTTCAGAGAGTCCTGACTGAAAAATAAACGCTGAGTGAATTAGCTAAAATGAAAAAGGCAGTTATGGGTCAGCTGTCAGGTTTATATTTTATACGCCAAATAATTTTGGGACTCCTGCTTTTTAGATGGTGAGTTTTGTTCACTGAACCATTTGGTCTGTTGGTTAAAAATGAGCATGTAGTTTTGGGATTTTTTGTCCCAAAACATGAATTGAGTGGAGACCTGTAGTCTAACTTCCTGCAAAACCTGTTACCTGAGGGGAAAAAGATTAAGAAAGAGCAAGCTCAAAAGTCAAAGCATACTACTAGACATAAAGACACTTGAATTAATTTAAGGAAGTGTTAAGTACGTAAGTGTGTCATTGGCACATCTTTTTTCTTCTGCCACACAATTGCTGTATGAATGTCGGTAAATATCTTTTTCTTTGATGTAGTTTATTCCTTTACATTTAATGTGTTACTGATTAAATTGGCCAGTTTATTTAGACTCAATGCTTATATGATCTTCAAAGTACTAAGATAAAATCCTGCTTGATTCCAGTGTTCTGCTTTCTGTAAGTACTGAGTTTCTTCTTGCCTCCAACTAATAGCAGTGACACTTGAAAAAAAGAAAGATTGAGGCAGCTCTTCTGATATTTTTGGATGGCAATTTGGAAAGAATTTTGGAATATCTGTTTAACCCATTGTGTGAGGCTTCAGATGCTCAAAATCAAGAGCACTTCAATTGTAAACTCAATGTATTATGTTTCTGCAGCTGTTTTAGCATAGAAATGAACACTCTCCAATCCCAAATACGCTGAGTTTCAAGTAATTCTTTTCTAAAGCACAAACTACTTTCTGACAAGAGTGAGGTAGACCTCTGTGAGCTGGTTTCTGTATTTATAGGAGCCTAATCAAAGTTTTCTCCTGCAGAAAACAGTGGTCAGCTTCTGAGCATGTGATCTCATGGTGCTGATGTAAAACTCTTTCAGTTACTGTGTCCTTCCTGCTTTCCTCCCTTCCTTCCCCATATCTTTGCTGACCTTCTCCCGTAGTTGTTGCTATGCAAGTGCTGAGTTGCACTGTTGTATAATCCAGTCCTGCCTGAGCCCAGAGAATGACTCGGGCTGAGCTCTCCAAGAGCAGCTGCGCAATTCCTGTGCCAGAGGCTGAACTGCACATACCTGGTGCTGATCCCTTGCAGATTGGTTGCTTAATCTACTTTTCAAAAGGCATTCTTGTTTCCTCTGAGAGCTATGGACAAGAGTATGCCAGTTGAAAGCATTTCCCTTGCCTGTTCTTGCTTGAAGATAGATTTTCACATCTAGTTTCCAGTGCCGTCAGTGGATGCTGGCTGTAATAAGCCGTTTCTCACTATTTGGAAATGAATAACTCATTGGGAAATGTTCTGGTTTTTTGCATGTATTAAATACTGTTAAGTTAGGGTCTTAGTATCAGATCTTTGTCAAAGAGCAAAATTAATTCTGCCAAAGTGACTAACCTGCTCTTCAGAAGTTTAACCTCATGTTCTGTTAGATGTTATTATGCGCGTGTTCTTAATAAACAAAACCCCACTCGTTTCTCCTTGCTTCTCCCCCTTCTGAACAGCTTTTTTACCTTTCTTGCTTTCTGGCACCCTCTGTGCTGGGCTTCTCCTCCCAGGCAATGAGTGACTTGTCTCACACGAGCTTCGGCTTCTGCGTACAGCCTAGATGCAACTAATGCCGCGTGGAGGGGCGCCCCAAGGACTGATACATTTTGTTTTGTTAATGGCATGTTTTGCGCATTGGATTTTTAACCCACACTTGCTGCATGGATGTATAATAATGACTACTCTTTTGTTTAACATTAGATAAGCATGAGATCACCGTGGCACAGCTGCATGTGTAGTCACTCTTGAAGCAATTACACACCTAATTGGCTGGCAATCTTGGCATTTTCAAAATAAACACAAGCCTTTTAAAGAAAGGGGACGTATTTATGTATGAATAGTCAAATAAACTTGTTGGGTGTCATCAATGGAGCCGTCTGGCACTGAACAGTTGTCTGATGACCCTGATCCTGGAGGCAAATCCCAAGATCAAGAGACCAAAAAACAACATGAATCAGAGCAAAAATTATCCAAAATAACGCACAATGCTTTGGAGAACATTAATGTCATTGGTCAAGGCTTGAAGCATCTGTTCCAGCATCAGCGCAGGAGGTCGTCTGTTTCTCCACATGATATCCAGCAAGCTCAGGCTGAGCTGGAGCCTGACCTGGATTTGGAAAGCCAAAGCGTCTGTGCTGAAATTGATGGTGTCTCCACCCACCCCACAGCTCTGAACCGGGTGCTTCAGCAGATCAGAGTGCCGCCCAAAATGAAGAGGGGGACAAGCCTGCACAGCAGGTGGGGCAAGGGAGATGCCCCAAAAGGAAGCCCGCAGATCAACAGAAGGTCTGCTCAGGATATTCAGTCGGGTCGGCCCAGATCATCATCCACTACGGATGCTCCCACAAACTTGTCTGTGATGGAGATTGCTTCTATGTATGTAGGTGGAGAGGAGGCCGCAGCAGCAGCAGTAAGTTACTCAGATTTACCTTTGATCTTTATCATCTCTTTGTATGTTTTCTTCAGCCCTTTGAAATCTTGTTTTGAAAAGCAGGTTTCTTTCAGCAAATTCAAATAGTGCTGTGTTCAAAAGCTTCTTCAGTGGTGAAGCAAAGAGCTTAAAAGATGCAAGCATTAGTCATTTTCTCACATGGCAGGTGGCTGATTTTTTATGTATTTGATCAGTGAAATGAGAACTACTTTTGAAACACATTAGGTTGTTTTGATGGCATACCACAGTCAAACAAGGAGTGATGGGCCGAGCAGCAGCCAGAGTAGTCCTCCTTAGCTAGTTCCTGCAACAAAACCTTCCATTTAACTAGATGGCTTTTTTAATTCCTCTCTTATTTTCTTGTGTATTTTATAAAAACAAAGAATTCCCGTTTGAGTGGATGGTGCTGTTGGTCTTTTAGGCTGTGAGAGGCTCTAGGAACATGGGCTGCATCCTGCACAACTGTCCAGCTCCTCAGTTCTGGATTGCCTGTATGTGGTTTAGATCAGCCTGGCTGCTCTCCTGATGAGGGATCTCTGCTGTCTCCTTCAGTTTGTCCTGCCTGTATGGGAAAAGCATTCACTGAAATGACAGTTTCCGTTCTGTGACACATTCTTGCAAAGTTGTGCGTATGTTTATTGATGATACCAAGAAGTAGCGTTTGTCTTACCATTTCTCCCCTTTCCCAGATCAATTTAGTTGAAGCACTCTTGGAGTTTGATGGGTTTTTTTTTTGTTTGCTTTTTGGAAAACTAGCTTTCTGATTAGCTAATTTTAGCTTGTTCAGGACTCTGGTTTAGAGAGTCCCCTGAAAAACAGCCCTTAATAGCAAAAGGCTCTATGAAGGCTGGATATACTTTAAGAAGTTGTTTCCTCTTGCAGGAAACATTGAAGGAGTCTGCCTGGAGTTGCATCTGAAGCTTTTGCTTCTTGCCAACTGTTACAACAACAGAGATAATGATAAAGTAGTTGTGAAAAGCATGCACTCTCCTGGGCTGGTTAACTTTGCAGTTAGTCAAGCCATTGAGAGTCCTCAGGAAGAGACCTGGTAATAGCTTCAGGTTTATTTGTGTGCTGCCTCTCTCTTCATTGTGAGTGAACTCATGATCTTTGTTTCAGGAGAATTTTAGGGAAAACTAACAGTTTTTTGAGTTTGTACCCAAATCCAGCAACAGAAGTTTATAAAGCAAGGTCTGGTTTGTTGATTTAAAACTGTAGACCCTTTACTTTCATGTATGAGCAGGGAGATTGAACAGGCCTAAGCATATTAGGTAAATAATATGGAAATATGGGGAAAGGCCTGGAGTGAGGTGTCTTTTCTCCCAGTGCAGAGAAAAGCAGCTTGTCTGATAAAATGTTTGCCTGGATTGGTGGTTTCCAAAGTGGAATGTGGATAGTACAGTCCACTGGAGTGTAGGAAATAAATATTTTTGGTTTGTTCTATTTTTTCCTTTATAGTTTGTGTTTCTGTGTATGCTTTAAAATAAGCATATTATATTAGTTGAGTCGTACATATATATGGTTTATAAATAAGCATGCATGTATTGAGAGTCTGTACTCAAAAATTTTGTACTGATTCAGTGTGCAAAGTTTGGAAACCGCTGGGATCACTTGGCAGGAGTGACATGAAAAATGAGGACTGTTAATCTGATAGCATTCTGGTACAGCATCTTGCAAGTGTGAGAACAAGTTTAGGAGTCAGTTTTGGCATATAAGGGCCTGGGGTTAGGTGAAGCAGCCACTCTCACCCTGCAGCTGCCGTGTGCACGGAGGAGTGGCTGGGAACAGGTCCCTGGGCTCCTCAGGGGAACCAGCCTGGGGCTGCTGGCTGTGCCCCCAGTGAGGAACCAGCCTGGCGCTGCTGGCTGTGCCCCCAGTGAGGAACCAGCCTGGGGCTGCTGGCTGTGCCCCCAGTGAGGAACCAGCCTGGCGCTGCTGGCTGTGCCCCCAGTGAGGAACCAGCCTGGCGCTGCTGGCTGTGCCCCCAGTGAGGAACCAGCCTGGGGCTGCTGGCTGTGCCCCCAGCGAGGAACCAGCCTGGGGCTGCTGGCTGTGCCCCCAGTGAGGAACCAGCCTGGCGCTGCTGGCTGTGCCCCCAGTGAGGAACCAGCCTGGGGCTGCTGGCTGTGCCCCCAGTGAGGAACCAGCCTGGGGCTGCTGGCTGTGCCCCCAGCCTGGGGAACCAGCCTGGGGCTGCTCTCTGTGCCCTGGGTGGCCGGAAGGAGAGTGGCTGTGCTGGCTTTCCGTGCTGGAGAGAGATGGGCACTGGAGTCTGAAAGAGGAAGGCAAAATGAGGGAGAAAATGCCACCTTTGGGGACTAGACCATCAGAGACCTCTGTGACCGGTTGACCTTGCTAAAGCTTAGTGAATTTCCAGCTGCTTTTTAATATTTGCACCATCTTGTGACAGACAATAACAATGTATGCTGTAGGTCTAAAGTGACATGGCCAAGGAAATACTGCTATGGAAAATGAGATCTAAAATGAGAGGGAGATGTGAGTCTCAGTCCCTTGTACAGAAATCACGTTGCATCTGCCTGTTTTCTGTTATTACCTTTTGTCTTTTAGCAGGTAGTCTGTAGGAGAGGGAAGAAAGATGGGTGGGAGAGTTGGATTCTTTCTTTTCCTGGAAAATTTTGGTGGGTCTGGGTGGTGTACCTCATTTTCTCTCCCAAGAGCAGGTAACAGCACTACCTCACAGTGTGGCACAGGGATTGGAAGAGTTATTCAGTAGTTTAGTGCCACCTTCCAAAAATGAGGATCTCTATCCCCTCACGCCTCCAAGAGCCAGAAAGGTTAAGACTGCTGCAGTATTGCTATGCAATCTGCATAACGTTGGGAGCTGTAAAAATCACGTGAACTATCCTTGACTTCATTTGCACAGGAAACACTAAGTAAAAATTGGAAAATACAAATATTGGGGTTTTTTTCACAGAGAACGACAGAATGTTGTCTGATGTTCCATGAAAATACCTTGTGTGTTTGCCATATTAACATCATATCTTGCAGTTATTTCAGATTGAGACGTACTGTCTTGGCTGTGGCATGTATCTGTACATATTAGGTTTAAAGATCTTGATGCCGCTCGAAGTTACAAGTTAATGGGAGACAAGTTGCAGGTTAAATGCAGATGATTGTACAGCTTTAAATAATAAATAGCAGCTTTTACTGAATTTTCAGTATAGAGATGTAATGCATTTGTAAATCAGCTCCATGTAAATTTTAAATCACTAATATGATTATCAGCAGAGCTTCTTGATTTGTGATTTGGTAAAATCAGTAAAGCATAATGCAGTTGTTTGATAAATCACCCTTAGAATAGATATCAGTGTTGTTTTCATTGGAGAAGCCAGCTTAGCATTTGGACTGCCACACTGCTGGAATTTATTGTTGTAACAATACAATATTTAGAAGAGATCATCCTCCTAAGCTTTGTGTTTAGTGGGGGAGGTTGTGTGTAATGGGGTTACAGACATGAAAAGGGAAGTGGAGGTGTATCTAATCAGGAGACAGCTGGAAACTGACCCTGCCATGTGAAATAAGCAGGTTCAGGAAAGAGAAAGCTCCTGAAAAAGGAAGAGTGAGCCCTAGGAAGACCCTGACAGCCAGGTCTACAGGAACCTCTGTGGACAGTGCACTAAGTATTTCAGGACAGCAGGAATTTACCTCTTTCTTCAAAGTGGTGCTTTTTAAGAGTACACCCCTGGAGCTGCAGATCGGGCTCCCAGCGTGTCCGAATGGGCCAGGGCAGCTCTGGCTCCCGCCCTCTCTGCTCCCGCGGAGCAGTCAGCCCCTCAGTCCTGCTTGCAGGGTAACGGGGTTGCACTCTTTGTGTCTTGCAGCAAGATAAGATACTGGCAGGTCACTGGGGTGGCTTAATTGCGGATTGAGATAGGTCAGCAGTAGGCTGAGGGGTATTTGACAAGCTCAGAAATTAGTCTTCAGTTGCTTAATTGCCCCAGAAGCCCATTCTGCACCTAGCACTGTGTTCCCTGTCTGGGAGCAGCGATCTTTGTGCAGCAGAGGGGGCCATTAGACTCAAAGTCTTGTTTGTGAGCAAAGGATACACACACACACTCTATATTAGAAGAGCCAAGAATTTAATTTTAATAAAGCTGAAATCTGAAAGGTATCATCCTTATTAGTCCAGATCTAATTTTTTACAGAAAAAGAAGTATTATTTGTGTTAAAATGTTATACACACACTTATTTTATAAAATCTTCCCTCAGTTTACACTCACCCTTCCAGTGTTCCTCAGGTCCTACAGCTGGTGATGTTCTGGGCAGGGTGGAGGTGTTATCACCTCAAGTTGTCAACAATGGGAGTCCTTCACTGGGAGGTTACTTGGTTGCTCAGTTATAGGGCTAAAAGTGTAGGCAGTGCTGTTAAAACCCAGTGCTACATCTTCTGCTGATGCGGTTCAGCCATGATAGGTGCAATCTCTGGAGATAGGTGTGTGCTGCAGCAGGTGGCAGAGCCACTGCAGATGTGTCACCGATGGTTTTGACTGGTCCACATCTTGCACAGTAGAATACCATCCAAGATCATCCCCAGATCTCTCTTAAGACAGGGGTCAATTTCAATAAAACCGTTATTTTGAGCCATTGGGAAAGGGGCTGAGCCATTGTTATCCCCATTATCTTTGACTGCGGGGGTGTCACCAAAGTTAATGCTTTGTTTGCCTGTTATTCACTGTACCAACACTTTCTATGGTAGTTACTGTGCTAATATCAGATTCCATGGCAACTCAAAAACATTTTAATTAATTTCTAATTGTAGATTTGACTGTGATATATATCTTATTGGTCATCTTTCTTGCAAAGTTGTCATGAGTGCTTTCTGAAACAGTTATGTCAAAATTCTAACTGTAATTTAGTTGGAAATTAATGTTAAAATAATAAAACTTAGACTTCTGCTTTGCAGTAGCAGCAGAGAGGAGAGACGTTGAGTGTACAACGACACTGTGCCAGGGTCAGGCAGGGTTGTGGCACTGCTGGGTGTTTATCTGCCTCGTGCAATTTGCAGGTGGAAGTCCTGAATAAAAGAGCTAATCTAATCTCCCAGTTCCAAATGGTGTGCAGGAAGGAAGGATATTTTACTGGGGTGTGTTCAAATACTTTACAACTAAGAGAAAGCTGTGACTTTCCTGATGAGAAGTGGAAACCTGCCGTACTTGAGCAGCAAACTGGTGCTGGCCAGGAACAGAAATATGGTCCCTGACAACACTGAAGTAATTTTTACTCTAAGCAGTGCTATGCCCATGTCCCACTTTCTGCCAGCACTGAATGTGGGCAGGACAGGTGAGTTTACCCGAAGTAAGACCACCTAAACTAAAGCAGACATGGAGGCCTGGGTTAGCGGTGTTCAGGCCTGAGAGGTGAAGTGGTGCTGATGGTGGCTGCAGCCCTGTCAGCAACCAAGGTGCTGCAGTAGGGGACGTGGGCTTCTCTTTTCCTCTCAATCAACTTCATCTGTGAACTTGATGAGAATTTCCTAGGAGGACATGGCATCTTTTAAATATGTGAGTTTCTGGTGATCCTTAAATGTGAAGGACTTTGATACACCCCAGACCTGGAAGAGTTCATAGTCAGGTTAGAAGAGGCTTGGAGCAACCTGGTCTAGTGGAAGGTGTCCTTGCTCACAGCAGCAGGATGGAACAAGATGGTCTGTGAAACACCACCCCAGTCAGTGACAGGAACAGGTGCTGGGCTGTCCTGGTGCAGGTGCAGCTGTGGCGGTGCTGGGCTGTTCTGGCGGAGCTGCCGGGCGGGACCCGCCGGGCCCCCGGAGCTGCCGGGCGGGACCCGCC
>VXBQ01015555.1:67300-94822 GCA_013400175.1 Phainopepla nitens
AGCCCCCGCTGAGCGCCGCCGGCCGCCCGGCCCCGCTGCCCGGCCCCGCTGCCCGGACCATGGTGCAGCGCTTCAGCCTGCGCCGGCAGCTCTCGAAGGTGGGTGCGAGCCGCGGGTCCCGGCGGAGCCGCGCCCTGGCGGCGAGCCCTCCGCCTTTGTTCGCGCCGGCACGGACACAAAGGCTCGGCCGGGAGCCGCTGGTACCGCAGCGGTGCCGGCCGTGGGATCGGCGCAGCCTCAGCGCCGGGCCGGGCCGGGCGAGAGGGGCGGCGGAACTAGCCGGTGTGCCCGAGAGGTGCCCGTGAGAGCGCTCCCAGTGTGCTCTGCCCTGGGCAGAAGGTCCTTCGCGGGGTGAGCCGGCCCAGCGACACGCCGGGGACGGTGCAGGGACGGGGAGCGTGCCCTGCCCTGTGCGGGCGCAGCAGCCCTCGCTGGCGACACGGGGCTTCAGAACAAAGGAATTACCGTGTACATAATTTGCTGTTTAATAATTGAAAGTGTTCGAATTCGTTTCAGGAAGCTGCCTTAAGAGAGAAAGTAGTTAATCCATGTAGTCTCACAGGCTGTCACTGAATCAATCCAATGTATGTAGTTGGAAAAACATTTGGAAAAATCCGTCCATGAATAAAAGTGAGTCTGTGTAGGATACTGCAGGTACGAACAGTTCTAGAGCTGCCTTGTATATCATTCCCAGTGATCAGGCTTGACTCTCTGTGGATGTAGGAGTTACGGTATTGGACTCTTAAAAGACAAGCTGAATTTTCACTTTACATTTAAGCTTTTCTTCTCTGTCTCTCCCACCCCTGTGTGTGTATTTGTACAGGTTTTAAAATGCAGTCATCAGAATTCTAAAATACTGTCATCAGCATTTTAAATAGGTCAGAATTCACATCTTGCGAACTGTCATGGGAAAAACTACAGCTTTGCAATAATGTGATATCTTTCTAATTAATTTGTAATTTTTTTTTAGTATCTGCTCATCTTAAAGGAACTGATGTGACCATTTCAGGGAAAAGTGGAACTTCCATCTTTTAAGGGTTTGCCTTGTTACGTGTCAAGCTGTGTCTGCAAGCAGTAGAAGTCTCCACAGACACTCTGGAGTTTAATCTTCTCCTCAAAAGAGACTTGATCTAGTTAGTAATGAACTTTGTATCTAAGCTTTATTTATGTAGGGCAGCCAAAATAGTTTAAAATGAACTCATTTGGATAACTCCATTTTAATCCTTGTTTATCTAGGTGGGCAGGGTGATTTGGAAAAATGTTTGCACTGACTTTTTACTATAGGAGAACTGTTTTCAATTTGTTTTTCTGGCTCTCTCCATTTTTGTGTTATCTCACACAATTGTGTCTTGCACTGCATTAACTCTGATTGTGTCAAAGCTACTTTAAATAATTGTCTGGCCGTGGCATGTTCTTAACTTCTGTGTTTTAATTGTAAAAGTTGCACAACTCTTATAGTATGGTGAACTGAAGGAGAAAATGAGAGCTTGGTCTGTGTTTACCAAAATAAAAAGCGTAGTTGTGTGAACAATTGGAAGGGATTATGTTTATCTCAGTTTGGATGTAGGATGAGAATTGCATCTTTCTGTCTCCTCGCTGCGCTTTAGGTGGGACTGGGGAGTCCCTGTGTGTTGGAGTCCTCGATGGAAGAGAGGCAAATGATACTGCAAAGCACTTTTCATCTGCTGGAAGGAAAGCATAGAAAACACGCATAATTTTGCTGATACTTTTATCAGCTGAAATGCAATGACTGCATAAAAATAAAACAGAACGTTTTTAGTATTTCTTGTGTGCAAACCTTGGTTCTTTTATGGACGCTGACTTAGACTTCAGGGTTGGCAAATCCTTTTGTAGGACCTGGAGCACCTGCTCCCGGGGTGTGTCCACTTCTTGTGTGAAATTTGGCATTATTATGTGGAGTGCCTGTTATGCAGCTGCAAGTCAAAATTGTAATTTCTAACTGCATTTAATGGTGGAGGCTTCAAATAGAATGGGACTGTGCAGATTTGAGAGCTACAAACTGAAAAATGCTGCCACCAGTGCTTATAAAAGCTAAGAAAAAGTAGGACTTCCTGCAGGAGAAGGAGAAATATGGTCTCATGATCCAGGCTTTAATGTCCAAGAGCTGGTTTTCCACGGGGCTATTTGCACTGCATGGCTTCCATCAAATAATTTTCGCTTTCCCAGTCTCCATCTTCCTTCTGTGAATGAGATTAATGCCTTTCTCTTGTTTGCATAATGACTATCCAGTTTTAAAATACTGTTCTGTGGAGGGCTGTGTAAGCATTTAACTGTATCTTAATTCATGAAATGCTTGCATTTGATAACCTGTTTGTATCAGGAATTTCAGAAAATTTCACACAGACCTATCTTCAAGTATTACTTCTTATTTCACATACACCAAATGGCTGTTTATTATTTTCGGGTTACTGCCTAAGTTCTGTGTTAGTTTGCCAACTTAAATGTCTGTAACTCTTAAAAATTTGAGTCATCATTTATTGCATCTTTACTGTTAAGACTTAAAGGCAAAATACTTGATGGGTTTTTTTGAGTGGTTGGACAAATGTCTTCCCCTGGCCAAATTTAATTGGTTCACTTTGTCATCCTCTGGTTCTGTGGGAGGTCTCCATGCCTTTGTATGTTTTCCTTTCGTCCTTAAGTAGCCGAAGTGTTTTCAAAGTATTTTGGTTCAGACTGTGCTCTATCTTGTACTGTTTGGAAGTCCTTGGAGGCCCTGCAGTTACTGTCACCCAAGATCTCAAGAGGTGCTGTTGCTGATGTGTTGCATTTGGAGAAATCCCTCACTGTTAGGGTGATAGTACAAAACTGTGTCCAGCTGTTACGCAACTTGATTTTGTTCAGATGTTCTAGCTGGGTTTATGAAATGAGAATAAGGGAGACAAACTGAAATGTATTTGAGGACATTAGTTTCTAAGTTATCATGCATCCCCTTTTTCAAGAGGTACTGTTTTCCTGGGAAAGATTCCAGTGAGCCAAGTAGTTGAGTTCATTTTAAAGAAAGAAAAAGTAATTTTTGTGACCTGTGATTGATACTCCACTCATTTAAACAGCACATTAAAATATTAATAACTTCAGGCCAAACTCTTTTGCTCTCCAGTACAATCTGGACTTACCAGCATCTGAACTGGCTCTGTGTTGTCACTGCTGTGTGTGGAGCTTCTTTATGGGAGAGGAACTTCAGTGTGTTTTGTCGAAATAGCCTGGGAATACCTGAGCTGAAAGAAGCTCACCTCTGTGAGGGTGACAGGGGGTGACTGTGTTTGACAGCACAGGCTGCATTTCTCCTTGTCACTGACACAGGTAAGAAAACTTGTTCCTGCAGTGTTGCCCCGGTTTCCGCAGGTCTCTCCCCTCTTGGGCTGCGTGTGGGTTCGGGCAGATACAACAGGATGGGGTGTATCTGTTCTCTGCCAAGGAACAGCTCTGGCAGAGTTCTCCTAAAGCTGTCCTTAGAGCAGATACCTGCTGTATCCTGGCTGGCAGTGGGGAAAGCTAGAAGTAAGGGGGAGATTTGGAAATTTGATGCATTTCAACCTGATTCTTATGTTTAACAGAGCAGCAGGCATGCAGTTTCCCTGTGGCTCTTCAAATTTGCCGTGCTCATGGAACTGGACTGGCATTGTTGTACCCATGGCTGAACAAGGCCGGTGGGGTGGTTGGATCTAATGGGACCTTCTGAGCTAAAAGGACATATTTGTTACCATCTTGGTAGCTCAGTGGATTACCTTTAAATTAACCTTTTTCTCTTGATAGATATGATACAACTTACTGCTGGGGGCATCTGATGGAAGGTTGCTCACTTTCACTGCAGCCTTTGTGGTGTGCTGCAGTTCTGTCCCAGGCGCACCTCACCATAACTCAGGTGTGTGCCCTTCCTTGGGCTATGCAGAGGATTAACTTCTCACAGTCAGTGCAAGGGGAGTTACTCAGAAATTTCCTGTTGCTTCTGAGGGAAAGGTAACATTAGGTTTGCTCGTGTTGGCTGTTTGAGTGTCCTGTTACAGACAAGACTGGAGCATTGCAGTGTATTGCTCCTCATGTTCCTTGGGTTTCACTCTGTTCCTGCAGATATTTTGCATGGTGTACAGGACAAAAGGCTTGTCAAACAAAGCTGAGAGGTGGCAGTGTGCACACAGGTCTCTAAGCATTGCTGCCTTATGCTGGTGTGGAATGAGTGACTAGAAATACTGTGAACTTTTCTAGGCATAGTGAGTTCTCTTGCTGCATGATCTTGCTCAGAGGAATGTGTGGGAAAATGTTACAGAGATATTACATTCATCTTATGAAAGGAAAATGAGCTTCTGATTGAACAAGTTGGAATATCAGATTTCCTGAGGAGTTTGTTCTGTGTCAATGTAACAGCTCCATGAATGCCATGACAGTGAGGAAGTAAAATAGACTTGAAACATCTTTCACATTGGTAATTAACAGGGTCTGTAAAACTACACCTGCAGAGGTGTTAGAGGTAGGATTTGGGAATTTGTCTTTGTGGAGAAAGCATGACTAATAATCCAGAGAATCAACCCTATCCACGCCAGCTGGGGCTCTGGCAAATTGCATGTGATGGCTCATTGCCAAATAGACTCACGATGTAGAAGGCTGTAAACACAGACTATAGGGGAATGCAGCTTACATTAACACATCTTTCCGTATAATAATGAAATTCTGCAGTTTATGGCAGTTTACAGAAGATCACCATACTTTATAATAGGTGCTTACATGTGTCTGGATGGCAATAACAATTGGAATTTCCTCCTGTCAGGGATCAAAAGAATCATTACAATGTTGGCGTCATTACTGTGAATTAGTTACCTTTAGGGGTCCTTTGTAGAGATTTTGGCTTGTGTAGAAGTTGCCCCTTTCCCTTCAATTCCTTGTGACAAACCAGCTGGCTTTTTCCACAGTCAGTATTTCTTCAGGGACAGAGAAGAGTTTGCTCTCATTTTGCAAGTCTTTCTATTCTGGATGTGACAATCAATGATAAAGATGCACATGTAAACTAGGTCCTTTCCAGAAGGGACAGAAAAGCCCTTATGCTGGAGAGGGGCCTTGGAAGTTCAGGGGAAATGAAATAATGGGTGCAAGAGCAGTTAGTTCTCAACATTTACATGATATCCAGTTTGGGACTCCCTCTTGTGACAAAGAATGTGACAATGGCCTCCAAAGTAATTTTTATCAGAGATTAATTGTAAACAGTTGTGTTAGAGCAAAGAAGAGGTTGAGATTTCATTCACAGGATTTTGGTTGTTCAAAGATGGGATTCCCCTGTTCTTTCAGTCATATTTACTCAATGTTCCCAAAGTGGGGGGAGCTTGCTCACTTTACAGCAACCTCTTCCTATGGACAAGAAAAGTAAAGGAGCAAGATGTTTTTTTTGGTTTTGGATGTTTGGTTGGTTGGTTTTGTTGTTGGCTTTGTTTGTTTGCTTTGGTTTTTTCCTAACTTGAGACATGGTTTGGGATCAACTGGTATTTGAATAGGGAGTTTAGCATAGAAAACATTCCTTTCTGGAGTTGTCAGCTTTGATACAATTTAAAATAGGAGGAATTGCTAAGGAAGCAAGGTTCTTGTCCTTCAAAGATTTGCTCTGAAGGTTTTAGTATGCATGAAATAGAAAATTGTATTTGGATTTGAAATATGAGTAATAAAATATTTTAACAACCTATTATAAATACTGTTGGTTTGAGCTTTGTGATAGGGCATTCAAAGAGCACACACTTAGCAAGAATGGAATCCAAGATCACCAGAATGCAAACTGAAGTTTTGCTATAGGAGGGTTTTTGTTGAGCTTTTTCCTGGAGTGCCCTTGATAAATGTTGAACTGCAGAAAAATATTTTCTCTGTGTTATCTGCACATTTTGTGGTCTTAGTTAACTATTGGAAGCCTATGAACACTGAAGTCATGTTCAGAAAGTCCGTGACTTGTAAAAGTCTCCGTCCTAGAATCACAAACTTTTCCCAAAGAAAAGGAAATTTGAAGGAGTGCTTCAGTTAGCACTTCAAAGGAGTGGCCTTTGTGCAGGCTCAGGTTGTGCTCGTTCAGGCATGTCCATGTCTGCCTCGGGAGTGCACCTACTGCCTCTGCTGTGGTGTGGGAGGTCCCAGGGTCCTGTTGATAGTGAACAAAAACTTACAGGGGAAAAATATTTTCATCATCAGAAATAAATTCTTTCAGCCTGCTGACATTGGCAGCAGAAGCAGAGGAAATGAAGAGTTTCAGGTTGATGGGGAGGCGGCGTTTCACTGGAGCCTGAACTGCAAAGCGTGTGCAGTATTGGTGCAGAGCAGGTGCCCAAGGGTCATCAGTTTGTGGAACTGCTCTATTGGAGTGGGACTAAAGTTTCTTTTCTGCCTACCAACAAGAATATAGGATTTTCCTAGTTTGCCTGAAAAGTAAAAGAGGAAGGAGAAAATACTGCTTTTCATTCCAGCAGAGAGCAAAAAAGCTGAAGACTGTGCAAAGGAGTAATCATGCTATTGTAGATTTAAATAATTGGATTGCAAACTGCCAGGCAAGGAGTTTTCCTTGGTGACTGCAGTTCAGTCCCAGTGCACGTAGTGTGGCTGAATCTCCTGTTTTTCCAGACCCAGACGAGGAGTCCCTGGACAGGTGTTCCCCTACAATGCTGTGTGGAGTACTGGCGGGGCTCAGTGCTGCAGGTTTCTCCAAGCAAATGCTAGTGTGGCTGGCTAGTGAAACCAGAAAGCTGGCAGCTGCAGGTTTTTGGTTTCAGAACTCATCAGCTGTCGTTCAGCTGTTTTTCACACTGAATGAATTATAAACATCTGCTTTAAAGGGAAATCCTTCCCATGTAGAGAGTGTGATTGTCAGTGATGTCTGGAGGGGCACTTGTTCTTCTGTTCCAGGTGTTCTCAAACCCACTGAGATGTGTTGATTTTTTTCTAGTTCTTCGCTAACTACTTAATTTCTACGTAGTCTTTGAGAGTTTTCTTATGTAAAATACCATGAGAATGCATTCGTTGTGTGGGAAAAACTGTGGATAACTGTGAGGGACAGTAGGTCAACTTTAGCATTTCACTGACAGCCTGTGCCAGCAGGTTTATCATCCCTCTGTGTTGATGGAGGCAGGAGAACTGTAAAGATTCAATGAGGATCCTTTTTCATGAGCCTAGACTTAGATATTTGAAACTCCGGACTGTGCTGGTTTCATGTTATCCTAATATTGATAAAATTTGGGAAATATGGAACTTGCTACTACTGCTCAGAAATGCAGAGAGTGGACCTTGCTGCAGGTGTCACTGGAGAGCTGCTGGAATTTAGTTAGTCAAATGTTTATTTTTTAACCGTTGTTAAATATTGAAATTGTATCCTTTCAGAATCCAGGTTATGTGTATATATTGGTGGAAACAGGGTAATGGAAGGGGTAAACTTTAATGCTTTCTGCCTTTAACTAAGAAAGTGCCTGCACTAGGTACTGTGCAGTCTGTGTGTGCTGCTTTGCTGCTGTTGCCCTGTGTCCGTGTGTTTTTGGGGTGCACATTACCTGGCTGTGCTGCAGAAGAGCTCGTGGGGCCGTGCTCAGGTTTGTGCTGATAGCTGGACGGGGCTGGGTTACCAGGGACTGCATGCTCCGGCACAGGCCGAGGAGCTGGGCTTTTTCTGCCGCTGCCAGCCTCATTCCTGCGGGCCCTGGCTGCTTGGATTTGGGAAGGTGATGTGCCTCTCCTGCTGGTGGGGCTGGTCGGTGAGCCTGGGGCAAGCTGGGGAGAAAAGAGACCCGAGTGCCAGCTCAGCTGCTTGTCTGCTGCTCTGTGCAGAACCTGAGAAGCTCTGACTGCAGTGGCAGGGAAGGAGCCCTTGGTGGAGTTTGTGCAGCTTTACAGTGCCAGGGCTTTGTAGTGTTAACAAACACAGGCGTGCTGCACACTCAGCCTCACTGCTCAGGCTGTAGTTTCTAGATGTCGTGCCTGAATTCTTGTCACCCTTCATCTCATGGAAAATTTTTAGTACGCTTGGACATGGCTCGATGTTCATCCTCCTCTTACCTGCTCATGTCCTGGCCCAGCATGGCCAGGTTTCCATTTACAGTGTTTGTTACAAAATGTTTTTGTTAATTCATCCATCTGGAATATGACCTTGTATTTTTTTTAAACTTACAGAATTAACTGTTGTAGCAAGGTAAAGGAAAATGTGACATTATTTAACTTCCAAGTTTAGAGAGAAAAAATGTTTAAGATTATTAAGATTTGTTGAAGGGCAGCCTTCCAGTGCCTAAAGGGGCTTCAAGAGAGCTGGAGAGGGCCTTTGGACGAGGGAATGAAGTGACAGGACAAAGGAGAACAACTACACCCTGACAGAGGAGAGGGTTAGGTGGGAGATGGAGAACCCTTGACTGTGAGGGTGATGGGGACCTGGCACATGTTGCCCAGAGAAGCTGCCCCTGGCAGGGGGTTGGGACTTAGATGGTCTTTAAGATCCAATTCAACACAAACCATTCTGTGATTCTATGAAATGCTAAGAAGTTGAAAAGAAAAACTTGACTCTGTGAAATACAAGCAATTTGGGCAATTAGAATGTATTATCATGAAGACTGCATTTTACATGTAGCTGTTCAAAAACCGTACTTTTATATGTATACTTTTTATACTTTCTAAAAAACTCACTGTCCATCAGCTGCTCTCTGTCTCTCTGTCTAACTCTGTCTTTCTGGTCACTGAAGATCTCTGATCTAGAGTTCTTTCTGCTTTCTCCTGAGTAAACCTGATTTCTAGATTAAATGACTTTTCTGTTCCAGGAGGTAATTACTTTAGAGATTAAATTCTTTGTATGTAGAGAATGGTGTTGATAACTTGGCAGCATTACTGCTAGAGGCTTGCTGAGTGCTATAAACCTTATTGTTGTTCATTTCTTTGCTGAAAAATTATCGAACAGTATTTCTATCCCATTTTTCAGAAAGGGCAGTAAATTGCTTTAGCTACTTTGTTATGCCATGGAGAAGGAACACTTAATTATTCAAGTGGCTCAGTGGATATTTTGACTGAAACTCCATCTGCCAGTGCAGAAATTGGTTCTATTTTTAACAACTTGAGACACTTTTCAGCAATTATTTGGCTGAGTTCCTTATGAGGGGGTATGTTCATGCACTGCTCTGGACTGTCTTCTGGGTGAGGTTTATGTGTTGTCCTCTGTGGCCACTCTTCGTTGTCTTACAGCGGCTGTTTTCAGGTAACCAATGACACTAAAATGTGTGGGAATACTCCAATCAGGAAGCAGAAAACAACTTTTTGGAAAAGTTTTATTGCCTACTTTGAGGCCAGGTTTTGGGATGGGGAGAGTCATGTGGCTGTCAGGACAGAGAAGGCAGGACAGCAGGTGCTGCCTGTCAGTACATCCCTGCTGTGTTTGTGCAGGATTACCTCTGTGAGAGCAGTGCCAAGGATTGCACAGCTGGAAAAGAGACATGGTGCTTTTGGTGGGATTTGCTATGTAACTCCAACTGTACTCTTTTAGCTGCCAAACACTCGTTCCAGTGAGCTGGGTTAGTGAAACGTGCTCTGCTGGAACTGGTCACTTATCTCGAGTGATGTTACTGAAAGGTCAGGGAATGGCTCTGGCAGCAGCTATGAGCAGGACAGTGATACAGAGCTGGGACAGCCAGACAGGTGCTGCTTGGGGGGAAGGAGCAGCCATGGGCCAAGGAAGATCCTGCCTTAGCCATTTGTTTCTAAGATATTGATTAGAAGGAATGGAAGCTAATTGCCATAGCAACTAATTTCACTCTTGTCCCAGTCTTGTATGTTAGTTTGGGTTATGTCCAAGGCACTGCCAGGCAGCCACAAAGCTGCTCCTTTTGGATCAGCCTGTGCAGAGAGCATTTGTGTGCACAGGGAGCTGTTGTTGGTGCAGGTGGGGTTTTGGCAGCATGCTGTCCTGGTGGGCAGGTGGTGACTGGTGTCCCAGCCAGGCTGCTAGTGGTCTGGTAGAACAATGCAGCTATGAATGCTGTTTAGTGGTGATTTGGGAAGGTGACCCAATCTGTGTGGCCTTGTTGTGACCCAGGTGGGACCTTACTGTCCATCTGAGTAGTCATCAAGACCAAATGTTAGGCAGAGCCTATGTGGTGAGACTAAGAATGAATCAATGTGTCTTGGGATCAATGCATGATTACAGTAAACCCTAGAAATGTACCAACCTGGGTTAGACCAGAGCCTCCTGAAATAATTTTTATCTTTTTTTTTTTTTTTAGAACATGCTTTGAGTTAACCTAGACTGCGACAGGTGAAAATTTTAAATTTGAGTGAAGAATAAAAAAAGTGGTGGTCACAAGAAAGGACTTGCCTTCCAAATATTCAGCAGAATAAAAGCTTAAACCAGTGTGAAGGGAAGAAATAATATGATAATTCTGATGTATTGTAGGGTTATCAGCAAGCTATCCGCTGTGGTGACTTTTGCAAAGGTTCACACTCCCAGTATGGATTTAGAGCATGTGAGTCCTGGAAGTACCTGTGCTCTTGCTGAGCAAGAAGATAGGACAAGGTTCCCTTTAAAAACTGGTAATAGTTACTGATCAGCTGATAGAGACTGCTGTTGGAACAAAAGGTATGCTCGCTACCTAAACTGGAAGCACATTTATTTCCCCAAACTGTAAGCCCAGGTGAGGTAGCAGTTAAGTCAGAAAACCAAGCTCATGTTTTGCCATTGGGGGAGGGCAGAAGGAGGAGTACAAGATTTGTCCTTTTTGAAACCATCTGTTGTTGTTACCAGTTTTTTGAAGTATTTCTGCAGTTCCTGCACCTTTTTCATTGTCTTTAAAGAAGGTCTTTGCAGGTGTTGCTGTTCAGCAGGGCTGCTGGGTGGATGTAGGACTCAGTAGTGGGAGTGGTTGGTAGATTTGTGTTAGAGGGTGCATCCTGGTGGGCCACCCTTGGGACAGCATGTGACAGAGCAGACCTCCCCTGAGACAGCATCGTCATAATCAGGTCAGCTTGCTACTAAGGAGATAGTTGTTACAGATCCAGAAAGTATACTCATGTAGCTTATCCGTGTTTGTGACCTAGGAACCCTGAGGGAAATGCAATGGAGTGTCTCTTAGACTTGGTTTTCACCTCTTGACTTGGTTTTCACCTGCATTTCTTGAATGACCATGGTAGAGCCAATCAGGCTGATTAGTAATTAACAGAACATAATCTGTGTGAAAACATGCTCAGTGAATAAATTCACATCTCTTTAACTTTCTTTTTGAGGCTAGATCTGTTACGAATAGATGGTGAACACAGCTGATGTACCCTGTGAGAAGACATTCTGTCACTTCTTTCCCAGAAGAATACATTGTCTAGACCACCACCCAGCAGTTTTCAAAACATACAGGGTCTGTTTGCTGTGCTTACTTCAGGCATGAAGTATAAGCCTCACGTTAAAGTGTTTTCCCTGGATCTTGCTTGGGGTCTGTTGAGCACCTTGTGTTTTGTGGCTCTGCTTGTGGCTTCCTTGTGCTCCCCAGGAGAGCCTCGTGTCTGTCCCGCTGGAGGGATGGAGCAGGTGCAGTGTGTTTTTTAGCTGTTTCTGGTCTGACAGTCCTGTTTTTCTCTGGTTCCTGACTGATACAGGGCGCCTACTGCAGGATACTAACCAGGTGATGGGTGTTCATCTATCTCACATGAGACTGCACAATGCACAGGGTGTCTGTGCCCCCTTCAGCAGGGCAGTGGTTGGATTTGTCTGGATCCAGGTTGACTCCTTAACCTGTAACAGGAGCCTCAACAATCTCCTCTGGCTGGTTGCAGAGCAAGAGATCTTAAGGTTGCACCTTGGCCCAGAGCTCCAGTAGAGATGTAAAGCATGTCCTTCAACTCAGCAGTATTCCCCTTGAAATAAAACGTGAGGTGTTTTCCTGTTCAAGAGTGTGTTGGGGTTTTGCTTGTTTTTTAAACAAACTTCCAAGATGGTTGCCAGCAGAGCCAATTTTGCTTTTTGGTTTTATTATTCTTCAGAAGACTAGACTCTCAGTTGAGATGTGTTCCTGACAGGGTCAGGGATGAAGTATTTTTAGCAGCCTCGGTGGCTCTGCTTGCAGCACATTCATGCCTCGCTTGTTCAGGGTTGCAGTTGCTTTTTCAAACACGCATTTGGGGCTCCTGCCAAGACACCCAGGGCACTAGAGCGTCGTGTTACAAGGTCCTGCTTTGTGCAGGCAGATCTCAGCCCAGCAGGGCTGGGGCTGGGCTCTGCCATGTAGTGCTGTGCTGCAGCGCGTTGGGCCAGTGGAGGGGTGCTGGGGCTCACACTGCACACTCAGCGTGGAGAACTCACTGCCTGCCTCTGGAGCCGTACGTCCTGGGCCTTTCTCCTTTCTTGGATGTCAGCTGTACTGGGCTCTGGATTTGGCTGGTTTGCTGGGCAGAGCTCTGGGTCACCCCTGAACACCCAGGCTCTGCATGTCTGTTTGCTGTTGCTGATGTTGCTGGAGCTTGCTTTGAAAAAATCAGTCAGCAAGCTGCTGTGTGTTGTGACACTGAGGGAATGAAATCAAGTGTCTCCTATCCATCTTCTCATCAGAGTGATTTTAGATTTTTTCTGCTGCTGTTGCTCCAAAGCAAGCAATGTTTGTGGCCCAGCTTGTGCTCAGCGTTAAAATAAGGAAACCCACTTGCGCTGCTGAGATGCTGGTTTTGTTTTAAATGCTTGATCTGTTCTGGATGTGGCAGTAAAAATTGCGCATTGGGAGACTCCTCATCAATGCAGAGAATCTGCATTGAGTGGTTTAGTGGTTAGAAAAGGTTTGTTATGCCAGAAGTCTGTGTCTTTCAGGAGTATGGTTAACGCTTCTCCAGTTACGGTGATTTCTTCCAGAGAGCTTTGAGGTCTGGCTTCCTCATGAGAGTCCTCTGCAAAGCTTTCTGGAATTTGCCCCAAACAGCACAGAATGTGGCGAATTTGTCAGAAAATGCCATGTGAACAACAGGGAATATGAACAGCAGAAGAAACGTGGCTGAGATAAGTTTTAATAGTGTTTAAGACCTCTAACATTTAAAGGCTGCATTTTATCAGGACAGTAAGACAGTTCTAGGAAACTCCCTGTTCTTCAGGAGAGAAACATGCTGGTCTTTGAAAGTCTATCTGCATATTTCAATGGAAATATTTTGGTCAACTGAACTTGGGTGTTTCATGAAGAAAACAGTGGTGAACGTCCCAGGAGCTCCCTCCCCTCGGTGCAGAGGAAATCCAGTCCCTGCTGGGATTGCTGCTGTCACCAGCGCTGGTTGGAGCTCCCTGTTTTCCCCCTCTGTTTTCCCAGAGCATCTGGCCCTTTTGGGTGCAGGCTCTGCCTCCTGGCGGGATGGCCCTGTCCTGGGCTGCAGCAGGAGGTGGGGTGTCCCTGCACAGCCGAGGCAGTGCTGTGGGGATGGGATGGGGAAAATAACACTGTGTTCGGCCTGAGCACGCTCCTTCCCAGAGGACAGAGCTGCATTGTTGGGACAAAGAAATGTGAAAATACTAAAAGCATTCAAACTATTTTCTTTTTATTTGGGAGCCTTTTGTGGAGCTCTGCAAAGCAGCCAGCCCAGTGTGTAGAGCCACTGGCAGAATTCAAAGGTGAGCTGGGAGTAGAAGGAAAACCATAAGCTTTTTGGATTTTTTGCTGCTTACAAGGAAGGGTTCTTATATTTTTATAGGGGACATTATCAGTGTGAGGCTAAGATGCCTGGATATGTGTTGACTGATCTATTTAAAAGGAAAAACATTTTTAGCCAATCTGGTTTCAGGTGGTTTATGGTACATACTCTAATTCAATGACTAATACTTTGGTTTTAAAAATTCAGCTTTTTTGTGTTGTCGTTTTAGCTGCAAGTATCTGGATCTTCAATACTTCTCCAACAAAGCCAGAAAGGATCAGATTTTCTGCTCTTCATATTCCAGCAGTTGAAGGAAATATGGGTTAAAGGGAAGAGGTTTTACTTTTATGCTGAGAGGAGAGCTGTGAAATTCAATGTATCCAAGCCACCTTAGTGAGCGTAATGCCTCAGGTATATTATTGAATTAACGAACAAGCCTGCGTCACCTAAACTGCAGTAACCCATCATGTCCTGTGCTTGCTGCACACTTTGGGGTCATTGCAAGGTAGAAACAAAACCTTAAATCTTAGATCCTGCCTCGCACATGGGGTGCCCACTCACGTTTGCAGGTACGGTGATTGATGCACAGCCAGCTCCGTGTGTCAGTGTGGGTTTGTGTTGACACTTTAATGAAGTTCAGCCACTGAATAGCAAAACTCAACCACCAAGACAGATGCTGAAGGGTGAGAAGATGTTTTTTGTGGGTTGAACCTTGGTTGGTTTTTTGTGATTTATTTTTTCTTCTAATATTTTAATAAGATGAAAACATGAGAAGGTAAAATTTGGTAGCTCAAAAAGCTTTATATGATAACCAGAAGTAATTGATTCGATTTACAGATGTGCAGCAAAACTGAAAACTGGCAAGTTAGATTCTATTTGAAGAAAATTAAAGCAGTTTCAACCACAGCTGTGTATCTTCCCAAGTTATCATTGGCGAAAACAAAGCATTAAGACTAAAAGATGTCCGGTTTTTGGGGAGTGTGTATATTCTGTATCAGTTAGACTTATATATCGAACACTGTGGTCATGTTCATGCCAGTAATATGGAGAAATGACAAACCAAGTCTTCTTGGAAATGTTTCATTTCATCACTCTGCAGTTTTTAAGTTGCTTTATTGATAAACTTAATCCTTTATGCAGACTGGGCATTTTGCCCTGATTGTGGTTTCTGCTGAGCCAGAGCCATGCTGGACAATGTGCTAAGTGTCTTTATTTTTAATTTTATGTATCATAGGAGGAGGAGGAAGATCATGTTTTGTATGCAGATTTCTAACAGATTAACCAGTTCATTGCTTATTAAAAAAACAAGACTAAAAGTGTTTAAAGCCTTTGCTGCAGGTCTCAGATCTGCTGAAGTTTAACTTTGTTTTCCCCTTGCTTTCCCTTGTGGCTGGAAGCAGAGCCCAGTGATCATGAAGCAGCAGCCACTGGTGAGCCTTGTCTGCTAATGCCAGACCAAGGTGTAGGCAATTATCTTGGACTTGTCAGTTTTTCCTGTACCTGGAGAAATGGAAAGGAGAGGAGACAGGACCGGAATGTAGTGCAATTTTGCATGTCCTTTGGATGTAATTCTTTAAAGTTCCATTCTGTGTTTGGAAGTGGAGCTTAATCAGTACTAACAGATTAAAGTGACGCTTTGGATCATTACATGAGTAGTGGAATAAACCAACTGTTTAGTCTCTCCAGAGAGAGAATAGGTTATAAATACTGAGAAATCCATTTCTAACTAGGCGTCATTTAACCATGTATGCTGATCTGGTCTAGTAGCAATCTAGCAGGCAGCAACTGGATTTCTTTCATTACTACTGTGAGCGAGTTGACTTAATGCAGCAGTGATCACAAGAATGCCCTTGGAAAATGTCCTTGGTGTTGATACCTCCTGAAGGGTGACCTGCCCATCCATGCAGCCATTTCCTCTCCAACATGATCCCTGGGGACATCTAGTAATAGCTGCTCTGGCTGCAGGCTGCCCTTGTTGGTCCCCCAGTCCTGAGCTGCATCATCTCAGCCTGCCATGGTCTTTCCTTCATGCTCACAGTTTTTGTGCTGAACTGGTTATAAAAAGTCCTGTCAGTAGGGCTGCCCTTCACATCCGTGCCGTGGGATGCAGGATTTGTGAATCAACCTTTCTCATTTCACCCCCTGCCCTTAAGTGCTCATGGAAACATTTTGAGTACTTCTGGAAGCAGGTGTGGAGAAAGGGACGGCTGTTTTCCTTCTGGTGATTAAAACTGGAGCAAGAATCTGTGACTAGTAAAAAGAAAGCAAGTCTTGTGCAGAGCACCCTCTGAGGGAAATCTGCAAAAGACAAATATAGTCAGAACTGGCTTTATTCCAATGGATGTGTACAGAGGAGGGGAACTCCAGCTCTGTGCAGTGACTTTGAAGTCTAGGATCTTAAATTAGAAGATGAATGTTAAATAATGTATTAGCTTAAAGTGCTTCTGGCCCAAATGGTACCTCATACAATGAGGCTATTGCAGCATTTATATTCACACACAGGTTCATTATTTGTATATGCCAGCAGAATGTTCAGGTGGTTTCAACCCTTGTCCTGGGTAGTAAATGTGGGAGCAGTCTGGTGGGTTTCAGTTTGGAGATTAGTATGGATCAAGACCAGGGATCTGTGATTGACTCTTTCAACTGTGCAGGAACTTACTAATCATCACAGAATTAAGCATGAAGCCTTGAGCAAGAGGCCTCATATCACTGAGGTTATTGATCCAGGAGTGTCGTTGGGATATTAAGTCTTCCCTGGCTCTACAACGTTCTAGTCAATAAAGGCAAGTTGGAACTTGAATTTTCTGCTAGTTTCTCACTCTCTCACTTTGTTTTGCATTACTTAATATTTGGCAGCATTCAGATTTTTCCTTGTAAATGGATTTAGCCCCTGCTGTATTTTTTCCCAAAACCTTTTGGTTTTTAGGCATCCTGGAAAGAGTTCTCATCTTGTTACAGGGGTCATATGAGCATTTTATCTCCATAAGTTTTTAAGCTGCATCAAGGCTCATTTGCCCCCACCCCTGCAATTAGTCTTCCAGTTTTACTGAGTAACTTCAGGAAAGAAATACTCTGGAATGTAAACAAGCTACAAGCTGCCCCTGGCTGCATCCCCATACTGAGAACACTTGTAGCAGCAAAGGGTGCTTAGTGTCCCATTCCTTCCCTGTCCTTCTCAGTGCTGGCTCAAGGTAGGAGACTTCATTCTTGGCTGAGGCACTTGGAATGTCTGTGTTCCTCCACGTAGCTGAGGCTTGATGCCATCATCTGGCTCCCGCTGCAGTGGCCACTGTCTCCTGCTGTGTCAGGCTGTCACAGAAGGGAGGTGAGGGTGGCAGTGCTGCTGGAGTTCCTGCAGCAGTGAGACCTGCACAGACTTGCTGCTGGATTGCTACGTGCCAGAGCTGTTTGAGTTTTGTTTGCGTGGAAGAGCGGCTGTTGATGCTCTTTTTACGATGTTTCTGTTTCTTTGTGGGCATAGAAATCTCCTTTTAACACCATGGGACACTGGTGCTCTGTTGCCATATGAAGTCACTGAGGAAAGCATGGGTTCCTTTTGGATGAGTGAGAGAGAGTCCTCTTAATGGTGGTGAAATTCAGCCTGGTAGGGTGGGTTTGATTTTATTGCTCTATAGCAATAAAACTTGTGAAGGCTCTCTGTTACATTAAGTAGACTAATGAGCATACTTTCATGGATTTGTTTCTTGCTTTATATGGTGAAATGATCTATCTGAATAGTAGTAAAATTCATAAGAATCTGACCGGGTTGTACCCAACATCAATTGCTTCCTAAATAAGTCTAATGGCATTCTTTCTGCACAAGCAATTTCACCATCCTACCCTCTCACCCCTATTAAGTCAGATGTGCTGTTGGTAACAGAAAAAATGTCTTGGGCATCTGGAGGTTTCTCAGTATAAATACTGCTTTCTGAGAGGGAGATCTGCCATATGAATTTGAAACAGCTCCTCGAGAAAGAGACTTCCTTTTTTTTTCACTAAATTTCTTGCTGTTGTGTTAGATTCCAAATCCAGTGTGTGCTCTGAACTTGTACAAGAATAGAAATTATTCAGTTTCTGCATTTGGCCTGGGCAGTGGTTTTTTAGTAGAGATTTCTTACTAGACTCTGGCAAGAGGGTGGATGCCTCTTGGCCTGATTCTTGCTCCCTGTTGCTCTGGGGATGAAGCCAGGCGCTCTCTGCAGTGTGGTCAGTGCGTTTGTGACGATACTCTACTGCACACCCTGGACGAGTGGGTGATCCCAGAGATGGGGCAGATGTGGGCTGGGATCCTCGTTTGGTGCAGGTCTGCGACTCATACCAATGTTTCCATTTAAGAGCCTTTTCTACAGTTTGAATGTCTTTGTTAGTGCACTCATAGTCAGAGAATATCGATATCTAATACTCCCGTAAGCTGATAAATTTTTAGAGACCTTTTTACCATTTAACCCTGAAAACAGCCGCAGAGAAATAGTAATGCAGATGTCAGTTGAATTAGATTCCCTGTAGTTTCTGGGGTTTGCAGTCATTTTCACTGCAGTATGTTGCAGTTTGGAATCCATGGTATTATGGTCAGTTGTGGTAGTTTTGTTTCCACAGTGCTGCTTCCTGGGCTCCCCACCAAGGTGCAGAGCCGTTGCAGCTGCAGCTCTGGGGCAGCTGTGGCAGAGCACGACAGAGTAGGGTGGGAGCTGCTGCTGGCAGCAGTGCTGGTACCAGCTCCCTCAGCTCCCCAGTGCAGGGTCCAGGTGCACCAGGCACCTGCCAGCAATGGGAGCACGGGGACCGCAGGTGACCCAGGCGCAGAATTGCACCACAGGCTCTTCTGAGAGCCACCTTCCTCTTGCCTTTTCCCTCATCCATTGTCCTTCATGTCCTGTTCTCTGACATCACAGAAATGACCACAAAAAAGCTTTTAGGGCTGTATCATTTAACATCTCCACCCCAACATGGCCTGTCTCCTTCATGAAGCAGATGTTACCTCTCCTGCTCTGTGGAGTTTTCATTCTCAGTTCCTGTTCATTCTAAATGGCCTGTACAATGCACTTGCCATTTCATCACAATGCTTTTTCAGAAATGCCACCTGACATACCAGTATAATTTGAGACAATGGTTTTTCAGCTGTTCTTCCTCTGATTTTGGTTCTTACAGAACATACTTTTGTGTTTTCTTCTCTTTTTTCCTAATAAGAATTGAATTTTGCACATAGGAACATTTTCTTCCACATTACTTGTGATTTGAGTCAGTCAGGAGTTTCTCCTCTGTTACATTCCTGAAGTTTGTATTTTTTGAATTAACATTTCAGTGCAGAATTTCTTCACATTACCTGTGCATTACTGCAAGTGAAGAAAATTATTTAAGAAAAACACAAACCTACCAAACCTTAGCACTATGATATCTGTCAGAGCCTCAAAGAGTCATTGCCTCAAAGAGACAGACAAAAATAAAAATGGGGAATTTCAGTTCTTGTATTGATACTGGTGGCAGACATGCTACAGGATTCATGCAGTGGGGACTCCGAAAAGGCCACTCCATTCCTGTCAAGTTTGGCAGTTCCTGGTATTTCAGCCTTGGGAGTACCTTACCTACTCTAAATTACCATGGTTCTGAAGAATGGCTTGTCTTCTGATCATCTTGTCTCTGTCGTGGGTGAGTGATAATATTTGCTACAAATGGAATATTGGTGAGACAAAGAAGGGCAAGGGGAGACGTAGCCATGGGGGTGAGAGTGGCTTTTTACAAATGAGTCTCAAGGAGTGGGGCTGGGTGGCATAAGGTGCTGTGGGTCAGAGCTATCAACAGGGTGATGAGCCTTTGCTTTACCTCTTTGAAATATGATTGTCAATGAAAATGTGTTTTACTAAGAAGTTGAGGGTGGGGGATAAGAGGTGCTGAGGTTTCTTTTTGCCCCAGAGTCGGCTGTGGTAACAGTTGTGTGCTGGCTCTGTGTACTGGAGTCCTTCTGTGACAATTACTTTCTAATTAGAGCTTCAGTCTTCCAGGAGATCACGCTAATATTAGAAAAATTTTGTTTAGTGAATATTAAACAGCAGTGTTTCAGCACAGCTATAATAAGAGCTTATAGTTTATAGGTGGATTTATGTCCTGCTGTGAATCTTTGAATTATCCTGTGTCAATTCTGCTTGGTCTTTGCTCCCAGGTGTGTTATGTCATGTTGCTGAGGAACAGCTGTGTCACTTAGACTATTGATCTGCTCCTGATTTGGTTGTCTGTTATCCTGAGCTATTTTTCTGGCTTGAAGGTACGGTTTTAAAAATAGCGTCAGGCACTGCACAGCGCCTGGGAAGCCCTGTAGCTTTAAATGCCGTGTGCTGGTCCTGCTCCAAGCTGGAGCAGAGCTCCCTGCCGAGGAGCGGGCCCGGCCCGGCGCTCAGCCATGCCCGGCCAGCGGCACTGCCCCGCGCCCCGGCTGCCCATGGCTGCACGGTGATGTTTATGTGGTGCTGCTGTACCTGCGTGTGCTCTGAAAGGGACTTCTGCAAGCCCACAAAGGTGAGGAGCTTGTGGGGGAACAGTTGTAGCTGTCATGTTTGGCTGTTTTATTTAAATCTCCAGTAGAACTTGACCTCATTTTGTGCATCAGCCTTGGAAGCACTGCATTTTTGCTCTGGGCACGGCCGTTGAATTTCAGTGGTTGGTTTTTTTTTAATATAGCTTTTCTTTGCTTTTGAAGCTGGGAAGTGCAAAAAGGCTCCTGTCTGAGTGTTGCAATTCATAAACAAGATCAAATGTGGTGCTGCTTTTTGGGATTTTCTGGTTTTGTTTTGGGGTTTGGTTTGTGTGTTACAGTGAGTGATGAAAGAGGTGGGAAATGCAGATGCAGCTCAGTGTCAGAGAAAAGTGTTTGCATTGGTAGCTTTTTTAATGTGATCTCTTGTTTTGCTGGTTTTAGCTGTGCAAAATGTATTTTCAGGAGGTAGAAAACAAACTGCAGAGCCATATTCTTCTTCAGGTAAAAAAAGAGTAAGTGTGCTGCCTCCCATAGACCCAGTGACCTTCAGAAATGATTAAGTATTTTTCTTCTGTTTCACTGAGCTATGTAGCTCATCATCGCCCTTTTTCAGTCTGAGTTAACAGTAGACTGTATCTTCCCCTCCTCCCCCATTTATTAAATACTGAAGAGGGACAGTAAAGTCTTTGATGCTCTGATCTGCAACGCAAAATAGAAGCTATTTCTCTTTGAATTGGTGCAGTTAGCTCTCCCGTGCTCTGTGGTCCAGTGTTAAAGGAAAAAAGAAATCTGGGATCCAAACTGGCTTTTTGCCATAGCTGATGGTTTACCTGGGGTCTGTTACAATCTGCAGCTCTCAACTCAACTGGTTGAGAGGTTGAATAATATTCCTGTTGTGTTTGAAACACATATGTCTAATGCATTTATTTAATTAACTCGCATATTTTCCCAAAGGAAAATGGTATCTTTTATATGTGTGACTTTGTGTCACTGCATTCATTAGTCTTCATAATAAAAGTGACACACAGGTGGCTCTCAGGAAAAATTCTCTGTTGCTGAGTTGCAGAGGTACAGACTGCGGTGGTACAGGGCAGCAGGAAAGCCTGGGGGCTTACAGATGTTCCACATCCCAAGTTGACAGATCTGCATGCTTTGCATCTTGGCACACCTGACATCAGGCTACTGCATCCCCTCTTGAGAGCTGGAGAGAGGAGTAGTGAACACAGCATACCATGTTCTGTGCTCTCTAGGCCGGGTCAGGGTAGCCTGAACAGCTTTCCACCGTGTGTTGAGGAGACGCTGCACTGAGGGCTGTCTCTAAATGGAGTTCTCAATGAGGATTCTTAGCTTCTGTAAGAATACTGGAAGCAGCATAGTGATTTCAGTATTTACCTAGTACAGTGCTCCCTGTGGATTTCTGGACAGGTGCCCTGTTGCCTAACCCTGCTGGGTGCTTGTCATCCCTTGAATGCATCTTCCTCTCAGGTAACAAGATGTGACTCAAACACTGGGAAAAATAGGATGAGATTAAAAAAAATCAGAACCAAACAAAAAGCCACACATCATTTTACATAGTCACTTTCTCATAAAAGCTTGTATAAACTTGTTTCTTAATCCACCCTCTTCTGCTGGTTCCTATACTTAACTTTTGCTCAGCTTTACCTCATTTCCTATCCTTATTGTTGTGACTTCTGGCCTGATTGGCACTCCCCCCTTGATTAGAAATCAGGAGCTGCTAAAATAAACATCCATGGATGTTATTTGGCTGTATCTTTTGCTGTGTCATCCCTTATCACCTCCTACGAGCTCTTGTGTATAATTCTTTTCTTCCCTATATTTCCAATCAGATTGTTGTATCCATTGCCTCGGACTTCACTCACCCTCAATGTTGGACTGTTTATTCAGTCAGCAACAATGATTTTTTGTTTGACTAGTCTAGCTTTAGGAAACCATTACTGAATCGGGCCATCAAGCCTTACCTTTTTTGTGCTCAAAAATATCTTGTCTCAAGATTTCAGAAATTTGAGGCCAAGAAGGTGATGTCTTTGGCAGCAATGCTGTTTTTAAAAGGAATTAAAGGGGCCGTAGACAAGGGAGATGTTACACTGCATTGTGTCAGTCCCTTTTGTCTCTAGGATGTCACTAAGTACTTGTGGGCCAAGCTGGTGCCTGGTCCCACATGTTCTAGTCCTGCTTGAGGGGGCAGCCTGTGCAGTGTTCCTTGCTTCAGCCCACCACACTGGGCTAGTGGGCGTCAGGGGTGCATGTGCCTGGGCTACCGCTGGGAAAGGCGGAGGTCAGCTTTGTAGCTTCAGCTACCTCTTAACCAGTTAGTGAGTGAAACATTCGCTTCCCGAGAGACACGGGGCCCTGGGCAGGTAGAGTCAAGCAGGGGGAACATGTGGAGCCCACTGAACTCCCCTGTGCTGACAGCAAGGTGCTGTGGGGGAAGCATCTGTGACCAGCAATTGCCTGCAGTGACAAGGCTTCGCTGGAGCTCCTCTGGGGAACATGCAGTGTTGCTTGTGACACAAGCTGCTTCTGGTACAGCAACTATGATGCCGTGTGGCAGCAGCATCTTTCATCATTGCTCCCAGCACCAGTGGGGACTGCAGCTGAATACTGGTCTGCTTTGGGAAGAATTTCTGCTGCTGACAGCTCTGAGGAAAAGTCAGCTGGCTGCTTTACAGCTAAACTATTTCTGACACTTCATGTGGCACATGAAGTCACATCTCCATTTCATATTGAATTAGGTACGTGGCCATGGGCAAGTCGCCCTGCAGCTGGCTTTATCAAATCCCAAGTTGTGGGTGAGGGTATTTTTGTGCGCCTTGGGCCATTGCTTGGGGGATGCTGCTCTTGGCACCAGTGCCAAGTGGAGCAGTCCCAGGTCACCTTTCCCTCCAGTGCTGTTTCTGCTGTCCGTCTTGGGCCTGATGGTGAACCACATTTGGAAGAGCAGTAAGAACATTCCCAAGCACTTTATCACTTGGTTCCCAGTGAGCTCGCACCTTGGCTCTAGAGGGAGCTGCTGTCGTGTCTGTCCCGAGGCTGTGCCGGTACAGGGTTAGGCAGGCAGCTGCTTGGCTTGGACACCCCTAAAGAAAGGGAATGCCCAATTGCATGCACGGCGCTCCAGCACGTGTGAAATGTTGTCCCTTCTGTCCGGGGAAGGGACCTGCCCTCTTCCTCTGTGCAGAGCGAGGCCTGTGGGGCTCTGTGTTGGCAGATGTACCATGAGCGCATTCCTGTAGCAGCAATCATCACTCATGACTCTTTAACTACTGTGAGTAAGGTGTAAAGCCATTTCCTCTTGGTGTTACAGTGCTGGTTCCCTGCTCAAACTGTCTGAGGCAGGCAGAGGCATTGTACTGGAATTTTTTCTTGGATATTTTTCAGAGTGATTTTTCATTTTTCCTTTTCTCACTGAATTTTTTTTACCCATAACCATGGTGATGTTCCCACCATTTTGAGAATTAATTGCCCATAGGCAAAGGCTGTATAAATTTCAGAAACTCCCATTTTATAATCTAAACAATGAGCTGTGCTGTGAAAAACACACAGCAAGACTTCCTTGAACTGTCCATCTGTTTGTGTGCTTTCCTTAGCCAAGTTTAATTTGGATTTGGATTTAGGAGCATGCTAGAGACAGCTCAGAACAGTTGCTGTCAAGGATGACCATGGGTTTCTGTGGGTGAGTAGCTGAAGCCTGTTAAAAAGCAAAGCTACTGCAGCTTCTGAAGATTCAGATGGTCAAAACAATTTTGCAGGATAACTGCAATGTGTCACAAGGAATCACACTGGACCTGTTCTTTGTTTTTCCTTTTTCTTTTTCTTGACAGTAAAGCCAGGGCAGATGTTTTGTAGAGTGGGAGCATATATGCATCCTGAGCACTTGCTGAGGGAAGTTGGAAGGTGGATTCGTAAATGAATCTACATGTGAATGAGGACTTGTCTCTAGGGATGGTTTAGTGCAGCAGTATTTAGATTTTCTGTCTGTATTTACCTGAGAGATGAATGAACAGAAATAGTCTCCCTTACATACGCTGTTGCACAGGATTTGCAATCATAGAAATACACATCTAGAAATAGTGACCCATAGAGCTGGTGGTATCAGATGTGGGGCAGTGTTGCAGCTGACAGACAGATCCAATTTTCTGTTCCAGACAGATCCACAAATGTAGGATGTGGAAGTAGTAGCTGGGAGATACTCAAAAGCTTTCTGGTCGTGGTCCTGGGCAGCTGGCTCTTGGTGGCCCTGCCTGAGCAGATTGCTGGACCAGGTGAACTCCAGAGGTCCCTTCCAATCCCAACTGATCTGTGATTTAGTAGCAAACTTTAAAAAGCAAAGCATTAGAAAAACAGGCTCTTAATTCTTGATCAGCTGTAGATCATAAGGAGCTTATTCCATCACCCAAGTGAGTGGGGCAGGGGAGTTTGTGACAATTTTTGTTTCCTTTGGGACATGTGGTAAGTTGTGCTATTTACAATGACTGTTGGATCCAGAGGAACAGGGCACTGAGTCCTCATGAGACAGTGGGGCTAGTGCCACCTTGACCCACGTGTTTCAAGAGTCATGTGCTGCATGGAGGAGTCAGGTGGCATGGAGGGAGGTGACTTGTGGCTATTGATGGCATTTAATCTAATATGTTAAGGGCACCTCACAGTAATGTGTGATGTTTAAGCATTTCTTCATTGAACCTGCCAGGGATTCTGTGTATGTTTATTCAAATGTGCACTTAGCTGTTTTAATGCAGATCCAAAGAAGTGGGGTCTGGGGGGGGCTGTTACTTTAAAGAAGTGGTCAGGCACGAAGAAGGGTGGGGTTTCTTCTCCCCTTTGAATTTCATTTCCTGTAAGGCATTAATTAGAGATCTTACTAACAAACCAACTCTCTTGTAACTGTCATCAGAGATTTTGAGTCTCTGCTCCTGTGCCTGCCTGAGGCTGGGGACCATCTGTCCGCCTAGTGTGGAAGGGTTGGCCAAGTCCCTATGCCCATCCCTGCACCTGCCGTGCACTAATGATGCTGTTAATGAGTGGTGTTTCCAAACAGGAAGTCTAAAACCTATGACTTTCTATGACTCTCATAGATTTTCTGCCCATATGACTGTATTGCCTTCAGCACAGTGAAAAAGGAAGCAAAATAACTTCTGAATGTTTTCATGATTAGGTTTAGCTGCTAGTCAGGTGTGCAGTCACTGGGCAGGGGATTAACCCAGGCACCTCAGGTGCTGTTAGCTCGTTTCTGGGGCTGTGCAGTCTCACTCTGAGCTCCCCTGTCTCACTTTGCCCTGTATGTGTTTATTCTAAGTAGCACGACAATTTTCAGTCACGCTTGTGAAGCTCCAGGCTTCATGAGGGGAGGGAGGAGAGAGCAGGAGTTGCCCCCTTGCAGCAGGCTTGCTCTGAAAGCTGCTGTTTGCTTAGGCCAGCTGCCCTGAATGTTTAAAAGCAACAATCCATCTTCTCAGTGAATGACCGGTATATGCTTTTACTGGAGGAGTTTTAGGAGGGTGAAATACCTTTAAAGGAACTGCTGTATTTAATCTTCAGCAGCACCAAAAGGCAGAATCATGAGGTGGTTTTTTGGGCTGTGTGCTGCAGAACAGGTACATTGAAAAGCATATCCAGGAGGGAAAGCCTGAGAGCATTAACCGTTGAGAATTTGATAAGATCTTGAGAGAGAGAAAGCATAAGGTCCTCACATGATTTCATCTGGTTTGTGGCATAATGCCAAAGCAGTTCTCAGTGTACCTCCTGGTGGGAGGCACACAGCTCCTCTTAACTGGACTGTCAATATAATGGAAAATTGTATTGCAAGAGAGATTGACTATTGAATTGTAACCCCTATTCTTACACAAGCATTGATCATTATAGTATTTAATTTAGCAGCATCTTTTCAGGACAGATTGACCATCATTTCAAATTCAATAATATGTCATTAGCATTTCCCAGGGCCCCAGTTTGTGCTGAGTCTTCCCGTTACAAAGCCTTGTCGATATGGACAAAGTACTTAAATTATCTCCGTTCTGTTCCAGAACTGCACTTTGCACAGCCTTTTCCTTTTGAATTGGAAAAAACCCTTTTTGCTATTTCAGAATAATATCCACACAGCTGGTAATTATAAAGCAATTATCCAAACATGGTTTATTCTATTACTGCTATTCTAATTCATTTTCTGCCACAGGTGTAGGGAGATAACCTGGGCAGGTTTGCTGAAGTCAACTGACTTAAAAAGGAGGGGAAGAGAAAGTTTCTACCAAATTTTTCTCTCAGAAAACTTGTGTCATGAGAGGAAGAGTGTACTATTAGAGTAATTTATGGTAATTATCCATATACATACACTAATTAAACCAAACCTGGAGTAAATTAAGCTGATAGAAACTCTTTACTGCAAAGTAATGTTGAAGCCCCACTAGTTCTGTGACACTGATCTGGGCAGATTTCAGCTCAGAGCCTCTGGGCTGCAGAAGAACTGGTGATGAGCAGTTGTTTGGTTCTGGGACACCAGGTCAGTCCCACGCTGACTCACCTTTACCACTGCCCAGAAAAAAAACAATTATGAAAAAAAAAAAGAAAAAATAAGTTATATTAAATTAATTTGTGCAAGTTTTACATCAAAACTGTGGATTTTTCTGGTTTTCTTCATCCGCCATTAAATACTAAAATGTCTTTGGTCTGGAAGAGGTAGAGATTGTTAAGAATGGATTGAGAAGCCCTTGGCTCATAGATAGTTAACAGTAATAAGATTGTCTTGGTGTGCTGTGCTGCTCTTGGGATGGCGGCTGGTTGGCAGAGCTGCTCTGTGGGTGAGGCACAGACCAGCTGTGCCATGGGTGCTGTGTGATGCTCCCACGCCAGGCATGCCCTGCACAGGCAGGGTCTTTGTGTTCGTCTAGGCCATAGGGAGAAACCTGATCACTGACAGCCCTGGAAGAATCGCAATGAAATTATAAATTCCAGAAAGAGATATCTTTACAAATGTGTATTACTTCCGAGTGCATGTCTCTACATCTCAGAGACAGCAGGTTCTCTATGCAGTACTGATACCGTGCATAGTGTTGGTCCTGCCGATTAATATTCATTCTTAGCACCAGTCTTCCATTGATCTATCCAGAGCTCCAAGGTTTCTACATCTAAACCCTCTTAAGAGGGCAGTTGATATTTGAGGAGTCACAGCAGACCGAGAAATTCTATTCTGTGGTTTCCAGCAGCTGAACTCCTCTAGAAATTGAATCAATTGCTTTCCTAGGTGTCTGGCTTTCCTGTTGATGGGATAGCGAACAGAGAACCTCAGGGTTATGGGAAGGAGTCTGGCTGACCCCCAGCGCTGGCCACTGTTGCAGCCTGCAGGGCTTTTTACATTAAATATGGAATGATGAATCGGGAGAAAGGGTACAGTAAATTGTAACAGCATTTTTTGTTTTCTAAAGCTCATATTCACAACACGGACA
>VXBQ01015555.1:95378-118689 GCA_013400175.1 Phainopepla nitens
GTGGGGTTTGTCCTTTGAAGCTCGCTCTTTTCCTCTCACTCGGAGACACCTGCTCGTAAGGGTTGCCGCGGCAAGGCGTGCAATCGAGTGCCGCTCAGGCTCCATTTTTCTGTTAAAAGCGCTCCCCGTAGTAGATCAGTTGTAGGTTTCACTGTTGCTGCTGTTCAAACAGGTGAAGCACTTGGAATTCCAACTCAGATGTGTTGTGCTCGGGTGTGTTGTACAGCTAAATCGTGTGGTTTCTGCTCTCAATTACCTTCTCGGGCTCTTCACTCTCTAGCTCTCTAGCTGGTTGAGCCCCTGCCCTTGTACTGATATCTTGGAGTGCTTGGTCTGCCAATTTGGGGTGCCCTGTTGCACATTTGTGCTTGAGTTTTGAATTGTTTGAGGCGATTAAGTGGAGTCAAGTGTGAGAGGTTTTGCTTTTTTTTCAACTTTTGCTGGATGTCTGTAAAATATATGAAGCTTTCTTAATTAATACTGTCCACTGGGCAGCTGAAAAAAGGTACATTTTTTCAGAATTATATCCACTTGCCAAGCTGGTTGGCATAAAGAAGGAAGGCTTTTCTGTTGGTGAAGTTGCTGATTATCACTCATGTTTCTCTCTCTGTGCTTAGATTGAGCGATTGGAAGTCAGCAGCTTGGCACAGACCTCCAGTGCCGTGGCCTCCAGCACTGATGGCAGCATCAACGCAGACTCTGTTGATGGGACCCCGGATCCGCAGCGGACAAAAGTGGCCATCACACACCTGCAGCAGAAGATACTGAAGCTGACAGAGCAGATCAAAATTGAGCAAACAGCCCGTGACGACAACGTGGCAGAGTACCTGAAATTGGCCAACAATGCAGACAAGCAACAGAGTGCCCGCATTAAGCAAGTGTTTGAGAAGAAAAATCAAAAGTCAGCCCAGACCATCTTGCAGCTGCAGAAGAAACTGGAACATTACCATCGAAAGCTGCGAGAGATTGAACAGAATGGGATCCCTCGGCAGCCAAAGGATGTCTTCAGGGATATGCATCAGGGTTTGAAAGACGTTGGAGCAAAAGTTACTGGCTTCAGTGAGGGAGTGGTAGACAGCGTAAAAGGTGGGCTTTCTAGTTTCTCCCAGGCCACACATTCAGCAGCAGGAGCTGTGGTTTCCAAACCCCGGGAGATTGCCTCCCTCATAAGGAACAAATTTGGGAGTGCAGACAACATTGCTAATCTGAAAGACTCCTTAGAAGAAGGCCAGGAAGATGGGACAGGAGTCAAGGCTCTAGGTGTTATTCAGAACTTTCAGTCAAGCCCAAAATATGGCAGTGAAGAGGATTGCTCCAGTGCCACGTCAGGCTCGGTGGGAGCCAACAGCACAACAGGGGGCCCTGTGGGAGCTTCCAGCTCCAAAACAAACACTCTGGATATGCAGAGCTCAGGGTTTGATGCAATACTGCATGAGATTCAAGAAATTCGAGAGACACAGGCAAGACTGGAAGAATCATTTGAGGACCTTAAGGTTCGCTACCAGAGGGATTACACATTGATAATGCAGACCCTGCAGGAGGAGCGGTACAGGTATGTGCTGGGGTACTTCGCTTGCAATCCACGGCTGTGATTGCAAAGCACCAGATTTGGGGATGGTAGTGCTCAGCAGGCTGTTCCCAGCAGCCTGATTCAATTGGATAGTTCTGTGGTCTTCTCAGGACTTTTCCCTCCCAGTTCTGCCTCTTATAAATATTGCTGTCTTGCTGATCACCTCTCTCTCTGTACAAGAAAGAGGTTGTAAGGAAAAAGGTTATTTCAAAGTGTTTTCAAGATAAAAAGTGAAGCTGAAGAGGTCTAATAAGGTGTCCCAAATCCAGGAGTACATTGATGCAATTACTGTTATCAGACAGTGCTTTGCCCTGCAAAAAAATCCTGAAAAGATTTGGATCAAAGCAAACGACAGGGAACTAATGTGGACATGATTTGACCCTGCCTTCTCCAAAACTCAGATCCATAATTACCAGAGAAAGAAACATTCCAGGTTTCTTCAGGTTCTCTAAAAAGACATGATCTTACCCATGTGCCAAAACTAAGATATCCCTTCTCTGCTCAGAAATGAAGCACTGGAAACTCAGGGAAATGAAGCTGAATTAAATGTCAGATACTGACAGTCCTCTTGTCGTGGAGATAACAGGGCTCTGGAAGCAGGTAACCCATGTTTCCATCAGCCTTCCTCTCACTGGAAAGAGTGGAAAGGTGGAACAGTTGCTGCAGTACTGCTGATCCCTGATGAAGTCAGGGAAGAGGTGACAGTGGCTTCAGTAAGGCAGCCTGGCTGGCTGCCCCCACCTCCCTGCTGAGGAAAGCTGCCCATGGAGAGGTGCTGAAGCAATACTTCGCTTTCCTTGCTGGGTGGGAGAGGCTCTCTGCAGACTGCCCTGTGCTGTTCAGCAGAACACCTGACATCCTCCCCCTCACATGCTGGGAGCAAGGGCTTGACTCCAGGCTCTGAAGGGGGAAGAGTTACTAGCTGCCCTTCTGCAGGCATCCAAGACAGGATTCGTAAACATTAAATAACAAAAGCAAGGCCCAAGCCCTCATTCTGGTAAAGGACAGCAGGCTGTTTTTATGAGGTTCTTTGTGGCCTTCATGACTTTGCCAGGATGTGAAACCCAACTGAAAGGCACAGCAGAGCTGCTGGGGGTGTGTACAGGCTTGCTGAAGTACCCGGTGCCACTTGCTGCACTGGTTTGTGCAGCATAACATATGGAGTTGCCCTACAGCTCTTTAGACATGCTGATGCCAAATCATTAGAAAAACTCTGGAAAAGGCTAGCCTGCTAGGATCTGGTGGAGACAGCAGGCTCTCAGTGTGCCTTGCAGAGCTTGGGCAAACAAAGCCAGACTAACACCACCTTCTAATCCCGCTTTGCAACAATCAGCAGTTTGACTGAAACCAGCAACCAGCATAGCAGCTTTGGTTCCAGGTGCCTCATTGTCATCAAGTCATCCCAAAGCGACGTGGAGCTGGATCTTCTGCTCTGCAGCAGAGAGGTGCTGTTGTCTGTTGCTGTGTGAGTTGTTGTTTCACACATACAGCAGCAGCCTTTCATGGTGGAATGCTAAATGCAAGCACAGCACAGCTGAAGGAGGAGCCTGACAGTACAATAGCAGACCTTGGGGACTGATGTGTGCTGTCAGCTAAACAAGCTGATTACTGCCCAGCACCTCTGAGCAAGGCTCACATAGGTCCCAATACTACGCACCATGCAGTCATATCTGTCGTGTGCCATTAACCTTTGCAGAGCACTCCCCTGAGGTCAGCCCAGACCCCAAGCACTAACCAAGGCAGCCTGGAGTGAAAAGCAGGGAGAATCTGCATTTGGCTTATAAGAGCTTAAGATAGTAATTTAGACCTGTCATTTGGAATGTTGATGCAAATTAATTAAAGGTGTGACCTTTAAAGAGGACCAGTTAAACCACACTCAGCGCCCTTGTCTGTGTGGGTAACTGCATGATCAGCAAGAGCTCATGGGTTAATCATGGTTAGGTGACTGTGTGACTGTACAAATGCAGATTCTTGTTTTTAGCTTCTGTATTTTGAACCGTCACATTGATAAAAGCCAACATCACCTTAGAAATGGAAGGTGATGTGATATGTCCAAGGGCAGAGGATGCTGCTGCCTTGGCAGGGAGGACTGGCACCTGTTCGTCCAACTGGAGCCCCTCTTGCTCCTCAGCTCTCTTGAAAGAAACTAAAAGAAGGGAAAGGAGGCTGTGGTTTAATGCTAGCAAGCCGGGGATCCAGATTAATCATAAATGGCTTTAAAAGTTGTAAATACCTCATAACTCTGCTCTGTTTATGGGAAGCTTTCAAAAACAAGCACAGAGTTGAGTTGGAGCTTAAAAAAAAGTTTTTGGAGAAGCCTTTTGCTTGTCAGGTGACACTGAGTGTTTGCATTGTACCTGGAAGCTGGAACAAAGAATGTGCCATGACATTTTCTCATCTGGTCTTTGTCCATTTCCTCTTTCTTAGATGGTCTACTATTTTGCAGGTTCTGATCTTTTTTTTCCCCTTTGTGTTTGTGCAGTTTCTGTTTATGAGCCATGGCTTGCCTCACAGGTTTTCTATGACCTCCTTCATCTCCTCCCTCCCCTCTCCCTCCTTCCAGATCTTGTCTATGGCTCCACGTGGCTGCCGCTTTGCTAACCCTGGTCTCTGAGGCAGGGACTCGCCTGTGCAGTTGCTCCAGTTGTCCCGCCGCGGTGCAGGGCTGGCAGCACCACGGCGAGGCCGGCGTGGTCTGTGCTGCCAGCCCGTGCTGGCCCCGGCCCTGCTCTGCTCCGCTGGGGCTGAGCCGCTGAGGAAGGAAGAGTCTGACCGTACTTGGCCGTCATTGTTTTCCACTGAAATGGCTTGTTGCTTATCTCATTATTGGAAGGTGGCAGTTGTTTACTGATACGAGCAGGGACTTTCTGTGCTATTGAGACTGAAATAAAGTTCCTGCTGAGTATTTTCATCTTGCTTGTCCCTTTAGGAAACTGTACGTGGCAAAATCATAAGCTCACATATTTGGAATGTGGCCAGTGTAAGGTTTTGGGTTTCTTCCCAAGCGTGACAGCCTTGGAAAGGGTATTTAGGTCTCCCATGCTCCTGTCAGAAGAAATCCTTCAGCCAAAAGGCTAGTCAATTTGTCTGGGTTTTGATGTAGTCTAATTGTCACACTTCAGTCTGTCCTCATGATGTGTTTTAAAATAGATCAAAGGAGTTAAACCTCTGAGGTTTGGGAGGGTTGGCAAGACTGTTCTGGGGTGTAGCTGGGCAGCATATTGGGCCAAGCGGGTACTCACCCAGCCAGGACAGCACCAAAACATCCCTGCAAAGCTGCCTGTCCTCCTTCCAGGGAGGCTCTGAGCTGGAAGGACAGGGATGTGTGTGGGTGTCGTGAGCAGCTCCTGCTCCCTGTCCGGAGCTCTGTCCTTCCTGTATCCTGCTAGGTAGAAGGCTTGGAGCATACTACAAGTGACTGCTGGGTTTAGCTGTTTACTCCAGTGCTGGAAGCAGTGTGTTCAGTAGCATAGAGTTGTATTTAGTGACAAATAAAGATTACATGAAGGTTTGTATGACATACTATAAAAATAAAAAGGTCCATCTTGAGAGACACCTGAGGACAGGTACTAAACTTCATTCACAGTCTACTGCAGACATCTTGGTAGCATTAGTTTGATCAGAGTTTTTTTACTCACCACAGCACTGAGTGCAGATCAAATGTCTTTTTTTATCACATCCCTCCCTTCCATGTGCTGTGTTAGCTGTGTATTTTGCAGCTATTACTTCAAACTACCTTAAAGCTTTTTTTAAAAATGAGATGGTCATAATTATGTTTCTGAGCCTTTTTCAGACCACTTTCCCAATTCCCACGCAGTGAACCTCAGCAAACGTGCGGAAATCCAACACGGCTATTTGAAATGAAGTGTTCCCACATCCCACATTTGAGCCAAGCACCCCAGCTATTTACTGTGTCTGTAGGAACAGCTCTGATGATCTCTGTGATACTAGTGACAGGCAGCATTGGTCTGCTGCACAGAGAAGTTTCTGGGCTGGAGCTTGTTCTTTTAAGGAGAAATTTCACATTTTAACTAGCAACAAAATAGTTCTTGAACTCCAGAGAGGCGTTTTCCATACATGAAGTGAAGTGGAATCTGATTATTCAGGGCATTGCTATATTCACAGACAAGTTTAGCTTGTTCAATAGACCTTGGCACCTGTGAGTTAGAGGGATGTATTTCATCTTAACCCTCTTAACAGGTAGCCTATCCCTTTTATTTCTGTAATACTCTCACTTAAATGCAAGCCAGCTTTCAACAGGGGAAACCCTGGTTCTGGGCCCTGTAAGTCACATAAACCCCTCCTTGCTTTTTAAATTTGAATACCAGTAGAAAGCAGCTGGAAAAAAATATTTTTCTAAATTGTAGATATTGGGACAAGAATTGAAAAGAAGCTGAATGGAGAATGTGTCATTTCAAAAATAAGTCAGGGCAGGATAGTGGGAGCAAGGGTGGGTTTTTTTTAAACAAGCCAGTTCTAGCAGTGGCCTGACCCAGTGAGTTCTAGAAGCGCAGGTGATTCTTGGATGCAAACTGCAGCAGTTCTGGGGCTGAGCAGAGTGGGTTGGGAACAAGATGGTTTTTCTGCAGTCTTCAGGGCAGGAAGATTGGAGCCAACCCTTCTGCTAATCATGTTCTGTTTAAACTCTTAACTACACAGATTAGCATGGTTTCCTTATGTTTCCTGTCGATTGAGGTAGTTTTGAAGTTATTAAAATACAATTGTTTCTTGTTACAGAACAGGATTTAAGCTGCTTGGCAACAGCTGCTTTATGAAAGGCGTTTATGTGAGAGGAGGTTAAAAACCACAATCATGCTATTTTCAGAAATGCTTAAGTTTCTTTTTGTTCTTTTTTCTTTAACTTCTGCTTAAGTTTCTTTAAGTTTTTCACACTGGTGAATTTTGTAATACAGTAATAAACTGAATATGTTTCAAGTAATTGATGCTGCCTTTGGAGCTTGGAGTGGCTTTAGTTGTGATTTTTTGGTTATTGGCAAGTTGTTGTCGGTTTTAAGTTGTGTGGGAACAAAGGGCAATATTAATTATCTGTGTTCCCTCTTCATTAGCCGGTCTTCACACGGCCATTCCCTTGTCAGTCTTGGGGAACCAGTTCTCTGGTGTGTCTGGGCACAGTTGCACAGCTCTTCTGGCACCTTTCTGGGCTGAGCCATGTCAGCTGGCAGTTGTCTTGGTCTCACTGCTGGTTGACCACATGCGTTTTACTGCTGCAAATTGTCATGCTGTGTCTGACTCCTCCGCAGTTTAAAGTAATATTCCATTTGGAAATAAATGAAAATTCTTCTCATACTTGTATTTAAAAATAAAACCCCAAGACTGTTTTTAAAGGCTAGCTTTTGACTACAGATTCTGAAACACCAAAAAAAAAATCTTGGAAAAAAAATGAGAGGCAGGATTTGTGTCTTAGTTTCAGAACTTCCAATTAAATTCTTCATTCTAGATAAATATTGCTTATTCATCTTGTGGTTTTTTTGTAGGAATTAAATTCAGTGGAGTCAGAAAAAAATTTAAACAAGAAATTATCTCTGTGGTTAATTCCTTAGAAATATCTTGGTTATTAGTATCAAGATTCAGATGATAAGGGCTGTGTGGTAAGCATTTTCTGTTTGTTACAATGAGTAGACAGTGGAAATCAGAGTGGAAAAAGCCCAATGGCCAGCACAGCTGTGCCCATACCTTTGTTACCATAAGAGCTACCATGTCAGTTAATTTAAAACTCTCTTAGGGAGGAGCAAAACTTTTATCTCTCAGAATTGTTGTAACTCAATTTTTTTGAGCAACCCTCTTCCTCAGGACTGCTCCTGATGAATGGACCAAACTGAAAAATAAGCCTGCAGGTTAGTGATTCATGTGTCCTTCTTACAAATAATATGATGGTATTTGCTTGTTAAGTTGCATCATTCATGAGAGATAAAGGAAAAACAAATCAAAGATCCATATGACCTCATGCAGAGCTCAGACAGTAACCGCATGTTCTCTGAGGCATCAGTCACATGTCATTTCTGTGTCATTTTTATGCCCATTACTGTTCCAAGTGTAGATGAAAATGCTTAAGAGTTAATGGTATCAGAAGGGAACTGTTTGGTTTACACAGAAGTTTGGTGAATACCTCATTCTTTTCTCATTCTGTCCTCGATTTCTTGCATCACTCAACTGTTACCATGTAATTATGTGTTTTCTCCAGGTTAGGAACAGTATCACAGTTTACCTGGTAGAAAGAACTAATTCCCAGCAAGAGGGCATTAGTGCTGGAGTGTGCTGTGTGCTGACTGAGGCAGCCATGCTGGTTTCAGTACACAGGCCATGGTGTTCATTGCTTGGTTGTCACTAGGGTCATTTTGCCATCCTCTTCTCATTAAAGCCATTGTACCATGTGTTGTCATTTCTAGATGTGAAAGACTTGAAGAGCAGTTAAATGACCTGACTGAGCTCCACCAGAATGAGATCCTCAATTTAAAACAGGAGCTGGCCAGCATGGAGGAAAAGATTGCCTATCAGTCTTACGAGCGAGCCCGGGACATCCAGGTGGGTTACAGAAGCAAGGACCCAAGTCCTGCCCTCTGCCTGCTCCTGCAGGAACTCATTCACTTCTGAAGTACGCCTGCACTTCAGTATTTGATTTTAGTCATTGTGGCTTTATTGCTAAACTGCTGCATTCCAAAAGGTCCTTATTCCATCTCTGACCTGTGGGAGGCCCTTCTACAAAGCAAAGCAGCTGCTGACCCTGACAGAGAAAGGCCTATTCAGAAACAAGTCTCTTGACTATTTTAAGTACTTGCTGTGGTAGTTTTAACAGATATCTCAGTTTTGATTGCTGATGGGAAATACTTGTAATGTGAGCAGAGAGTTGTAGGTTAAGAGTTCTCCCTTTTTCCTGCCAAGGTACTTCAGCCAGGTGATTTCCTCTGAAAACCAAGCAGGCTGTGCTGTTCACATACCAGCTGCAACTCCTGTTGTCAAACATTCTTCCTGGTCACGGCTGTGTGGGGCCACTGAGCAATTCTGTCCTGTGCTTTCAGGGGTCTTAACCAAGGAGAAGCCCTCATGTTTCATTGACCCCCACAGACATGATGCAATGAGAGATGTAACAGGTGACAATGACCTTTAAGTTAAATTTAGTCAGTGTCTATGGACAGTGGTACAATGGCCTCTGGCAATGTAAACAGGAGGATCTCCCTTGGGGGAGTGTTACAATAGTCAGCTTTTGTTCTCTTCTCTTAAGTTCAGATGGCAGGAAGATTGAACTGAAGTAGGGATTTCTCAACAGCTTTTTTTTAATCTTCATTTTCTGATTCAGTGCTTTTAGTGTAAACATAAAAGTTGGGACAGCCTATTTCTCAGCACTGCTGGGGAAAGAGAAGTGTTAAGTTTTGTTGTATGAAAAACTATTTAAGCGCATGGGCTGATGTTGCAGAGGAGCTGTCCTGGTTCCTTTTTTGGTGATCAGTCTGGGAAGGACTGCTGCAGACTTGCATATCATACTTGCAGTTGGCCTATGTGTCTGGAAAAGGTGACTCTGAAGGAAGATAAGTGGAAATATTGTAACTTGGTATCTTCAAGACCAGAAGTCTCTCTTGGTGTTAAGGCCTGGAAACTTCTCTCCTTCTCCCTAGCCCCCTGTGTTGCATGTTACCAGTGTTTTAGTGCAGGTTGGGTTGGTCCAGTTGGGGTTCAGCCTGTTGAAAAGGTTTGACAAATCCCCGAGTCTGTGGGGCTTTAGAGAGGTAGATTTGTGCAGGGTAGTCTTCTCCTTCCACCTCCTTTCATTTTGCCTCTTCCTGTAGACAGTTCCATAAATATCATGCTTGCTTACCTTTCTAGATGTCTGTCCCCAGCCCTCACAGCGTCAGCTGGAGCTGTGCCAGTGCCACAGCTTGCTGCAGTTTGGAGAAGATCTTCTTCCTGCAATGGCAGCTGTGCAGTCCCAGCCCTAGTGCCCCTCAGACCTTTCCCTGAGCTCACAGCTCACTAAGCAAGCAGGACTCAGCTGAGCCTTTGGTAGTTATTTTTGTTGAAGTCGTTTTCTGCAAGGTTGCCTAGTTTTCTGCAAAGGGGTCAGATACGCACAAGTGACTGCAAGACAAGTGATGGAAGTTGAGGTTCTGGGAATGCGCATCCCAGAAGAGGATGAAGATTTCTGGCTAGGCACAGCACCTTTATCCTCTCAGTGGCCTCTTGGAACCAAAGCTGAAGTAACCAGATAGCTGAGTGGCCCCCGTTGTGGGCAGAAGCTGTGGGGTTCCCCAGCTGGCATCTCCATGTCATGCCTGCTGGGTGTGGGTGAGGTGTATTGCAGGCTGCAGTGCCCAGTCAGCAAGGGGCTCCTCACCTCGGATACGGGAAATGGCCCGGCTTCCTCTGCAGGGCAGGAGCTCGGTGCATGAGCGGCGTGAGGTGTGGGGATGCTGGTCCTGGCTTGGCCTGCTTGGTGAGGTAACAGCTGTGAACTTGAGTGACCCAGCATGTGCTCTTGCCCACAGGAGGCACTGGAAGCATGCCAGACGCGCATCTCCAAGATGGAGCTGCAGCAGCAGCAGCAGCAAGTGGTGCAGTTGGAGGGGCTGGAGAACGCCACGGCCAGGAACCTACTGGGGAAGTTCATCAACATCTTGCTGGCTGTCATGGCTGTCCTCCTCGTCTTCGTCTCCACTGTGGCCAACTGCGTCGTGCCCCTGATGAAGACTCGCAATAGGACGTTCAGCACTTTATTTATAGTGGTTTTCATTGCCTTTTTGTGGAAGCACTGGGATGCCATCACCGGCTACTTGGAACGATTCTTGTCTCCCCCTAGATGATGGTGGCAGGACTGGGCTGCGCCGCTCCCTCCTGGCGCTCTTGGTGAGCAAGTGTGGCAAAGATTAGTCAGCAACTACTCCGCTGAAGTTTTAAAGTGTCCGAGTGAATTTGTTTACATTTAGAATAACATTTTTTCTCTGCAAGATGCATTGCAATAGTATTTTTTAGATTTTATTCAAGAACTCTTTTGGCGAGAATCCTGGATAATTTTTATGTAGCATGGTTCTCTTTGGATGCAAATCTTAAGATTCTTTAAAGTGTACAAAAGAAATGAATAAAATACAGAAATTTGGAGCATACCAATGGGCAATTTAAATTGTGGCTTGAACTACTGTACTGAACCGGTCAGGAAGAAGAGAACGTGGTTAGCTTAAGATGAGCAAAGCTCAATCTAGTGCACAGCCTTGAATGATGGTACCACAGCAAACCTGTAACACTAAACTTTTACTGTGAAGTCTGCTCACATTCCATGTCCGAGTGTATGCGTTGAGTGGTTTCTTTACTTAACAAGAGAAAAACAACAACTTGTGGATCCCTCTTCCAGCTCAGCATCTGGGTTCGCCGTTTGTGCTAACCTGACTTCAGTAACTTCTGTAAGGCTGGCTAACTTGGCTGAGTATATGGAGTGGAAGCCTCATGCCATACACAGTAACTGCACAGTCGTGCTACAGTATTTTGAAGTAGTCCTTGAAATACTTACCTTTAAGCAGAAGCCCTTGGTCGCACTTTTAAGGTTTTTTTTTTTAATATATGTATATTCACAGATTTAAAAAAAATCCGAACAGCATACTTGAAGAGTGTAATACTCAAACTCTCAGTGCTTCCTTATTGTTTCTAATAGGATTTTTTATTATTATTATAATTATAATTATTATTATTATTGGGGGTTTTTTTTGGAAGGGGTTGGGAGGGTCATTACTTTTTTTTCTTTCAAATAAAGAAGAGATGTTTTTAAATGAAGAAATGCGTGAATAATTGTGAGCCGTCTTGTCCTGAAGCAGTTCTGAGGAGGGCAGAGAGCAGTTTCTAGTGTCAGCCTGTTGAACGCAGCACTGTCCATATGCCATTTGTCTGTCCTCCTGAATATCAAGATGCAGCATCATGGAAAACATCTGTCTTCTCCACACCTTTTTGTCATGCAAGGCTTTTTTTTCCTTTTCCACATGTGAAGGATGGTATGTTTGTATTTTTATTTGCATGTCATCTCTCATTCCTGGCCTCAGGATAAGAGCAAGGAATTTCTGTTCATCTCTTCCTAGGGAAAAGACAGGTTCTTTTGAGGAAAGAAATACTGACTCTAACAGTCCGCTTAACAGAATAGTTATCTCAAAACCAGTTCTAATTTAAATTTAAAAACCCTGAAAAGTGAAACCAAAGTTTTCCTCCTGTCAGGCTCTGATAAGATTATTTGTGTGTCTGTGGTGTGCCATCCTCTTTTTCAGCCACAGGGGCCAGCACTTGGTGCAGACACCTTTGCAAATCTCTGAAGGAAATGTCAGCTTCAAATGTAACCTCAAGTCCTCACAATGTGCCATTCCTGGTGACCTGTTGGTACAGGCAGGCAGCCCTCAAGTCCAGGGAATCTGTGTTCATTCTGTGCTGGTTTTTAACTGCTGTCCCTTTTACCATAACAGTCCCAAGATTCATCTTTTGTCTTCATGAAATCTTAAAAAACTCCAGGATTCTGTCAAAACCATTTATGGGGTTTAGTTAGGTCTTAACTGTTTTCCTTCCTTCCAGGAACAACTTCCCTCTAGGAATCAGATGTTGCCCAAGTGACCTAAACCAGCTGAAATCATACAAGGGCATGTATGGGACATGTACAATGTATATATACACACATACATGGGCATTGTGCCATGATGCAGATTCTGGGTTCTGAGAAATTCCCTCAAATGAGGTTAATACCTTGAGTGTTTTCTGATTGCCAGCAAAGGCAAGCCCTGCACTGTCCAACCATCTTTCTTCCTCCAGGGGTTCTTTTCTTCTGCAGATCACAGGAAACTCAGGTGCCCTTCCCCCGGGGATCCCAGTACACCTCTCTGTCACCATGTGCACTAATGTGCTCCTGTCCTAACTAAAGCACAGATTGCCATTTGCAGCTGACTCAAGCCAAAACTGCTTGTGCTTTCTGCAGTGCCACAGCCAGAGCAGAAGTGTGTGGCCATTCCCTCCTTTGCTCCTGGCTCCAGGAGGCTCTTTTCTAGTGACTCACATTCCTTGGATAACTATCAGCTTCCCATTATGCAGGTTTTGTCAGAAACAAATACGTGAATAACAGTGAGGACTGATTTGGCACATAACTGAAATGCTCTGTTGCCTTTTTTTCTGCAACCCGGCCTTTATACATCTTTTTCTCAGTCTTGTTCACACTATAATTGCGTAAGGTAGGTTCTTACGTGGTCTAATAAGAAAGGAGTTAAATGCCAGTGGCTCTGGACACTCAGTGTCTGTAGTGTTTAAGGAAGTGTTTGTCCCTCTTCTTTATATCCTAATTTCATTTATTTTCTCAACTCTGTCACATTCAGTAAATACCATTTGCTAGCTTTCCAGAAAGTGCAGGCTTAATAAAAACTGACATCTCAGAACTCTTTGGTGAAGGCCATATACATATGGGTCTGGACAAAGTGTCTGTCTCTTTCTCTCTCAACAGTTACTTCCATTCCAGAAAGCTGTCTGCAGTAACATCATGTGTGATGCTGCATCCACTTCTCATATCCTAACACAACTGCCATGTTTTGCCTTTTGCACTAGCAGAACGTTTTGGGGTTTTCCTCCCTCTTCAGTTTGAAGTCTGTGATGATTTCTGGTAGCTTAATGATGATGTTGTTGGAAATGTGATTCTAGCTTTAAAGCTCCCTCTCCTTGTACATGGTTGTGTTTGCTTTCCTGATGGAGTGTTTCTGGATGACGCGTAGAGGAGTTTCCGCTGTGGATGTGTGTGTGTGAGTACCTTTAATAGTCTCCTTTGTAGATAAAAACTTTTTAGTGCCCGTCTCTGAGTTGCAGAATGCCTCCCAAAACAGTTCATATTCGGAGTTGAAGTGATTCAGAAATTGCTTAGATGTGTTTAGCACATACTACCTTGTCACATAAAAAGGGAAAAATGTAATGGACTGTGTAAGTTCCAAGAGCAGCACCTCCTCACTAACATTTGAGGGTTCGAGTGAAGTTCATCTGTTTCCCCCATTCTCTTCAATATAAAGAAGAAAAAGAAAATCTTGATGCAAAAAAATTTACTTTAAAAATTTTACAAAGTTTTTTTTTCCTCTCAGCCTCATTAGTTTAGTTCAGTGATACTCAGCATGCTCCCAGCAGTTACTCTGTTGGTTTTTTCCAGTCCCATGCGTGCTTAGGTGGGATCAGATGAACTGTTGACTTACGTACGTGTTACACTGGGACAGGAAAGCACTGTCTGTCAGCTTTGAAAATATGCATTTTTTTTTAATTAAAAAAAAAGAAAAGGCATTATAACAAAAGAAGCCAAGCTACAAAGGGTTCAAGAGTGGGTAGTTTTTTAAATTTATTCTGAAAGTGGCTAAAGAGTTACAAACCCTGTGTGTCTGTGTTGTGTATGCCAGGTGGTATAGTTGTAGGCAATTGACTTAGCTGTAAGTGTGTTTTAAAAGTGTAAAAAAATAAACAGAAAAACTCACTTGCACGGGTTGAAAAGTACAGAAATGACACTTGTGAACGTAACACTGTAGTTTATAGATCTTAAGCTGCTAATTGTTGAGAGAGATTTACATCTGTCTTGTCTGATTGTCACAGATTTATCTGTGGCACTTTTACTGTATATAAAAAACTTTAAATAAAGACCTCAGCTATTAACACCAGTCTAGTTTGGATCTTTGCAGAGGAACAGGGGCAGAGGGAGGGAGGTACTGTCGTGGAGAAGAAGAGAGGTGTGTCAAAACTGCTGAGCCCTTAGAGCTCAAAATGTGAGCAAGTTTTCCATAGCTCTGTTTGTCAGACTTTAGCCTGCACTCAGCCACACACCACTAGGGCACAACGAGCATAAGCTGCTGTCCATGTCTGGTCTTTGCAGGTAGAGGAGAGGAGCAGCAGCATTGCATTCATTGCATTCATGCTCACTGATCCCTTCCAGCCCCCTTGTGCCTGGGACAGCCTCTGGCAGGGTCCCTGCGGGCACACGAGGGCTCTCTGTGTCTCTGCCTGCCTCCCTGCCACACTGTGACTTGGTTTGCAGGGGCTGCAGTCAGGTGAGATGACTTCCCCAGGAAGTGTGTGTCTTGGGAGGACCAGAAGTTGGTCCTGTATTTTCCCACCACTGGTCTGTGACCTGCCCGGTCCCAGATGAGAAGGGCCCTTGCTTTTGTGGACTTTGTCCTTAAGGGATTTCAGGGCCCACTCTGTGTGAGCTGCATATTTAGAGGCAGGTGCAATTGTAGCATCACCCATGTGTCTCAGGGAGCTTGTGATGGAGCAGTTCCAGGTCTGGCTCAGCTTGGATGAGGAAGGCTGCAGCTGGCAGGACAGCACTCTGCAGCAGAAAGCTCCCTCTCCCTGAGCAGAGGCAAGAGACTGCAGAATGCTGGTTGAGCCACCACTCTAAACAGAGGTATTTTGGCTACTGTGTTTCATAGAAGAATTTCTGAATCCTTTATTATTTGTACAGCCTGGAAGTGAGCAGATTCCTCGCTGGTGTGGAGAAGATACTCGTTCCTCTTAGTGTTTTGGTCATGTGGTATCAGGAACAAAGGACCAAGAAGGGAATGGAAACAGCATTTTAAGGAGAAAAGTACCAAGTCCTTCACTCTCTTTTCACAGAGTACTGTAAACCCAGCAAGAGATCAAAAAGCAAAAGCAGCTGTTTGCAGGATTTTTATCCCCTGTAATCTCCTCAAAAGCAGAATGTAAATTCCAGCAGTTTATGGATGAAGCGAGTGCATGTTCCTGCTTTTGCTAAAGCTGTCTGGCTCAGGACGGGACATGGTTGTGAGGGCAAATGGTTCTGCATTCTTTTGGGGTGGTCACCTGAGAGGTGCTGGCTGTGGCTCAGGACCAGCAGGGGAGCATGATGATCAAAGGTGAAAGCATTGGCCTTCTACTCCCATGTCAACAGATTTAATCTGATAATTTAGGGGATTAGGTGGTGTTACTCAGCTTTTTGGTTAGTCTTTGAGAAGTGGTTTGATAGCTCCACCCAGGTCCTGGGGAGCAAACAGGGATATGGCAAGGGTACAGCCATGCTGGATTGCAGCAGTGGAGGTGAGGAATTGGCTGATGTTTCTCACCAGTGCAATTCTCCCCGGCCAAATAACTCCACCTCGATGTGCTAATAGTGGAAATTTTTGCAAACAGCCACCTCTCTACCACAAAATACCTGTCTTCAAGTTGTTCCTTAAACACCAAATCCACTGGTGTATTCTCTGCCTTTGGAACAGCCTTGTGCCAACCCTGGCCAAAGGGGAAAAAGTAAGTACTATTGCCTGAGGAGAAAGGCCAGAGTAGGATGGGAAGGTGCAGTGTGTTTTCAGCCCTCCTCCTCGGTGCAGCTGTTCCTGTAGCCCTGCCTGCTTTCAGCTGACATTCTCCTTGCCTTGCAACCAAGAGGTCTGAAGGCATTCAAAAGTTTGTCCACTACACATTCAAAACAGCATCCTCAGATTGGGGTCACCTCAGGCTCCAATTCATTGTTTGAAAAACACCTTTACGCCTAGTTGTGATCTGTAGGAAGGAGGACCCCTGAGAGCCTGTGTGGCCAGGACAGAGAAACAGATGAGTGTGACACCACATTGCCCTATCTGGTCAGTCAGCTCCTCAGTTCCACCTGATTCTGGAACTACTGACACATCTGCACATCACCGACATGCTTCCCCAGTCCCTGAGGGTGAACAGAAGCTCTGGGCCAAGCCAGCTCCTGTTCCTCCTCAGCTCTGCTGGACATGCCCATGAAGGGGATGGTGCTGACACAGACGAGCAGACTGAGGGGGAGGCAGCTGCTTCATTTGCTCTGGGAAGGAGCTGTGACCGGAAAGCATGGCTCATCCTTGTCTCAGCCACACCCTGCGAACTAAATGGGGTATTTTGCAAATTGACATCCTGCTTACCTGGGCAAAGGATCCTGAGAAGAGAACAGGGATTGCATGAGGAGCATGTGACATTTCACTGATGGAGCACTCCTCCGCAGAAAACCTCTTCAAGGAAGCAACATCCCTCGACACTCCTGATTGTTGTCTCGCACATCTTGAAGCAGTTACGATCCTTGGCACAGGTAGAATAGCCCTGTCCCACACTCCTCAGGAACTTGGGATATGTTCCTCCAAAACTGTTTCTTTGAAAGATCATTCGCTTATTTCAGACCAGCTCCCCACCTCCATAGGGCACATCGGCATTTCCGTCCACCTTTGAAAACAGACTGGCAGGTAGGTATCAGCAGGCATTCCCTCTGTTCCGTCCATTGCTTTCCCACCTGGCAAAGGCCGGTTGTTGCTGGAGCGGCCAGACGGGCCCAGGCGGGGCTGAGCCCTCGCTACCCTGAGCGCCCAGAGCCGGGCCAGGGGCTGCCGGGGCCGGCGGCTCCCGCAGTTCAGCCGGGGCAGCTGCCGGCCTGTGCGTGGATGCAGACAAAACCTGCCCCTTCGAACTCCGAGTTCTCCGCCGGAGCAGGGGCTGGGGCGGCCAGGAGGGAGCGGGACCGCTTGCACGGCACTGGGACGCTGCTGCTGCGAAGTTACAGGGATGGGAGCTGGACTGGCTGATGGAGCCCTTTTGACCTCGGAGTTGGTGGAGAGGCCCTGACAGCCCTGAGGGCTCCGAGGCTCCGACCCGAGCGACCCCGCGGGTCCCGCCGCCCTGAGGGGCTCGCGCCGCCCTCGGCCCTGGCGCCGCCTGGCGGCGGTGCCCGGCACTGCGCGTGGGCGCCGCCCGCGGTCTCAGGCGCCCTCTGGCGGCCACGCGCGGGCAGCGCGGGCGGAGCCCCGGGTCGTCCGTCCGTCCGTCCGTCCGTCCGTCCGCAGGGTGTGACAGCCCTGCCCCTGAGCCCGCGGGGCCGGGCTGCGCCTGGCAGCGGCGGGAAGGGGGGCACAGGCCATGGAAACGGGCACCGGGAGCAGGGCAGCTGGCACAGCTGCTTGCAGGCTCTGCCGCTGACTGCTCGGTGCAGCGGGAGGGGATGTGAGGACCCGGACCTGCTCCGGGGCACCCCGAACGTACAAACAGCCCTGCCAGGCAAACGTCCCCACGGCTCCATCGCCGGGCTGCGGGCAGCAGCTGCAGCAGCACATCAAAGTCCCTGCGCAGGTCCTGTTGGGCAGGACCCCTCTCCCCCGTGTTTCAGCATCACTACAGCAGTAACTCAGGGGTTATTACTGCTCAGAACCAGTCCTGTATCATGTTGGCTCAGGTGAGGAACAGCCTCTCCCCGCTCAGGTTTGCAGTCCCTCTCCCGAGCCTGCACAGAACAGCCAGCTCCATTGTCCGCGAGGGAAGGGAATACAGCTCTGCAATGCCTCATTGCTCCCTGCTCTGGAGGGAGCCATTCCGAAGGGTAATTGTTCATGGGACATGCTTGATGGCTCTCAAACCAGCAGTCACATAAGGCTGAATGCTCTGCTTCTGTTGTTAAGCATGGCTTAACATGTGATTATAGTGAAAATCAGTCATTTGTCTGATCTGGACCTTTCTTCTCTCCTCAAAGTGGGGCTGCAGTCTACAAAGATTTGCTGACGAGCTCCTCCCTGCTTCATCCACTGCAGCTGTGCTGGGCACTCGGGCCCCATCTCCTGCTGTTGCCTCTCCTGTTCCCATTGCCATTGTGGTGTCTTTGCTGGCAGTTCTGGCTATAGAGGCTTGGTGTCTCCTCTGGCTCTCAGACAACGTGCTGTCCTGTTTGCTGGCTTGTCCCAGAAACAAAGGGGAAACCATACTGATCAAGGCTACCCAAGGACCAGCCTCAGCCCCGCTCTGTTGGAGTGGTGTCCCCACCTACAGAGCTCACACACAAAGGAACTTTTTCTTGGATGCAGGGTAGCTTCCTAAGAGAAAAAAAATTTTAAAATCATAAGAGAGTTTGAGGTTCTTTGAGAATAAGACAGAGAGGGCATAGGAACAGTGGCTACGTTGATAAATTCCCCATTTCCTGACATGGGCTGGGAAGGAGGGACCCCTGCAGTGGCAACACTGCAGAGTGATGGGGGCTGGAGTTTTGGAGGTGGCAGACAGGCCAGCTCAGCAAGCACATGGTAGTGCAAACAGAGCTGGCCAAGCTGCCTGTGCCCCTAGGGCAAGATAAACTTTCAGAGGTTCAGCCTGAAGATGTTCTCTCCTATTAGCAAAATGCCTGTCATCTTTGTGCCACATCCCCCTCTGAGGAGTTGCCAAGAGCTGCACCTTTTTCCAGGTGTTACTTATGTAACATGTGATGGAGAATCTGCTGTCCCTGCATATCTCATCAGGGCGATGGTGAGGCTCAGCTGGTGGTGGACCACTGCCTCCCTCTGAGATGAAGGCATTGAGAAAGGTCACAGGCCCAGAGACAGCCAAGGCCAGCCAGGACTGCAGTGATCCTCCTGGTTACACTGCTCAGACCAGAGGCATCACACTGGGGTTTCCCCTTGCTGAGGTATCTCCCTGCACTGAGATCAGGGACAGGGTGGGACGAGGTCAGTACAGGGTGGCCCGGCATAGTCTGGGAGCCAGCAGCCCTGCTGAGGCCACCAGCAGCTCAGGGAGCCAGGGCAGGAGCAGGGCAGATTGTGCTGGTGCCCCGAGTGGCACTGTCCCCCAGTGACACCAGACCACGTCCAGGCTGCAGGCATAGCCTGAGCACCAGCAAAGGTCTGATGGCCAATGGGGGCCCTAAGACTCACTGCCTGCTCCACTCACAGCAGCACTTCAAGGCCCCACCAGACGAGTCCCCTTTTGCTCCCAGAGGTGAGAGGTCTGGTGCAGGCTTTGGGCAGGGAGAAGGTGCAGAATAGAGCAGGAACTGGCTGGCTTTTCTTGTCGTGCTTCCTGTTTCCACTGCCTGTGGCCATCCCTCCTGTCTGAGACCAGACCGTGGTTTCTAAGGATGCTGGTTTTGCTTCTCTGTTAGCCTGCTCCAGCCCTGACTCACTTCCTTTCCCACCGCTGTGCCTTTGGGAATGCTGAAGGATGTCCTTTTGTGGGCTCCCATCCTGGAGGCTGGCAAAGCAGGGGCTTCAGTGCTTTGCTCCGTTTCCTCAGCACAAGCAATCTTGTCAGCTTGTCAGGTTGCCGGCACAGGCGGAGGTTCAGGAGGTGCCCGTGCTCCCCTAATCGCTGTCACCCCATGGCCTCCTGAGAAGCAGTGAGCCAGCACTAATCAGTGACTGGGTTTGTTTTGTTTATTGTTGGCTTTCAGCTTGGGGGCTCTTGCCCAGGTTTGGTTTGTTTTTGTCTGGAGCATCTGGACCCCCAGAGCGTTTCTGACGTGCAGGTAGTTGCCACAACATACAGGTGGTGACAACCCATCCCTGCCCTTGCAGGGGAGCTTTTGTGAAGGGCTGAAGATTTTCATCTGAGTGAGTTTCTAACACATGCTTGGAGCTCTGGGTAAGAACGTGTTAATTGATATTCAGGGTTCCTGCCAAGCAGCCTGGGAGGCCAGCCTTCCTCCAGCCAGGCATGGGGAGGTGAAATTACAGGGTCTCTGATGGCATTGCCTAAGGTCTCTTGGAGAGGTGGGAGACATGTTGGAGCATCTGCCATCCTCCAGTGTGTCCCCTCTGTCCTGTGAGGGGCAGATCAGTTTTCGTCATGGTCAGAAAAAAAAAAAAATCACAAAGCCTGGTTGCTTTTCTACCTTGAATAACTATCATCTTTGACAAGCTTTGTCTCTTGGCTCCCAGGATACTTCCAGCTGAATCTAATGCTGTTGATTTGATAATATATCTAATCTGACTTTCTTGAAAATGCCCAGTGTATCAGAGCTTCTGTTTTCTTACTTGAACTGTCTTCCCTCTTTGCCTTCTTTCTCTTTCCCAGCTGGGGCCAATCTGTCCGGGAAATAGTCCAATTTATTTCCATCTGATGGGAGCGGATCCCAGCTCCATTCCTTCCGTCTACTTCAGAGTTGAAATCAGCCTAGGTCATTATTTCGAAATCCCTCATTTTCCTGCTCTGCATATTTGCTGCAGCTTTTTTCCCTCATCAGAGGTATCAGTGGAAACACCTCTAAATATCTCTTTCTGAGGGGTCTTCCCAGAGCAAGCATCATGCAGTCACATGACATGGATGGTTGAGGTCCAGACAAGGTGTTCCCCACATTTTAGACCTTTCTGTGGTCTGAGCAGGAGCACCAGTATCCCATGTTGGATAAAAAACTAGCAGGTGTGGGCCAAGCCTCAATCTCTCCACAATCATCCCTAAGGGCAGAGGCACACAGCACTTTCTGTCCTGTGGCTCTCGTGGCTGCCAGTCGCCACGTGGGACACCAGGTCTCCGTTACTCAGCAGCATGTGGCTGACAGATCTGTGTGCTTTTGCCCCCGAGGGGTCCCCTGGATGGGCCCTGGAGCTGGCAGCTGGCTCTGCCAGGGTGGGGCCACCAGTGCTGCTCCCCAGTGCTCAGCATGGGGAGGGATTTGCTGCTCTGCTCCACTGCTGTCCTCCACTTGCCACGGTGCCTACCTGGGGCTGCAGCTGCACCTCTGAAATGGGCCCTGAGCTGCTTCTAACTTCATTGCAGTGATAAGAGAATCACAGCTGAATTGTCCAGTTTATGGATCCCCAACCTAATTAACTGTGATTGATAAGCCACTTCCAGAATAAACCACACTACAGGCTTATCTGTGTAATCCCTGTTTATGTGTTTAAAGACTGACAGGAGAGCCAAAAAAGAAAAAGAAGAAAAGGAAAAAAATCCAGATACAAAAATAAGGGCTGAAGATGCAGAGTGGTGTCTTGAAAATTTAATTTAGCAGAGAAAATATCCCTTATAAAATCACATTATTAACTGCTGTCAAGTGACAGCCATTTGGCCTTCACATGCTGTGGATGAATTCAGCCAAGTTGTGTCAGACTGCTCTGAAGTGTGGTGTGTGCCATGACCCAGGCCCTTCCCTGGGCTCTGGGTGCATAAAATCTGCATGATTGCTCTGCAATGGGGCTTGTCGGAAGGGACTGCAGCTGGGTTATGAATCACTTTAATTTGTCATGTGAGCTGGTTTCACACCAGCATCTCTGGAGGGAAAATACTGGAAAACTGGGGGAGGGAGGAGAGGGGAAATGTCAGATGCTACCCTACCTACCCCCCCCACCCTGCCTTCTTGATGGAAATTATTTTCCCTCTCCACCAGCTAATGACTAGTCCTAATTTAATAGGATGAGAGAAGTGGCCAATATAAAATGTATGTGTTTTGTTTTCACTTCTGAGTCTAGAGTGGCCACAAGTCATAGTCTGTAATGATGGGGGGTGTTATCAGTCACACAATCTGACATTTTGCCAAAAGGTCTCTTTTGTCTCTTGTCTGAAGTGTGAAAACAAGGGATGCTGTTTCTTGTGTTCTATAAAGAAAAATGTGGGTTGCAGAGCCTTAAGGAGCCATTAGATGAAGGAAACCAAAGAAGGAAAGAAAAGTCAAGACCATTTTCTTCAGATAATTACACAAATACTGGACCTCTAGGGACACTTAATGGAAAACATTTTAGGAAGCACCTGAAAATCTGCCATGGAAATTTCCTATCCTGGCCATCCCATTGTCTCCTGCATCCTTCACTGGGGTAATCTTGAGAAAAATCAAAGATTCAGTTAATGATTTGATTTTTCCTTTATTTTGTATTTACTTATTCAGTTGCTGCTAAGGACAATAAAAATGAAATTACCCACTCCTGACTGAGTTCCCTCAACACTTAGGTAAAGTACAGAATTATACAAAACTTGTAGATTCCCACTGCATATTATCCCAAGCAGCAAAAGCATAAACCAAACATAAGCCCCTCCATGGAGACAAATTATTCACCCACCAAAAGAATTACTCACTGTGGGCAAGTAGACTTTTAAAAGGTTGATTTTTAAGCCTGCAGATGAATGTTACAGCTGGTAAGAATTCATTAGTTAGTGAATCTGCAGCAAAGGAAAAGATAACGAGACAGAGATTTGTTTTTTTTTCTAAGTGGAAAGGGTCCTACATTGTGATGCTGGAAAATGAATGCCCTGGTCTCTTCCTTTCTCAAATCAGGAAAGTGTTTGGTTGTCTGTTTTAGCTTTAAGCTCACAATAAGGTCTCCTGAAATTACAGAATTAGTGTTTTCTTCAATAGTGTGGTATCATTAGACGTCTCAAGAGACAGCTGCCCCTAGAGAGGGGCAGTGAGTGCAAAGGTACAATCCAAACACCTTTTCCAGTGCTCTCCCTCAGCTGGCTGCCTCTCCTCTCCGGGTGTGCCCAGAGCCAGGGACCTGTTGGCCACTGTACAGCCTGGTTTGTGGCTCTGGTGGCACCTGGCAGCGTCAGGGCTGAGAAACAAAATCCATCTCCTCTGGTTGTCCAGCCAGCCAATCCCTCAACTCTGCCCAACAAACTGTTCCTCTGGCCTTGCAGCTAGCAGCTCCTCACAGCAGCACGCTGCAGTCCTGGTAAACAACATATGTGAGAACGAGCTGGTGGAGCTGCCATAAAGACTTTTGCTTCTTCCAAATCCTGGCTCCCCCACCACACACAGACCTGCTGTTTGAGCAAGCAGAGCCCGCCTCTTGGCTGCATGCACGGGGAGGCTGAAATGCAGCGTGCGGTGCCTGTGAGTGCCCAGAGCCCCTGCGGAGGGACGGGCCAGGTGTGCTCCCCTGGTGTGCCAGGTGTGTTCACCTGTGTGTGCCTGCTGTGCTCCCCTGGTGTGCCAGGTGTGCTCCCCTGTGTGTGCCAGGTGTGCTCCCCTGGTGTGCCAGATGTGTTCACCTGTGTGTACCAGGTGTGTTCACCTGTGTGTGCCAGGTGTGCTCC
>VXBQ01015555.1:129053-159591 GCA_013400175.1 Phainopepla nitens
CGCTTCGCCGAGATCGAGGAGACGATCCGGGCCGCCCGCAACTCCTGCTTCGTCAGCCCGGCCGCCGGCATGGTTACCGTGCTGGACAGCGTGGTGCAGGGCACCGGCCCGGCCTGCGAGAAGAGGAATATACAGGTACGGCGAGCACCTGCCGGGGCGAGGGGACGCGGAGAGCCGGCAGCCGGCGGGGGACAGCGGCCCCATCTCGCCGTGTCCCGTCCCGCGGCCGCTGCTGTCACTTCTCCCGAGCTGGAGCGCATCCCCCGCTTCCCTCTGGCGGGCGGGTGAGCCCCACACCCCGCTGCCCTCTCTGCTCTCCCCTGAGACCCTCCCGCCTGCTCGGGGATAGCATCGTTCCCGGTGGTCGCCGGTGCCCCACTCCTCGTGGGTGCCCTGCGCGGCCGGATGGGCATCACCAGCCCCGTGTCCAGTCCCGCGGCGCACAACCCTGCCACAGACGGCACACAGGCTGCCTTGGCTCCCTGCGTTCGTGGCAGAAGTTTGCCATTGTCAGAATTTGTTACTGAGTGGCCGTAAGTGTTAGCGCGAGACAGAGTCGCCCGTTTGCCTTTTCACCAAAAATATGCGATGCTTTGGAAAAAAGAGAGAGGAAAGGGCTGCTTTAACGCTGCATTTTTCCCTTCCTCTGGGATGAGTGCACAGCTCGGCTCCATCAGAGATCATGAAAACATCTGTTTGATTTCAGAGGCAAGATAGAGCATTTGGGCTTGGGCTTCCCTGTGCAATGCCAGTGGCAAAGAGAGAAAGGTTTCCCATGGTAACCGGAGTGTTTAGTGTGGCATCTCCACTCTGTGGTAAAATATGTAGTCTTAATGCACTTGGTTCATAGACCTACTCTAGCAAAGTTGAACAGTTTTTCCCTGGTGGCAAAGTACAAGCTGCCTGACAGCCAGCAAATCTAGTAGTTGGAGCTAATTCCACAAAGACTGGGTGTGTTAAACACTGGAGCTCAGTCCTGACATCTTGGCATGGTCACGGCTCTCAGAGGATTCACTGGGAGTCAGGAATCCTATTTACAGGATGTGAAGGCACCCGCAGCTCTTGCTGGCTGTGGCTGGTGCTCAGCATCCTTGCAGAGCCCCTCAGCCCTGGGCGGGATCGAGATGTCTGCCAAGGCTGGTCGAGCGTCAGGGCTGGGGCTGCTGGAGGTGCTTGGGAAGTGAACAAACAGCCTGGTCATAGCTGAAAGACAGTGGCAGAAGCACCCATCACCTTGAGCTTCCCCAGGACTGCTGTGGAGATACAGTTTTTTCTAACTTTTGTTCAGTAAAGAAAATAATCATGACTAACAGCAGTCTGCTGATGTTGAAAGTAGCAGACATTGTATCCAGTAAGTTATTTAGACAGCTAATTCATGAGTGACTCAAAGGATACCAGGCACAGATGAGATTTCACTCCATCTTTGGTCCTGGCCTGTCACACCCTTCCACTGTAATACGTGTTCCTGGCAGCACCTTCCTCTTCAGGTACTACCTGGCTAGGCAGGGAGGCTGACCAGGAGCCTGTTGTCATGATGCCATTAAGGCTGAGAAGGATGCCATGTTCTCGAAGGGATGAGGGTCAGGGGAATGAGCTAAAATAACTGAGCATTGCCAAGCCATTGGTAGTCAGTGGGAACCCCTTGAGTTTGCAACTGTGGCAAGATCAGGCTGCAAAAAAATTTGCTCATGTGGAGAGAGCAGTGAGACCAGTGGTGATATAAGATGGATGGGGAGACTGGTTTCTAGTCCCAGCTGCCATTGCTGCTGTGTCACTGGCCTTGAACCAGTCACTGAACCCGAGGTACCTCAGTTTCCCACATACTCCTGTATTTATTGTTATTCAGAAACCCAACTCGTGTAGCGTCAGATTGAATTTATAAAGCTGCTTTGAGATCCTTTGATGGCAAGTGCAGCATGATATAAATGAAGCTGCTGTTATTGAATAACATTAATATTCATTCATGCCTAATATTTCTACACTTCCCACTTATTTGAAGCATATTCCTCTAAAACCGCTGACCGAGCCTGCTGGGATGCCATCCCTGCTAGTCAGGAGAGCCTTTCTTTCTTTTTTTTTTTCTTTTGCCTTTTCCTAAACCATTAGAATTGGCAACAAGCTAACAAGCTGTTTTTATTTTCAAGTCCCAGAGTGGCAGTGCCAAGAGAAGAGTTGTAATAGTGCGTTTCTTTGTGCTGCAAAAACCTAACATCAATTTCCACCTTCAAGACGGTGAAATACTCTTATATGTTTTGTGTCCCAGGCCTGGAAATGCAGCAGGAAAATGTATTAAAGCAGCAGCTGGTCTGGCAGAGCAGATCAGTATCTATCTGTCTTCCCATTGTGAGCTCCACTTCTCTTCCTGTTACTGGGTTTCCAGTTTTCCAGTTGCCTGTGCATCACTGATAGGGGCTCTGGTATTAGTAAGTGTGGCTTGTTAGTGCTTCCTGAGGACCAAGTACTTGGGTTTTAATCTCCTTTTGTAAGAAAAAGCCCCTGATATTGGCCTGATTCATTCCAAGTGTATGTTCAGCTGAAGTAGTCAGTTGTTGCAAGTCTGGACCATGGGCTGTTTGGTGTAATGCAGTGTGAAAGGAAAATCATTGACCCCTTGTGTGCTCTCCAGTCTAACTGAATGCTCCTCTCCAGCAGTGCTTGCTTTGACTCAGCCGGGGAGCTCCAGCACTCACGCAGCAGTGAGGGGTTTTGGGAGTGGGCGCTCAATACAACAGACATCCCTGTCAGTCCCCACGGCATTTCTGCTCAGAGCTGACTGACGTGGGCAGGGCTCCTCAGCACTCAGTGCTCTGCTGGGAGCTCTGAGGGAGGCTGGCACAGAACAAGGGGCTTTGTCCCTGTTGGGGTCGATGTGGTGGCAACCACTTGTTTGGCTCCCATTGTGACCATGTGGGATTGGCCACGCAGGCTGTGGAGGGCGGTGAGGCAGGTGGATCAGCCAGCTGCCCTGCTGGCCTGCATTCCCCAGGCTGGGCAAGGGGAGCCACCAGCTTGGCCTGGAAACGGCTCCGCTCCTCGATGGAAATGCTTACTTGCAATTAAGCACCGGCTTCACAGCTTTGTGTGAGACGAGGAGAAAATGTGCAGAGGAGGATGGTCCAGGTCAGGAGTGGGGGCTGTTGGTGCTTCTCAATGAGGATTGCTGAAAAGTCACGTACTGAGATGAGTTCACAGCTGCAGCTCAGGGGAAGGAGGATGTGTGAGGGAAGGATTTAAGTTGGTTGGCTTCTTGCACCGACAGTGAGTGGGTGAGCTCTAGGATTGCTTCCTCTCAACAGAAATAGTTTTTTATAATGAATTTTGTGTCAAATGCAGCTAAATTGGAATACTTGCATGGAATCACTGCGGTGTTTTGCCCACTCAAAGCCCATGTGGAATTTGGACTCGAGCCCCCAGAAGGGAAGAGGAGTAGGAGCTCTCTGGAGCAAGCTGCCTGTAACAGTATTTGCAGCAGTGTGCTGACAGAGCTTATCAGATTCTTGGGACACTGCCTGGGTTTATAGCTCATACTAGAGCTATTCTACCCCAGGAGGATCATGGCCCCGTGGGTTTGAAGGTTAGGCTGGCTGCATGGCTGGCCTGTGACACAGCTGTGGGATGCTGCAGCCGTTGTGAAAGCAAAGCAGGCAAGAGCCCATCCCCAGCTTCCAGCTGGCTTGAGAGCAGTGGCCATGTGGGGCATCCCTGGAGTGTCCCCCTCAGTGCCACTGAAAACAAAGATCTGCCTGGCTGTTCTTTTGTCCCACCGCATCGCAGCCACGTCCCACCGTGGCAAAGCCCCCACAGTGTCCTCCTGCCCCTGCTCCATCTCCCAGTGGGTGTTTTGGCAGGGGACACAGCCAGGCACCTTTGTGTGCACACTTTGCTGTGATGAGCAAGCTCATTTGAGGAAAAGCTGAACTGGAAATCCCATCCCATGCTCACAGCTGCGCCAAACTGTCTTCTGTGGTTTCTGCATGAGCCCCATGGTCTCCTAAAAACTCCTGGAGAGGTACAGAAAACAGACATATTCATTAGGCCAGGGAACTACAGTTCTCCTGGGAAATACTTTGGGGTCTGCAACTCAAAAAAAGCTGAAAATCCAGTTTGTTTCCTCTGCTGAAAACCATATGCATAGTGGCACGGGATAATGAAATGTTTCAGCATTAATTCTCAAGTTTCTGGCTCTTGTGGCTTTGTGTCAGATCCTGCATGGTCACTGAACACCGTGTTTGGGGTGTAATGATGAGATACCCACCAGTGAGCTGTACAATAATGGGTTGTTAAATACGATGAACTCCTTGGGTAGACTATATAAACAGTCTCTGTATATATGTGTGCCTGGGCATGGAAATGTGGTTTAAAACCAGTCAGAAAATGTTCCCAAAGAAAAAAAATCTCATATACACGTGGGAATATGACAAAGCATCTACTTACTGTCCAAATATACTGTGGCATCTCCATGGGACTGGGTTTTATAGGAGCTGAGTTACTTTGAAGTGCTGGTTTATACTAATTTAGAAATTCCAAACATGTAACTAAATGTGCTCTAACCCTACATCTACTCAAATAAATCCAGAGGATTAGCCACAGAAAGGAAACTGGGAATTTACACTTAATTTCTTCATTAAAAATGAGGCAGGAGTTCTAGTAGCAAGCCTGATTTCTGTGTTTTGCAGTGCAGGCTGTTTAGAGTTGCTGGCACCACCCCAAGCTGTCACTGCCCAGGTGCTGTAGAGCTGCACCATCCACCATCATCTGTTTTGCCCTGGGATGTGGCATTACAGAGGTGGGAGGCCGCTGTCCCTCCAGCTGCCCTGCAAAGGCTGGGGGTGAGGGGTTAGGTCAGGCCGCCCGTGGAGGGGCCAGTGGGACCCAGGATGCCCTGACGAGAGGTTTAAGCCACAGTGTGAGCTTTGCCTGGCTTTAGACCCAGCCCAGAGCACTGCCTACCTGTTCCGTCTCTCACCTGGTACTAGTGAGTTGCGGTCAGCCATAGGTTTGATTTCCTTGGGAATTTATGTGAAAATAGAAAATACAACCTGCTGCTGCAGTTTAGGTGCACGCAGACAGCTGTGTGAACACCATCCTTCCTGGGAAGGCAGGCTCGGCTCTGTGGGCTGCCAGTGCCCGGGGGCTCTCCCACTGCCAGGGCTGGCACGGCCCTCGTGCTCCGTGCCAAGCAGGGGAGTCTCCTGAGGAGCAGGCCAGTGCCCCCGAGCTGAAGGTGGGTGGTGGGAATGCTTTCCTGGGGGCCCCAGGGCTCATCCCTACTTTGCATCTCAAGCTCAAACAGGTCCCAGATTGCAAAGGAAAATTCGGTCAAAGTGGCAAAAGTTTCTGTGCCTGGAAACAGGAAGTTGTGCTGCTTTAGGGAACAGAAACTGGCTCCTGATTGCGGCACGGTGCCTGCCTGCTCTGGGAGCCCAGTGCTGCTGGCTGGTGCTGGCTGGGCAGGCAAAGTGTTTGCCAGTCCCTCGGCAGGGCAGGGAGGTCACAGGCATGCTGCTGGTTTCTGCTGGGGAGCTCTGCCAACAGCTGGCTGTACGGACCCAGTCATTCCTGGTACCTGGATGCTCAGACTAGATTTGATCTATTGAGCCTCATCAAATCCCCTGTATCTAAATAACAGTTTAGGTGGAAAACAGAAGGGTCATTTTGGCTAAAGCCAAGGGTTTTCCAGGGCAGGTGTGAAAGTGAGCCCACATCCCAGGGGCTGCAGTGGGTGCAGGCTCAGCTGCAGGGTCTCGGTAGAGGGAAATGAAGGGATTTCCATGTCTTTTCTGATGTTTCAAAGTTTCATTTACAGTGGTTGAGTGACAAGATTGTTGTGGCTGAGGGCACCTGGAGAAGTGAATAAGGCGCTGTGAGATGTGTATGGATGCCCAGGGATGCTGTGGAAATGCCTGACAATGCCTTGTAAATCAGCTGTTCAGTGGCACTGTTGGGACACTCTCATGTCCTCTCCCAGCTGCTTGTGGCCACTGCCATCTCTGGTGGGTCACCTAATTAAAAGGGGCTATTGAAAACTTGGCATGTTCCCGAAAATAGCTGTGTGTGGAGTGATCATTTTAGGAAGGGAAATTTTACAATATGATGATAGCACTCAGTGAAGAAGGGGAGAGGTGAAAGATGAGGGGTTTTAGTGGAATATACTTCCAAAGTTGTTTGACTTGCAAGTCCCTGTCATCCTTCAGTCTGTCTCATAGACCTAGGCATTGTGGTTCAGAGGCATCAGGGCTGGTGTGCTGTTGTGTGTGGTTTCCCCAAGCTGGGAGCTGCCTTGCACAGGACAAGGGCTCAGGTTGGCCTTTTGGGCTTTTGGCAATCAGTGTAGCACACCAGTTAAATGGGGAAGAAACTAGGGCTGAATGTCTGCTTGAAGGGACAGAAATCTGTGCCTGGAGAGCAGATCCAGGTAATGTCTGTTTTGATGTGTAGGGGTCTCTGGAACAAAGTAAGGGGTAAGGGACAGGAATGGGTGCTCCCCCTGTGTCCCTCCTGGATCTCCCAGCCAGGACACTGCTCTGGTCAGCGTGGTGTCAGCCTTGCTGCTGGGACTGTTTGACCGTGGAACTGCAACTCAGCTACACCCACGTAAGCTGCTGGAAAAAGATTTCAAGTTTTGGGAGGAGCTGGAGTTCCAATGTTATGTCCCTGGGATTTCCTAACTGTAGTGCCATTTCCTGCTGAGATTTGGTATCGCAGCAAGCTCAGTGGGTCTCCCCAAAAAGCTTTGGAAACAGCAGTTTCTACAAATCTTGAAGACAAAATATAAAATGATAGTGAAAAGGAAAGCCTTACATTCTTTAACCAAATCAGAGCAATGCTCAGTTGCTGAATCCAGTAGGACCACTGATTTGTAACAACTTTTTAAATTATTTAAGTTATATAATTATTTTGATCCTAATTTCCTAACTGGGTGGGGGGAATGGGGTAGGGAGTGAGGACCTCCAGAGTTGAAGCTGTGGAGATGTCAACGGGCACAGTGCTTTCAGAGTGATGCCTGTAGAGCACCTTTTGCTTTGTTCAGGCATTGCAGGCCAGAGGAGCCTGCCTCACATGTTCATCCTTTGCACTTCCATAACCATCTGATAATTCTCTTTACTTGACTTTCTTCTGTCCTCAGAATGAGGGTAGGGGTTAGTCTGGAAGAAGGCTGCACTGGTGCTCTGAGGAGGTGGTGTGTCCCTGTAGACTACATCTGTATAGCTTGTTTGCTTCTGCATTTGGAGTGCTCAGTTGTTGAGCAAAAAGGGTTTTATTAACCTTTCTGTGACAAGCTTCTTTCATGGGCTGGGTGCTCGACCAAGTGGTGGTGATTTGTTTTTTGGACTCTGGTGCTGAGGCTGGGGAGCAGGCCATGTGCAGGGGGTACCCAGAGGGGGACAGCACAGCAGCACAGAGTTGCTTCTCAGAGGCAGGTTTCACTTGGGATGTGTAAAAGAAGTGTAGAGTTCTGCTCATTATCTCGGGGCTTAATTGATTCAGCAGAACTCATGAGAAAAATACAGGAAAACATTTACTATAAACTGTTGCTAAATGAAACAGATTTGAACTGACACATGCAAAAGACCAGTTGTGCTAGGTAAGAAGCTGTTACTTTAATGGATGCTTTTTTCAGCCCTGACTTGCACGGATATGCCTTCAGAGCACTTTGAGCATGTGAAGTGCTAAGTGTTAGTGCTAGCAATAATAAAATAGTAACGACCAAAGACCAAGGGGCCAGACTCATGGTTCATCAGGGACTCTTCCCTGTGGAAGAGAGTTTCAGTGGTCTGAGGTTGGTTACTGAGGCCAAAGCTTAACATAAATGGGAAACACAGGTTGAGTGGTGGAGGAGTAATGAGGAAAGAGCAGCTAAGAAAGTACAGCCTAAATAAACCAAGTGTCTTACTCTGAGCAGTTTCGATGTGGGAGGTGTCTCTTGGGCTTCTGAGCAGGAGTGGGTGTCCTTGAGATGAGGCATGCTTGGCTGATCTGCTCAGCCCCTTGTCCCCAGGGAGGGGGAAGAGGAGCCGAGTTTCCAAGAGGGGTGAATTTAAAGGACATATAAGCTCTTGCTGCTCAAACATGTGCAGTTCGGACTGTGACAACCCCTCTGGAGACTGTTTGTTAATCCCTCTGCTTGCCCATTCCTGGTGGATTTGATTGTATAATCTGAAGTATTGTATTTAGTGCAGGATGAAGACTAACATAATAAGCTTGACCAGTCTTCCTGGTGGCATGAAGGACGTGAAATTTTAGTTTAAAAAGCGCTTCTTTTTTATGTTTCTGTGCTTTGAGCAGATCCCCATGCTGTTGCACTTGCTGATTCAGTGCCCTGCTGGCAGAAGCACTGGTGGGTGCCAGACCCCTGACTTGTGTGGACCAAGGAAGGGAGACCCGTGCTGGGGCTGCCAGGGCTGGGAAGGGTGTTTTGGGGGAGGGCTGTGCACGTCCTGCCAGTCACCTGTCTGCATTGCCTTCAGCTTTCTTTTCCAGTTGGGGTCAGCAGGACAGGGCCGAGGCTGATGGAGTGATGGTGGCCACAAGCCGGGCCAGTTGTGGCTGGAGGAGGGAGCAGAGCAGACTTAGAGGGGAATCACACTGTCAGCTGCAGGCATCCACCTTCAGTGCCATTGCTGGCGCTGAGGCTGGAGCTTCTGAGGACTCACAGCAGCAGATGGTTGGATGGCAATAGGGACCCGTGGTTCTTCAAGCTGTTGTCAGGCTTTGGCCTCACTGTAGCAGAGTGGCTGTGTCTGCAGCCCAGCAGTGCCCTGCTCCTGTCCCAGTCTCTGTGTCCTCCTGCCGAGGTGGGTTCTGGCAGGCAGCAGCTGAGCGGGCCTATGTGCTGTCTGCCCAGGGCTGCCACTGCCAGAGCAGCAGATGGAGCTTGGGTTTTGCCCTCTGAGATGATCTGGGACACTGAGAGCCTCTTCCAGCATTCACGCTCTCACAGCTCTGGTGGTTTGAGGTCTGTGGTGGAGGTAAGCGTGGTGGCTGCTGATGCTGCTGAGTTGCAGTGGTTTGGCCCGACTCAGCCATGCCTTTCTCCAGCCATCAGTCCTGTGCTTGCTGTGCCCTGCCTTCTAGCAGTCCTCTGTGCTCTGTCCCCTTCCTTACCCCAGCCACCAGTCCCACGTGAGGCTGCCAAGAGTGAAATTTAGGAGCTGGCAGGAAAGAAAAGTTTGGAGTCAAGAGTAGAGAGAGGTAAGAATGAGTTTTTTTTTCCCTGCAGGCACAAGGTCCAGGTGGCTGCTGGGAGCAGAGGGATGTTGGGGTAGACCATTACTGGTGTCACATTAGTGGCTCGCAAAGTACCCCAGCCCAGGGCTGGCATTGTGCAAACGGGCAAAACACAGCAAAACTGCTGCCTCCTCACTTGAGGAACTTGTGGTCCAAGCAAACAGTGAAACCAGAGTGCAAGTCTCACTTTAAGCCATTTTTGGCTTTTAAAGAATGTCTGCTGTGCTGTGTGGATCCTGTGTTATTGGTAATTCTTGAGAAAAAATTGTCCAGATTCACTTTGCCAGAGATTCACAGCCCGAGTGCCTTGACTAGCCACAAGTGCACATTGATTTGCCTCCTGTTACCTAAAAAATATGATGGGAAGCCTGAGGAGCTCTGTGCTAATGCCTGCCCTTGAGCAGCACTGCAGCTGGAGGCTGCTTACATCTCAAGTGCCTCAACAGTGGAGTCCTCTTCTGAGGATGACATTTTCCTCCAGGCATCCCAAAAAGCCTGGCTTTGACAGGTCTGGTTGCAACACTGCAGCAGATAAACGAGTGATTGTGTGTACAAACTGCTGGGGACGGGGGAGCTCCGGGGGGAATGCTGGGGGTGTGTGGTTGGTCTGGGCTCTGCCCAACACAGAGCAGGGCTTGTACTCTCCCTAAGCACAGTGCAGCCAGGCTGGCCTGGCATCACTGGCTGTGTCCATTCTCCTGTGCAATATTTCCCCACTGGTTTTCAGCCTGTCCCTACTGTTCAGTGCGAGTCTGTGTCCTGGTATTCTCTTCAGACAGTATCCTAATTTTTCTGAATATTCTCTCTGCAGTTAGAAATTTCCCTGAGTCATACCTAAATGTTAATAAAAGCCTAATGGTTTATGTTAAGGAAGGCAAGAGATAAAACTAGAGCCCTTTTATCACAGCCTTTAATGGCCTGAAAATGTCAGTTGTGTGGGAGCAGCTGCCAAATTTTGAGCCTATGAAGATGATGGCTAAGTCCCACAAATCAACAAGTTTGGAGCGGATTATCCGATGCTGGCTGTGTCATTTTCCCAGGACTCCAGGCATGCTGGAAGCCAACACTTTAATCCTCTCTGATACGAAGTCTGAAAGGGGCCGGGCTCCCCTTCTCACTCGGAGCTCTGGAGCTGCTGCAGCGCAGCCAGCACGGCCTCGTGGAGGGCAGGGGCTCTGGGCTTTCCTCTGCGCCGCAGCTTCTGAGTCACAAATTAGCTCCAGCTTTGCCTGAGAACTATTTTTAAGGTCACAAACACAGGATGCAGAAATCAGCGCATTTCATGGTTTTCCTGAGAGCTGCCTCACCACTCCTCTTCCTCCTTCTGTTTCCAACAGACTTCCTTCCCGAAGGGACATCCTGCATGCCCGGGGCTGGGGAGCTGTAATGGAAATTCTAGGAAATCACTTTTTATGCTCCTTATAGGCCTGGGATAAAGAACTGAACTCACACTGTGAAGACAGCTGAACTCTTGAGCTCTAATGTGGCTGGAAATCTTTTATCTCTGTCCCACTTTGTTTCTGCAATCACACTCAGGGGTTAATCTGAGTAACCATCCTCTTAGCTGTGGCCCCTTGATTTGAATTCATTTGCATCACTTGTGAAGTTTTGCAGCAATAGCACATATTGCAGTGTGCAGGGGCACAGCAGCGTGTTCCCCTCAGCTGGTGCTGGCTGTGGCTGTCCCCAGCTTGCCCAAGAGGCTCCTCATCAGGGACAGAGTGGCAGAGTCAAACTTTTTGTGGGCAGAAAGTTTTGGATCTAGAATCAGCCCACAGTTCTGTGAGTTACTGAGTACCCAGAGTGTGTCAAAGAAAAATAGAGGCAATACAGTAAATGCCCAGGAGGTGTTTGAAAATGCAGATTATAGAAAGAGATTGGTTTTGGAAGAAAACTTAACATTTGTTCTTTTCCCACTTCAGTATAGGGCAGCTTGATTTAAGAAGGACTGAGATTTAACCCTTCCACTTTGAGATGGCCTTCTATTTCATTCATCCAGTGCAATTCCCCAGCTGTGGTGACTGCCTGGAGCCTGCAGAAGGATGTGACTTGGCTGTATCCTGTTTACTGTAATGTGATGGAGTTAGCTGTCCTCTTGGTGCTGTGGGGAAGGGGTAGCAGCAGCACAGCATGTCATCCCTTCTTTGGACCCGGGAGAGGGAAATACCATGTGTCTCCTACCTATCCGTTTGTTGGGAGAGCTGATGTAATTTGAAGAAAGGTGTTTCAGAGGAAGGATGTGTGCAGCCAGAATAAAGCTTAGCCTGGGTTAGAATAGTTACATCCTGTTTACTGTGGAAAGCACTTCACACTGATATGAGCTCTGAAATGCTTGATTTATAAGCAGGCAGGCGCTGCAGATAAGGGACTTCCCGTGATTTTGGCCACCTGTGAGAAGAAAGGGCCATGTCTGTCAGGCTGGCAGGCAGTGATGTCAGTCCCAGCTCCTGTGCAACTGCTATAGAGAGGAGGTGCTGAGCATCCTTTGGGGTCCCAGGTGGCCGGAGGTGCCTCTTGTGCCTCGGTTTCCCTGCAGGAAGGAACCTTGTAAGCTTCAGGTGGTGATATTCTTAAAGAATAGTGAAGAGGAGCTAATCTTCTCTAAGACAAGTAAATAAACCCAAGTGAATTTCTAAATATCTGTTTGTGAAGGGAAGGAATCATTAAATCAGAAACATGAATGGCTTGCCACGTCCTCTGTACAGCATAAAAGAAGTTGTGTGCCCCAGTTACAGGGCAAACATACACACTGAAGAATTTGGGCTGTGATTTTACTTTTTACTAGAATGAGATGCAGTAAAACTGCAAAATGCATTTAGAATAGCATCCACAAACTTGATCTTTTTGTCTTGGTCCCCTGAGAATACAGAGCTGCAGCTTTGAAAGGGCTGCCCTGTTTGGCACTCACCTGAGCAGAGGAAGTTTTTCACATCAGGCTTTGTTACTCCGTGTCTGGCGCAGCCAGCAGTGGCCACGGGGTCTGATGGGGCACAGGGGACCAAGGTCAGGGTGGTTTTTTGGAGAGGACCCAGCCCACAATTGGGGCTTGGATTGTGTGCAGGTGACCTGTGGATACCTGCTGCTGCTGGAGTGCCAGCACTGCTGAGGAGTGTGACATTGTGGTCGCAGCCTCCCCTGGGCTAAACTTGGGATGACACCATGGGTGGTGTGATAGAGGCCCTTGAAAAGTACCCATCATTTAAACAGCTCTGGCTGCACCCACTGCAGCTCAGAAGAACTGATGCAGGAGTGACTGCAGGTGAATTGTTGGCAGTGAGACTCTTGTGATGTTCAGACATTGTCGCATCCATCCAAGTTGTCTGAGAAAAAATTACATGAAAATCTCAGAGGATTTGGAGTGAGGGGGGTCATAAATCTTGGGTGTGCCTTGGCAGGGTAGAGGAATATGAGGCCTCAGTTCCACTTGCAAATGCTGCTGTCACGAGGCAAATGCACTAATTAATTTAGCACAGGAGAGTCAAGTCTCTTATCTTGCTTTCAGCCAAAAAAGTGAAATGCCTGCTCACAGACACAGGTCAATGACAAGTCCTTAGCCAGTGCCTTTGCTCCTTGGCACCTGGCAGTGAGTGGCAGCCCTGCTGTCAGCCTTGTGCCCCACTGCCAGCCCTGCGGGTCAGCTCATCGGCCAGGGCCAGCTGCATTTTCCTGTTCCGTGACTCAGCAGCAAGGGGCTCTAGGAAGGCAGAGCGGGCTCTGAGAAGTCCCCACTGCTCCTTGCGGGGGATGGCAAGGGAGCAAAGTGATGTTTGTGCAGCCTCTTGATATTTGTGTCTCTCCCCAGCTGCAGCCGGAGCAGCTGGACTGTGGAGCTGCACACCTTCAGCACCCACTGGCCATCGTGAACCCTGTCACAGCCACCCCCATCTTCACCTACAGCGGCCTGACTGCCGTGGCAGTGGCCAGTGTCAACAACTACACAGTCGTGTTCCTGGGCACAGCCAGTGGAGGACTCCTGAAGGCAAGTGGGGCCCAGCAGCAGGGCTGGGGATGGGGTGGGTGTTGGGGCTCCCCTTCCAGCACCTCTGGTGTGCCCAGAGGATGACATCTGTTGTCTCCTTGGTTTGAGCACCTGCTTCCTTCAGGCAATGAAGAAGTCATTGGGTGCTGCCATGGCCTGGGCAGTGATACATGCTGCCTGATGACTGGTGGCTGTTAATCACTGCTCAGTGCTGCCACGTGAGCAGGCTGTTTTTGATGAGCCCTAAGCTGAAAATGCTGTTGTGCAGCATTGAGTTATTAATTTTATTAAACTATTTTATCAATTATATTAGTATGATTTTAAAACAATATGATTATATACACAATATAGTACAATTTTAATAACAATGTTTCGTTATTATTTTAATTGTTTAAATTATTACAGTTATTAAAAGCTCTTCTAATAAATTCTCCCTCTGAGGTGCTGGCTTTTGAAGACTCCATGTAGACAGGGGAATCACAAAGAGATTCTTCTTCACAGCTGAATCCAAAGCAGGTGTGAGCCCATGGTGGAGTCTGTTCTAAATAACATGCGAGAGGTGATGCAGGGTGATGCAACACCCCAGCTCTGCAGCCAGGACACAAGGCCAAGCTCTCAGTAACCTTAGTGCTTGAAGTTTGCCAGAGAAAGTTTTGATTCCAGGCAGCCACAGCAATCTGGTAAACTGCCAGTATCAAAAGTCCATAGAGAAGAGAGGGAAAAGGCTTGGAGCAGAGACAGCTGATACCTGCTTTATCTCTCCCTGGGGAGACTGGTGCATAATGTGGGCTACTGGATCAAAATACTTGGATAGGAGAAAACTTACCCAGTCTCTTCCCTTGCATCCAAGTGCTCCTAGCAGAAACGTGGGAACAATCACAAAGGAACTCCCTGCTTTGATTTTTGCCCACAGGGGCAGGTAATTTGGGAGGGTGGGAGGGAGCAGGCGTTGGGCCAGGCGCAGGGCCGGGGGCACATGCCACACGCAGTGCAGCCTGTTCACACGGCATTAACAGCTCTGCTCCATTATCATCTCGGAGAGACCAGCCTTATCTGCAGTGCCTCCATTAGAGACAGGCTCCTGCCTACCCTGTGCTGGGATAATTTGCTCAGATAGCTGTAATCTAATTCCATAACACAGCTGCATAACCAGAAGCCCTTCTACCTTTGGGGCTCCTTGCTCTTTGGCACGGGACAGAAGATACTTTGTGTGAGCAAATCATTCAGATTTGTTGCCTGAGAAAAGACAGCAGAGGGGCAGAAATAGTGCTTGCCCAGCTCCTGCCAGCAGCAATTAGGGCTGCCAGGGGCATGTATGGATAATTAATGCAATTCTGTGGCTGCAGACGGGCATTTGGTGAGGGCCAATGCCACATGTAGCAGTCATGAGAGGGTCAGCAGTGCTTGGGCAGCATGGCCAGGGCAAAGCGTGCCAGGGTGCGGTGCCCCTGTGTGATGGTGGGAGGGGGGGGTCTCTCCTGATGTGTCCAGATCTTCAAGGCCCCAGACAAGTGTTGTGGTGGGGTTACCCAGGACTTGACTCGCTCTGCTCCCACCAGCACCCAGGGCAGTGCGCGTCCTCCAGCCATCCCAGCCTGCTCGCCTGCTGCACCAGGACTGGTGGTCACTGGCCCTCTGTGCTGCTGTGGGGGCTCTCCCCCAGAGCCTGCAGCCCCCCAAGATCCAGAGAAATTGCCTGTGTGAAGAGGATGTAGCGTGAATGTGCCCAGGAAGCAGAGGGACCCAGGCACAAGTGTCTGTAAACAGCCACATGTGGAGCACATCCCAGCAGCCAGGGAGAGAGGATGCAGTGGAGAATGTCAGGGCTCAGTTCATGGACATCTTGGGTGATCCCAGGGAAATAATTTAGCTTCTGGCTAGGCAGCTTTTAAAATGGACACGGTGATAGTTCCCTACTTTTTCTGTAAAGCTCTCAGTGGTTGCATATGTTTTGTAGCAGGGAGAAGCCTGTGCCTGTGCTGTCATACTGGGGTGTGTCAATGCTGCTCTAGTGTAAGAATTAATTAACCTATGTTAATTAATTAATCCTGATTTAGAGAACAGAGGCACACTTGGTCATTACAATTATTGCCTTCCCATGCTAGTAAGGAGGCAAGAATTTTCCTCACTCCCTTTCTGTTTTAAGCTGAAAAGTGACTGTCATGAGAAATTGTGTAGCTCCATTGTTATTTCCTCTCAGCAATGCCACATTTAATTTACTGAATTTTCGAGTCAGATGCCAAGACATTCAGAGAACTGAAAGGCAGGCTGATGCTGTGCAGCCTCCTCCATCACTGCCAGCGCTTCAGCTGGTGATTCATGAGGCAAGGTAGGACTTGGCACTCTCGTGGCAGCTGCCATGGTCTTCTGGAGTCAGCAGGGATAGAAGCTTCTTCTGGCTGGGAGTGACAACACTTATTTTTCAAATATGCAGGGAGCAGGAGATACAGCCATGCTGTACAGCCCTGTTGCTGATTTTCACTGTTTTTCATTAAGTTTTGGAAACTCAGTGTTCTCTACCGAATGTGCATATCTATGTGATGAAGCCTGAAGGCTGGTGCCACTTGCATGAGGGTGACACAAACGCTGCTGTGCCTGCTGGATGCAGCTGTGCGGGGCTAGGGCCTCCTGTCAGACACTTTCCAGAGGCAGCCCCTCAGATGGAGCAGGGACAGTGAGGGTCCTGCATCGCTGAGCAAGGCTGGGGCTTTCTGGGCTGTGCCATGCCTGCCCAGGGACACAGAGCTGGCTTTCCAGGAAAGCTCTGTGTGTGCAGCCTGCGAAATACGCAGAGATTCAAGTGCTTGACAACTTGGGGCACCACTGTATATCACTTTGGTTTTTATTTATAACCAAGGAAAAATAATCTTCTCCCCTTAGTGTTTGAAAATGGTCTCAGTGAGTGGCCTCTTCTCTTTGCAGATTAACCTGGACAGTACGATGAAGGTGATTAGCAGGAGATCCATTTCAGTGGCTTATGGAGAGCCTGTCCATCCCATCATGCAGTTTGACCCTTCTGATCCCAACTACCTCTACCTGATGACCTCTTACCAGGTGAGATCTTCAGTCTTCAACAAAACAGTCCTTGGAGCACAGCACACATTTGATTTAGCTCAGAGCTGGGAGCAGAAAGGGACAATAAGATCTTCTTTAAGGTTAATGGTGAGAGTCAAGATGTTCAGAGCTTTGGCTGTCACTGGGCTTTCAGAGGAGGTGCCTGTCCATTCTCCTGTGCTGGGTGATAACACCATGCAGCCCAGCTTACCAGGTTTTTGTGGTGGTGAGGTGAAAAGAAGAGTGAAAGATATCGGAACCGATTGCACTTACGGGAGTGCAGAAATAAGCAAAGGTTGTTCCTGTACGGAAACCCCAAAATGACAGTACATGGTCTTTAGGAAGGCTTTCAGGAGATCCTACAGACAAAAGGTCTGCCTGTCAGAAGTGGTCCCTGGGGGGGTTTCTGCTCAGCACTTGGCAGGAGGGCTCTGTGGGACCTGAGAGCCACAGCAGGTACAGACAGGCGGCCCCAGAAGATGGAAGATGAGAGCTGAGAGCTCCAGGCACTGATGGTTTGTCCTGAATTGCATTTTAATCTGTCAAAACAGATGCACAACCACAAACATTACATGTTGCATTTGTATTTTCCAAGCTGTAGTTCCCTACAGATTGGTCATTGTCATTTCACAGACCCCTCCCTGGACACCTCTTTAGCTGATGGCTCCAAGTGTCTCATCTCAGCCCCTGGCTGGGCTGTGGCCTCTGCTAGGGCTGATCAAAGAACTGGTGTGGTGCTTGTGGTGCCTTCTCTGGCTGCTTCTTTTACAATAAATCTGATGAGTTAATTTTACTTTGGTGGAGCTAGCATCCTGGGAAGCTCCCCAGGAGCTTGGCAGGGTTGGGGTGGGGTTGCTGAGCCCTGCAGGGCTGGGGAACAGCGAGGTGCTGTGAGTGAAGTGGGGCTCTGGCCAAGGACTCCACAGCCTGGTGGGAGCTCAGGGCTTTTGGCACCTCACATTTTCAGTCCCCACTGTTCCAAACCGCTCAGGTTTCCTTCCCAAATGTTTAGATATCTAAGGAGCTACACATGCTTTCCCTTCTAACTGCTCCTGCCAAGTGAGTCCCCAGAGGTACTTTGATTTTTTTACAAATCAAGGTTTCTAGAATGGTGCTGCTTTCTGATGTTTGTGTAAACAGCCAGAGAGTGCTGGGCTCTGTCTGGAGAGGAGCTTCCTGCAGGTCTGGGTGAGAGCTTTTCTCAGAAAGGGACAAGCTGTGAAGCTGTGTCCATCTGACACCTCCGAAAGGTGCAGTTTCACACTCCATTACCTGGTCATCACAGGCTCCTGCCTTGGCACCAGCTGGAAAGGAGCAGCTCAGCCCAGCCTAACTCAGCCCAGCTCAGCTCAGCTGCCTGCAAAACCCTGTGGATTTCCGAGCCCCAGGGCATCCTTCCTGTCTTGGGGCTCTTGGCCCCTGGCTTGGACAGGCTCCAGGGGGCCCCCAGTGGGCAGCAGGTGGCTTCTTGGGCTCGTCCCCATGCCGGGTGGCCGTGGCACAGCTCCAGCTTGCAAGCTGTGCCAGGATCTGCTCCTGTGGCAGGCTGGGTCAGTTTGCTCAGGGTCTGCTCCTGTGGCAGGCTGGGTCAGTTTGCTCAGGGTCTGCTCCTGTGGCAGGCTGGGTGAGTTTGCTCAGGGTCTGCTCCTGTGGCAGGCTGGGTCAGTTTGCTCCAGGGTCTGCTCCTGTGGCAGGCTGGGTCAGTTTGCTCCAGGGGAAGGGTGTCGCAGCCGGGGTGCTGGTGCCTTGTCTCAGCTGCATGTGCCGTGCGGGTGCTCCTGAGGGGCTGTGGCCCATTTGGAGGCAGCTGTGCTGTTGTTGTGCAGATGACCCGGGTGAAGGTGGCTGCCTGCAGCCAGTACTCGACGTGCACGGAGTGCCTGGCCGCCGCTGACGCCTACTGCGGGTGGTGCACCATGGAGACCAGGTAGGACCAGCCATGCCTGCTGGGCTTCAGCGTGTCCTGTGGCCCTCCAGCCTGGCAGGAATTTCTGGTGCCTTTTGTATTCCCCCACAGTCACATTACCAGCAGTCTTTTTCCATTCCTTACAAAATACCTGCCATTAGAAACTACTGCATCTGGCTCAAAGGGTTGGGATGTTCTCCAGAGCCAGATTTTCACAGTGGCTGCATTGTCATACCACAGACAGCTGCCCGTGCAAAGAATCTCTTGTAGGTGTCAAACCATGGGACTGAGAGAACCCATACCCTGTGAAAGCCCATCTTTTGCCCCTGCAGATCTCATCTATCAATAGAAGACAATCACAGCAAAAGGGGATATTCAAAATTAGATTCCACATTTTCAAACTGAAGATGTCAGACAAAATGTCACCCTCTCCTCCTGAGTTTGGGTTCAGCCTGGCCTTTTCCTGCCTTCCTCAGTCCTGCTGCTCCACTGGTGCTATAGGAGTACATGCTTTTATCATGGCAAGCAGACACTTTAAACATAGCAGCAAATGTTAAGGCTTAGCTGCATGGATGAAGGAGAAAGATACAGACATAAGATTTTCTCAAGAGCTTCCCTCACAAGGAATTCAGCATTTTTATCACGTGTTTTAAAACTCATCAACCACGAGCTGCTCCTTTGTTCCTTGCAGGTGTTCTCTGCAGCACGAGTGCACCAACTTCACAGGGGCCAACTTCTGGGCGAGTGTGAGTGAAGGAGTGCAGCAGTGCCCTTCCATGACCATCCTGGAGCCCGAGATCAATCTTGACAAGGAGAATCCGGTGCGTTTGATGCCAGCTCCCAGTCAGTGCCCTGCAGTGTCCGTGGAGCCATTGCTGCTCCCAGGATGGGTAACCACCCGCACTCCTCCTGTGGAGCAGCACGGCTCCCTGTGGCGTGGGTGTGGGTCAGGGGCATGCTGAGCTCTGCTGCATGCTGCTGCATCGGGCTGGGGCCCTCGGGGAGCTGGGGGTGACCTGCTGCAGCCCGGAGCCTGAGGAGCTGGTGCCAAGTCTGCAGGCGCACAGCACCTGGAGCTGAGCCGACAGGCGAAAGCACCGAGAGCTGCTGCACCAAACGCTGGGCAGGGCCACGAAATTTCAAATACAATCAGCTGCAGACAGCTTAGTCAACTCATTTCCTGGTTTTGTATTGCTGCTATTTTAAAGTAGTAATTATATTTTAAAGGTTTTCATCACAATATTACTTGTTTCAAGACAGACCCTGTCTGTGGGCTTGTTTTGGAGTTGCCTACGTGTGAAAAGCTTCTAATATGTTGACAACTTCTAAATATAATTTCCTGTGATAATAGCTGACTTTTCTGTCTGATATAGGCCTTGATAATACAAATAAATGGAACTATCCCAAACTTGAATGGAACAAATATTTCATGTGACTATGGAAACAACATCCACACGGTAGCCAGAGTCGCTGGGGATTATGTAAACCAATTTATTTATTGCAGTTTGCTTCCACATGAGAAATATCCGGCATTTCCTGATGACCAAGGTATGTAGAGGCAAACAAGCTGCGTTCCTTCCAATCACTTTTGTGGACATAGTTTTTAATAGACTTTATTTATTTTTTCAGTTGTATGTGCAGTTAACACATACAGGGAAGAAAAGCCCAAAGCTGCTTCTGTTTTACAGGGCATATGACTCTGAAGGAATTCCACCATCTTTACATGAATTGATAATATTTCAAATCTATCAATTTTTGTTTTAAACGTCAGAATTTAAATACCAGTTCATGTACTTTTATCTGGTTTGAGCTTCTGCTTTAGATTTAGTATGTACTAAGCCAAAAATATTTTAGCCCTGGGCAAATAATGTATTTTTTTAATTGATATTTTCAATTGCTTTGTTTAATTTCCTCCCGAACACACGCTGCCGTTCAGGAGAAGTTCTGGAGGAAGAGCAAGGGGTACCTAAGGAGCTCAGTAACTCTTAGTCCCCATTTTGCAATCAAAGCCAGCCAGAGGTGTCCAGTGCCCCTGTTTTCCAGTGGTGCAAAGGGGGTGCCTCTCTCGAGGCTCCGTGGAGCTGCCTCCAGAGCAGAGGCTGCAGATGAGGCTGAAGTCAGCTGATCTGCTGGCTGAGCTGACCAGATCTGAACTGGCCCCTTAGTGATGGAGTCAGCCCCTCTCAGTGCCTTTGGGGAAGTTTGATGCTTCAGTTCTGAGTGCTTGTTAAATTTTCATCCTTCAAGCCTGGAGTGAATCAGCTATTGAAGATAGCTGACTTCAGTAACAGCAGAATTAGCTAGTCCTTTTAAAAATTCCACTTTTCCTAGGCCCATTTGTAAAGCTGTATTGCTTTTCTCCCAAACTATCCAAAGAATGGGGGACCATTAACTGCTCTGTATTGTTGGGTACAGTGATGTCCAAATGAATTTCTGGAATCCAGTGTGCTGATTTATTGTCTGTATTTTGAAAGAGGCATTGTCTCTTCTCCCTGGTGCTTATATGGCAAAATTGCAAAGAAAAAAAAATTAGGCAGTTTTGGGGGGAGGGAAGGTAGCATGGTGTGTTGAGCAGCCAAAAAAGGGATTTCTACTCTCTGCAGGTTTGTTGGCGCAGGGAAAGTGAGCGGAATTTTAAAACATGGTAACTAACATGTTTTAATTACCACATTTTAAAAATAATAATTTATCACCAACTATATGTGGAGACAATAATTAAATCTGCTAATTAACACTTGCATAGCATGCTGGAATTTTGTGCTGAAAGTCACCATGTTCTTTTCTGTGAGAGTAATGTAAAGTGCTGATTTAGGAGGGAAGAGCTGAAGGTCAGAGGAGAAAGGATGGTTGGTCCAAGTTCTGAAATGTAGCTTGGAGGAAGCCCTAGAGAAAACAAATCAGATTTAGCCCTTGTTTTCCCAGGGGTCTCTCTTGTCTACTGACTGTGAGCAAGGGGCTGTTGCAACCCAATATTATTTGGCTTGGTTTTCTCAGACCACGTGGTCGTCGAAACTTCTCTCCGAGTCAACAACAAAAACATTATCCGGGCCAATTTCACCATCTATGACTGCAAAAGGATTGGAAACATTTACCCGAAGAGAGCGTAAGTGACCCCAGCGTGCAGGCAGCAGAGTCGCCACGGGCAGGTGTGGTAGGGCCCAGGTGGCACTGGGTGACAGGGCTGGGGCAGTTGGAAGCTGGGAGGGGCCAGCGCAAAGCTGGACAAGGGTCCTTCTGTGTGGGGTTGATGGGGGAGCACAGCTCCTGCGGGGAGGCGGCTGGGGGCTGAGGCAGGAATTGGCAGGATCCTGGGAGATGTGATGCCAGAGGAGGGTCCTCAAGCCATCTGGACATGCTGGGTTTTTTAAACGTGAATAATATTTTTATATAAAGCTTGTTCTGTTAACCCTTCAGCAGCAGAGGTGGCCTCCCCAGCAGTGTGTGGGGGCATCTGTGGGGCATTGGGGAAGGGAGGATCATGCTCTCTTGCTCTTGTGACTGTGAGAGCAGTCACATACCCCGATCAGCTTGAGGGGGCTCTGGTGCTGCACACCAAAACTCGTCCACCTCTCAGGGGCATAACAGCAGGACCTGCCCACAGGGCCCGCCAGCACTCCCATATCTGTGTAAACAGCAGGGACAGTCTTAGTCAGGTCCAGCATGCCAGGCTCCTCAGAGAGACAGATGAGTGGAAAGAGCTCTTTTTTTGGGAAAAATGTTTTTTGCTAAGCAGGGGAGGGTGGTTCTCAGTCTGCCATGGCCTGAGGCCAGGCAGGGATGCCTGGAGGTGATGGACTCTGGCCACATCCCCTGCCAGCTCCCAGGGAGAGGAGAGGGAAATCTAGCACCTGCTGTGGGTTTTTCCAGACACCATTAAAGGCTGAACACTGTGAAGATGGGTTGCAGAGCTGGAGTGTGGCCCCTCTGAGCAAGCAATACTCTGCTTTTCTCACCTTGCCTTTGCCATTTCAGGTGCACCAGCTGCCTCTCGGCCAGGTGGAAGTGTCACTGGTGCCCCTCCACCTACAGCTGCGTCTCCAACCACTCGCAGTGTGAGGATGCGCTGCGGATGGAGGTGAGGCTGGTTAAACTGCTGCTCGGGCTCCGAGCCTCCTCCAGCAGTGGCCAGCACCTGCTGGCCGTAGCTAGTGCCCTGCTGGGGCTGGGGCACCCCCCTCGCTGGTGTTGAGGAGGGGCTGTGTGCAGCAGGTAAGCTGTGACTGCACTGTGCCCCGTGTCAGGCTGGCAGCTGGCTCAAGTGTTCAGTGGTGCCTCCTGTGGGCTCCATCTCTTGGCTTCCCATGCCTTCTCATACCTGGAGCAATGCTGCTCCTTCTCCTCATCCTGGGCCACCTGGGTTTGACTACAAGAAGAAACAGCCACATTCCACCATTCCCTTAGCTTTGACTCGAGGTTGCTGTATGTTAATGATGTGCTGGAGAACCACCGGGGTGCTCACCCGGAGGAGAGGATCACCCCTTTCCAAATTGCAGCTTTGATACCCAGAGGCTCAGTGTTCCTACTACTGAAATTTAAATGGAAGTTAATTTAAATAAAATGGCCCTTTTAGCAATCAATCTGCTCTAGATCTAAGCCAAGCTTTCACACTGTAATTGAATATCCCTTTTCAACCAGTGCTCTGCTCTTAACTCAGGTCTCCAGTGCTCCCCATGCTCATCATCGAGAGGAGTTTGGCCCCGTGTCAGATGTCCCACCCTCACTCTCAGGCTGAGCCCAGGGCCAGTCCTGGCATCCACTCTTCTCCAGTGGGGAGGAGGTGGGTGACTCTGAGTGCAGGGCATGGGGCTGGATCTGAAGCCACCACTTACAGCTCCAGATCCTGTAAATACCTGGGAAACAGGGATGGAAAAGTCCCTGGCAGGTGGCAGCTCCCAGCAGCACAGGGCAGCTGGGATCAGCTGTGCCTGCCTGTGCATACCCAGGTGTTTTGGGGAAGAACCCTCTTCTTTGTCCATTTCATAGGTTTCAGTGTCTGGCATTTTCTCTGGCTGTCTGGATGGATGCTGCGGAGTTGAAAACCATCCTGGTGGTTGCTTCTGTTGGGTATCTGTCCTGTGCCAGGGCCTGGGGAACCCTGCAGGGGTTCTGGACCTTCTGGCTGTTGGGACAGTGGGTGCTCAGGCTGTGTGTGCTGCTGGGCACTGCTGTGCTGCTCGTGCCAGGGACTTGGGGGTGTCAGTCTCAGCAGTGACACTGGGTGACATCAGGGCTGTGGTGTCACCAGGGGACTGCCCTTGGTTAGTCCTCGATTAGCAAAGGACTAACTTTATCTCCTGCTCCAGAGGTATGGTTTGGCTGGATGCTGACCTGCTTGGGCATGTTTGTTTTCTATCTATGCCTCCTGCTGATCGTGTGAGCAGCTGCGGGAGAGGTGCTCTGTAGCCCTGGAAACACAGTGCTTTCATCGTGCAGTTGGAGCTTTTGGTAAACAAACCATTGCTGGCTGCACCTGAGCATGGCTCTGCAGGGAAAGCTGCATGGTCCCGGCTCCATCTGCAGCATCCTGGACATTCTGCCCCTTTCCTCTGAGCCAAATGGGAAGGAAATAGCTGGAAGCTCTGTTTGTGGTGGCTGGTGAACAGTGGGAGAAGGGGCTGCAAGATGACAAGTTAAGCAGTCCTCTAAAGTGTATTTCTCTGGGAAGCTGTGCCAGCTCTGGTGACATGCAAGGATTCAGCAGGCCAGGGGAGGTTTTGCTTGAAATTGTAGCTATGCTGGTTTTATTTTAACTCTTTTTATTCCATTGGAAGAGGCTAGGGACTGAAATCTCTCCCCAGTTGTTTGCTTCGCTGTTTTGCTTCCCATGTCACGTTCATCTCTGTTATTTAATCTCTTTGTTTAGGCAGCACCAACTATGCTTGGTTAGATGAGTGTCCTGACAGAAGTGAAACATTTTTTCCACAGCCAAACAGGCACTTCCAGGTAGTTCCCTGACCCCTATCTTGGTCTGGGGAGGGCCAGGAGAGAAACATTCCCCTCGCTGCATGTCCGGTCCCGGGGATGTGTCCAGCTGCAGCGATGTGTCTGAACAGGCATCCTCACACTGGGAGGGCAGGCTTAGGCTGTCCTTGGAGCAGCAGCAGCACTGGCATCAGTAGAGCCACAGCAGGATAACCTTTAATGCAAGCGAGAGGAAATCTTGCCTGCTGCAAATAATTCTGCATAATGGACCAAGTATTTTGTTGTCTTTTACCCCAATGGCTCCACTGTCACAGGCATTACTCTGGATATACCCTGGGGCCATGCACAATCTGGCTTCATTTTTGCTGTAGTTTCACAGTGTGATTTACGTCTCATGAGGGAACAGGACGGGTTTGTCACAGACTGGAATTCTGAGTCAGCTCCAGTGTCTGCGACATCAATTTAAAATGAGAACAAAAGTAGGGAGACAGATGACCTTTTAAAATCATTTTTCAGCTTCATTTAAGCCTTTCATTGCAGCTGCCCTACTACTGCAGCCCCCTCACTGAAGCCCCTGTAGTTCCTCCTTCCCTCTCTCTGTGCACACTCAGCCTGGGCACTCTGCGGTGCCGCTGTGCAGGATGGAGACCCTGGAACACAGACTCTGCAGGTGCTGCCAGGAGTGAGCAATCAATGGGTGGGACATGGCTTACAGGGGCTGGGAGAGGGTCACACTGGTAGATCTGCCATTGGAGGTGGCAGTGCCTCCTTTCAGAGTCATTCTGGCCCTGTCACAGCCAGAGTGGCAGCTGAGGTGCAGGTACATGGTCACTGTGCACCTGGCAGTACCCATTTCCCAGTGAAATGAATCTTATCAAGGACCTTGATGGTTCCTCTTCCCTTGTTCCTGAGGATGCTTAGCATGCACTCAGCTAACCCCTTTTTTTCCTTATTTTTGTACCTAGCAGAAGAAAATTGACTGTCCTCGAATAGTGCCTGCCCCTTTGGAGCCGATGCCCACGGGTGTATCTCGGAACATCATGATCTCACTGGCCAATGCAACTTTCTCTAAGGTAAATGAGTTCCTAAAGGCATTGGGAAGGTTTGGACAGGTGTTCCCTTGTGGGTGTTTGCTCCACCACGGCGTGTGCTGGTGTCATGCTCTCCCAGCCCCACCTGCCAGCCTGGCCCCGGTGCCCGCGCTGAGGAATAAAGGACACAGCTCTGAGTGGCAGGCAGGGAGCCTTCTCTGAGCCACAGTGTTTGAGTACAGCATGGAAGCATTGTTTAACTTCAGATTGTCACTGCAGAGCTCATTTGGTGTGAAAATATCATTTGGGTTGTCACTGCAGAGCTTGTTTGGTGTGAAAAAGTCTTTTTTGTGAAATTTTCCGACACACTAATTCTAACAGCGAAAAGCAGGAGTGGGCATCAAATGGTGCCTTTGGAGATGTGCTGCATGCCAGAAAGAGCCAGAGGAATTTGGGGCAAAGAGGCTGAGCACTAGAAAGTGCTTGAGTAAGCTCTGGTGTTTGTAGAAAGCTGCCCTGAGTAATTTTGGCTCAGATCAACAGGCCTCATGGGATCAGGTTTGCCTTGCCCCTGCTGATGATTCCAGCATCCTGGGCAGCCAAGTGGCTCCTTGTTCTTCAGGAGAGGAGAGTGTTGGAAGTGCTGGTGGAGCTGTTCTGGTGTGCTGGAGGGTGCTGCTGGAAGCTGTGGAGGCACCACTCCCACCACACCTCCTTGCCCTCAGCACAGGGGCAGAGCAGACCTTCATGCCTGGATGGGGTGGCCTTTTCCTGCACAGCTCCAGCCTCTAGGAAGGAGGCTGTGACCTCTGCAATCAGCAAAACAGGGTGAGAAATCCTTCTTCCTGTCTGGATGCTGGAGGTGGCGGAGGAGGAAGCAACAGTGCATGGAACCCACAGGAAATGGAGTCAGCAGGAAAGGGGCAGCAGGAGAGGCTCTGGCAGTCTGGCTTCCTTCCACCACCTTCTGCTCATTGTCCCAGGGTGCTGGGTAGGATTTCTTCTCCTTCCCTCTCTGGAGGAACTCATGAGTGCTGCTGAAGTTGGGAGCCTCAGAGACATGTGCCCCGACCCCTTTGCTGCAGCAGGGGCACTGCAGGGCAAGGGACATGAGGCCAGGGCTCTGGGTAGCCTGCAGAGCCAGAGCTGCCTGCCAGGAGCCTGGTGCTTCCTTCCATGTCTTTTATCAGATCTACCACTTTTCAAAGAGTAGTTAGACCTCAGTAGTGGTGGAGCATCAACTGTTTGGAGATAGTATTTTTTCCTGCAGGATGCAGGCACAGCAATAATTTGGTGCAGGATATCATCCTTGTGTTATCAGGAAAACAGCACAAAGTCTATCTTTGAACATGTTCTCGGCTGGGTCCTTGTTTGAATTAGAGATTTGCTCTGTGTCATTATTGGGAGGAGGAGGAGGAAGAAGGTGACTTTGAGCCCAAATCACAGACTGATTTGGGCTGGTGGACAAGGTGGCCTGGGACAGTGTTGGCTCCCAGTCTGCACTACAGCATTAGCTCCACACACCCCATCCCAGAGGAGCTGTTGGGGTTACAAGAGCCCAGCCAGGCTCAGCTCCTGGTCTGTGTGTGCTCTGGGCCAGGCTCAGCTCCTGGTCTGTGTGTGCTCTGGGCCAGGCTTAGCTCCTGGTCTGCACCTTTTGTGTCAGGTACTGTTCTCCTGTTTGACTTGGACAGAGTTCAGGTGCCAGTGGCAGAGTCAGGGTGGGACGTGGACCCTGCCAATGGACTGACAGAGAACTGCACAAAAGGGTTGTTGCAGCCATTCTGCCCTTGTCATCCCTCTCCTAGGAGACAGCTCTGGAGTGCCATTTTGGGACAGACAGGACATTTGAAGCCCGGTGGGTGAACTCCTCTGCCGTGGAGTGTGTACATGTACTGGTGAGTCGAGGGGTGAGGCTGCCAGCCCTGCTTTCCCAAGGCTGAGGATCAGGTACAAGGGCAGGCAGGGTCTCACCCCCAACCTCCCACCTGGCAGTGGGACACCACTTGCTCTCTTCCCTCCATCTCTCACTCCTGCATTTGCCCCTCTGGGCTCTCTGCATATGCTGATGCTGGCAGGGCACACACATGTCACTGGTGCTGTGCTCCCAGCTCCGTGGGGATCTGCAGTGGCTTTGGCTCCTGCTCCCCTGGGACTTGGGAAAGAGCTGCTTTCTAAATGGGAGGAGTTCAGTTCAGGCAAAAAATTTGGCCACCTTTCAGGATTGCTGTTTCTGTAGCTTTTATTTTGAACAAGGAATTGGCCTGAGAAAATGCTGTGATGGTCCCTGGAAAGCAGTGTGTGGTTGTTGGAGGGCAAACTGCACCTGCAAAATGCAGCAAACATTTGGGCCTTCGCCAGTAGGAATGTTGCAAGTGGAAGCTGGAGGAGAGCACTTTCCCATCACGTCACCTGTGTCACAGCCCTGCACTGAGAATGTGCAGACAGCCCAGGCAGCTCATTTTCCTGTCCATTTCTGCCAAAAATAGCAGCAACCCAGGGCTCTGTGCTCACCACGATATGCACTGTGTCCTGGTGCCCTTTACTGGGACTTCAGCAAAATTATTAAAACAAAACAGCTGTCCCACTTTTTCTACTAAAGATAAGACCCTTGTGTCTGGAGGAGCAGTGGTCAAAGAAGCCTCACAAGAAAGGTTAATCCATGTAGTGTGTGTGTGTGTGTGTGCGCGTGTGCGCGCGCGTGTGTGTATGTAACCCCCTATTTCACTAAATTTCATGCATTTTTGTTTGTTTTTTGTGTGCAGCTCCACACATCAGAAAAAAGCCATCGCTTCCCAGTGAACCTTCAGCTGAAGGACAAACCAGACAGATTTATCGACAGTCCGGAGATTATGACAGGTCTGAGTTGAAAATATTTTTATGCTCCTCTCATCTGTTGGCTTGACTGACTCTCAAACCTGGGCAGAGTTTGTGGCTGCAGGAGAGAGACCATGGCTCCAGTGGGCACAGCACAGCTCCTTCTCTCAGGCACATGCATAAAGGGTATTTACCCAGAGTCACCCCCTATGAATGTGAGCCCAGAGCCCAGACTGGCACCCACGACATCCCTGTTACAGCCAGCCAAAGTCAAGCCCTGTCCAGAAGTGCAGGCAGCTCAGGTCTCACCTGCCAGCAGTGCATGGCACAAGTTACCTGGTGCTCTCAGTCACAGCAGGGGTGTGGGCTGCAGAGGAATTCCTCCAGGGGAGAGAAGGGATGAGGCAGGACTCTTCCCTCAGCTCTCACAGGAGCATGGCGTCAAGGTTCTACATGCTGTGAAAATTGAGTCCTTCTTTTTGCTTCCTCTGCTGAGAAGGAATAAAATGCGTAAGCACATTTCCCCCCTGGACTGTTCTGTGTCTCTGTGAAGAATGGCTGGATTCCCAAAAAATCCCTTGCTACATCAGCAAACTGAGTCAGGCAGGCAGGCAGACTCAAAATGAGTCCGACTCAGAGAAGGTAGCCAGACAGGACGAGCCCAGTGGATGGGCTGGGCTGGCACAGCCACTGCCAGACTCTGTGTAGCCCTTGGCAGTGCCCCTTGCTAGGGGATCCGGCTGCAGGCAGCATTCCCAAGCTCCTTTGCCTCTCCACAGTGTCAGCAGCTGTGGCAGAAGGGGCTGATTTATCTGAGGTGCAGAGGGGAAGGAGGGCCCAAAGAGAGCTTTCCTTTGGAGGTAGCTGTGACAGGGAGAAAGACATGAGCACCAGCAACCAGTGACCAGGATAGAAAGGTTTCCCCATGATAAATCCCTGTGAATGGAGGAGGATTATCTTGCAAAGTGAAAATACATGGAAACACCAGCATGGGCAGGCATGAGATCTGGTTTCTCTGCAGAGAGAGGAGGGCGTAATTTTGCAATACAGTGGTAACCCTGAGGAGGGGGGTGGGACATTGGGTTTTGGCTGTGTAGAAGACTCAGTTCTCTGTGTGGGTGCCGCTGGGAGCAGGAACCACAGCAGAAAAAGCTTGGTGGAATTCCCCTCCTCCTGCATGGAGAAGGAGCTCATTTACATAGGCCATGTTTGCATCCACTGGAATTGGCCAGAATATTTGGAGTTCCCAAGGGGCTGTTAGGCTGCTCTGGCTCCTCCTCGCCTTGCTCAGGCTGGTGTGAGTCACATAAGAGAGACCGCCTTGCATCAGAGATCTGCCAGACAAACATGAGCATCTTTTAAAATGTCTTTAATGAAATCACTGATGTTAGTGTTTATTATTTCAATATTTATTAGCTTTTATTGTACATTCTGTTTTGATAGTCCATTGAAGGAATACAAGCTCTGCTATTGGTTGGAAAACCACTCAGTGTAACTCCCTGGAGGGACTGCAGATGACATGGAATAAGCTTTTTCTTGTGGAGAACAGGAGAGACCCTCAGTACCAGTGACGTTTCGTTAGCATGGCACAGGCAGAGTGTTGGTGCTGATGAAGTTTCATTAGCACAGCACAGCAGAGCATTGAGGCTGAGGGACTCATTAGTTGCTCATGAAGTGCCCTAAGATGCTCCTGTGAGCAGAAGTGCCAAATGTGTCTGTTTCTGTGGTTTATGTGCTCCTGCAAAGTCTCCTGTGGGGCAAAGGGTGGGAAAGCCATGTTTCCTGAGCATTTCTGACTGTTACCTCTGTGAATACCCACACTCCAGTGGCAGAAGTCTTAAGGCTGGAGAGGAAATATAACTCAGGGCACCAGCTAATGGAGATGTGAAGGCAGTATAAGAAAAACATATGGAAGCTGAGCTGAGCAGTTCTGAAGGGAGAAGAAGTCAATGAAAGGGGTCGGTGGTCACAGGGGGAAGGAAAGAACTGTAAACACTGTACAAAGCACAAACCACCTCATTTTTGTCAGTGGGGAAGCAATGTGATTGCTTTTCTGGCAGGGTGGAGCAACCTTTGCCAGGCAGCTTCCCATATGGATGCTGAGAGTTGGAAACATGTAACATTAGTTGACAAAAGGTTTCAAGTTTGGGTGTTGCTTGTTTTTCAAGGGGGAGAAAAAGGAAAAGAAAGTGCTAAACTATATTGTATTGTGAACAAATGCCCAGGCCTTCTGGGAAATCTGCAGGATGATAGACAAGTGGTGCCTCATCTCACTGTGTGTGCAGAGTGCTCTGCTCATCCGCTGGATTTCAGATTTTACTGGGATTAACGTAGCTGGCAGCTGGAGGGAGCGAGGGGGCCCTGTGTGTTAGATTGCCTTGGGCGAAGCAGAGCTGCAAGAGCCTCAGGCCTGGAGCTCATGCTGTGTTGTCTCTGGTGCTTCAGTGGAGGTGTACAACTGCGCGACCGGCAGCGCCGACTGCTCCCAATGCCTGGGGAGGGAGGACCTGGGGCACCGCTGCCTCTGGAGCGAGAGCAGCTCCAGCTGCAGGCTGCAAACCGAGCCTCCACAGGTCTCTGAAGTCTGCCCACCTCCTGAGA